>JAQFVV010000309.1:0-475000 GCA_028023455.1 Epiperipatus broadwayi
TTAGAAAATATATATATATATTATAACCCTAGTAGCAGATGTGTAAATGCTACATAAGTAGATTTGAAGAATAAAGGGTGGGCGCACGTATGCATACGTATATAATTTAGAGATAGAGAAAATACAAGTTCATAAATAAAAGAGCATTAAGATCTTTTTAGTTTCATCTATTTCAAATCATGTTGAAAATAAATTTATTTTAATAAAAAATAGTAGAGTGAATTAGAATTCAGGAAAAAGAATTATGAATTCACAACATTTTTTTTATTGTAAGTAAAATAGTAAAAGTCGGCAAAGAATTTTCTCTTTTGTAAAACCTATTAAGTAAAGAAAAGAAAACAAACCGTTATTTCCTCTTTTGTAAAAAAAAGACAAAGGGATATTTTTCTCTGGGTTTCGAAATAAAAGTCTAGTCGTCATTATGATAGGTGCTGCAGGTAACAACGAAGACAATCTACATTATGGTAAGCGCAATGGTTAAAAAGGCTAGCTTAAGCAATTGGTCATTCAGCAGTCAATTTCATTCCAATGAGGGTTGATGGAATTATAAACTGTAGAATATACATTAAAACAGTAGAAGTGGAAGTCTGCCATGCTGAGAAAAAATTGTCTTGCAGTGAATTTAAGAATAAAAAAAACATATTCTTCCCAACTAAACAACACCTACACTATATAAACTGGAAGTATGCTTTTCTCTCCAAAAATTGGACTTTCTAATCCACTCTGCTTACATTTAAATATTTGTTGCATATATTCTATCTGCTCACACAACATATTTGCTGTGATTACGTGAAGATAAAACTTCTCAAAAGCACTCAGCCAATTAATATTACATTTTGTACCTAGCTTCACTATTGCTTGGATTTTAGAGCATTTAGACATATAACTTGCTGCTAATTGAAATTACAAGTTCATAATAGAAGCTATAAAAATGTTTTACTATATTAGGAAATCTTTTACTATAAAAGGCTAGGCCAGATCAAGTAGCATGCTAGTTAAAAACCCTGAACACGCAGCCCAGGCCAGTAAATGAGCCTAATGTAAAATTATATTACCATCTCTTATAATCTGCCAGAAAAAAAAAGAATCGAATTAAGCAGTTAAATTGCAAAAAACTTATGTGTCTTTGATATGTTACTATGCTAATACAAGGCTAATTTACATGTCCAATGTATTAAGAGAAGAAATATAAGTTTCCTGAAAATTTATGAAAAGAACTGTAACTGTGGAGAAGAAAACATATCTAAAACTTAGGAGGGATTGTATTAAAGATCGGTTAAAGGTAAGATATTAAGATATTAAAAGATTAAGCTATTCCTTTTTATAATATGGAAAAAGATTTTTAAATTTACAAGCTTAAAAGAAATTGAATGTTGTATAATGATATGTTTCATTTCATATATATATATATATATATATATATTATTATAATGAGACTTGAAGTGAAAATACAGGTGACAAGATAGATTACATTGAGCCAATATCCTACTAGAGATACTACCTCGATAGCATAAGAACACTATCCCCCTCATTACTATTTCAAATAACAAACTCATTAGTATTCTTAAGACTTTAATAACTTCTACTCACAGAGATTAAGCTAATAATTACACTGTGATCTTCTATTTATAATAATTTAACTTATAAAATCTCAGGTTCATAAATTTATTCTAAGTCAACTTAAAATTACAGTAGTAAAATATGAGGAAGGATTTTATGTCATAATCTACTACACTGAAACTAATAATAATAAATAATAATAATAATAATATTCTTCATTGTATAACTAATTCTGTATATCTTTTCTTTTCATTATATTTTTATTACCATAATCAAATAATATAATATAATCTTTTATCTTCATGTAATAATATAACAACTATGTGGTAGCATTTGATAATCTGACAAACAAAAAGTATGCGGCAACTGTAGCATATAATTCAATATACTATTGTGATAACTGATTTATAACTAATAAATAATGTAAAATTATGATTATTTAATTAAAAGAATGCCAATAAACTATTTGAATTCTTAAAATAATTCTATATTTATCTTTTGTGCAAAATTATATGTTTGTTTCAATTATTATGAATATATCGTGATTTCATGCAGTGAAGTGGAGAAAGAAACAATTCAGACACAAAAATTTTGAAAAACAAATTTTAACAAAGTTTATTAATAACAACAAAATAAAATAAACAATTTATGTACACTATCTACAATGGATATCCTTATTTTATACTTTACATTTTTATCTACTGGGTTATAAAAATATACTTAGTTAGGTCTTTATTTAGACTTAAGACAAAATAAAATGTTACCATTTGGTTTCTCATTATGGTTAACTTATTACAAATATATTTATTTATTTTATTAACAAAATATTCCATTCTTAATATCATTAAACTATCTTATTTTTAAAACACATTTGTAGGAAAACATTCCACAGAAAACAAAAATTAACATTATAATGAGTATGGATTTCTCAAAATATTAAAACAAATTTCATCTTGCAATGTCAAAGATGTTACATAAAATATTTATCCAAAATTCATTACTAGATTTTAGTGGATATGATTTATCACACGATGTTTACTAATCATAATATATTACTTATTTAGCCTTACTTTGGTATGATATAAGTGTAATCATCAATATATTCCTGTTATTCAATAAACAGAAAATATACTATGCAAATTCTTTACATCATTTACTTTGTACTATTGTATTTTAAAAATATGCAATACTTATTTTTCTAAAAAATAATAACATAACAAGCATTCAAAAGTTATTAACATTTTAAAGAAAACATTTTTGTTTTAGATATTCCATTCTAAAAATTTATATTTCATTTCCGAAATAAATTCAAACATATTCTATGATTCTTTCCTTTCCTTTAGGATTCATTGGATCTTCAATTTCAAGTTATAAAATTCTGTTCCTTCTAAGCAAATAAACAAATCTCATACAAAACGATAGCATAAACTAAACTCTAAATTATTTACCATTTCGTTTCAAAAAATATCTTACTGAACAATGCAGTTACATGAAATAAAGATAGCGAAAACAGATGCATATGATTTAAGGAAGAAAGCTAGAGTATCACTCTAACATATCTCAAAATCATGGCACAGTGCATTAACTAGATATAGAGGTATGACCTTTACCTGTCTAATATCCTCTAGTATAAGAACGATGTTAAAGCTATTCCTTCAGCTTTATTAGAACATCAAATATTTAAAGAAATATAAACACTGTCCAAATAAAATGTGCACCAGTCATAGAGCTTTGTTAACTATGCTGATATCTACACAAAGACTATAAGTATTATTCACATTCCTTATAACATCCTATTTTTAAAAAACATCATCTTGGTTTCCTGTCTACCCAAGTACTTCCAAGCCACTATCTCACTATTATTTCTCAAGATTTTCCACATATTACATCGATAAAATAACTATCTGCACTTACAAAAACAATAAATAAAATTCACTGATAGTTTAAAACAATCTCACTGTTCTACAAGAAAAGTTTGTCTACTTCATCATTCTGTATGCTTAATCATATACAATCTAATCAGATAATATTTAAATATCCTAACATGAAAATTTTAAAAAAATCACACAAATATTTGTTATTATGTTGGATTATATCACTAATATAAAAATCATTGTATGCATATTTTCAAATCAATCCCATCTCATAATGTTTTTAAAATGTTGTATGAAAAATGTGTTTACATTTATAATTAAAACATTTATACTCCATTCTCATTATTCATAGATAATCTAAAAGAAAACAAAGAAGATACATTATAAATTATTAATATTCATTATTATTACCAAATAACCTTTATCTGGTCATCATTTTGGTAGACTTCTTCATCCACTAGATACCGATCATTGCATACATAAAGAAAATATACATCCATACACTTTATCTAAAAATATTCTTATCTGAATTATTAGATTATTCTATTATAAAATTTTAATATTATTAATGACTTAATGTTTATGTTTTCCTAATCTTATAAAAAAAATAGAAAATTTACATTTAACTAAGTTAGTAAAATAAAATCAAAAACTATAATTACTTATTTCTTCCATTAACTTTTTCTTGACAAACAGTTCATGATAAAGTTCGAAAAATGTTTATTACTTTTTCTAGAGTTAAAGTTTAAAAATAAAAAAATAATTATTAATCCATTTTAGTAAAGTTTATAGAAAATAATCCTGGGCCTTTATACTGTTCAGAATGATAATTTTTAAACTGTAATATTAAAGAATTATTCCCATGAAGTTTCTTAAATATTCTCTGCCGATGTATCTGATGCATCTCCCCATTCAATTTAACTTAAGTTATCCAGTAAACTTTTATGTACTATATTTGTATTTTCATGGATCCATCTTCTATTCATCTACTACTATATGTTCATTCTTTTTTATATAGGTTTTATTTCTTAATAAGGTTCTTTAAATGAATATTTCTAAAGATGCATTCTTTCTTTTTTAAAATACTTCTGAGACAAAAAGTTTTATATATCCAATGCTTAAGTAAAATCTCTGTAAGCTCTTTCTTTAATTCTTGCAAAAAAAAATTTTTTTTAAAATGTTTCCTTCAAAAAGGACTAAACATTTTATTTCTTTCACTACAATATTCTATAAACAATTCATAAGATATAAGTATCATTCTTTTTTTAAAACTCTTGGATAAGCTTATAAATAATAATGCATCTCCAATTTTTTTTTTTTTTTTAGACGGCAAATAGCTTTCCATTGCATTCGTATAATGTCCATACTGTGTTTTTTATGTACCAAAACAATTCTCCGGTGAAGCATTAATAAAATAGTATCAACAAACATTCTATGCATTTCTATATTATTATAATTTATATACATTTATTTCGTAGTATATCCATTTTTCATTGTGGAGTTCTAGGTTAAACTTAGAATAAAATAATCCTTGTAAGCAAACTGTTAAAACTTAGCAAACCATTTTCACAAAGTTTCTAAAATATATTATATTTTAAACTCTCTTTTGCAAAATACTTCTTAAAAAATATCAATTAGTTTTGCAAATAAAACGATAGGAAAGTACTAAAAATTGACTAAAATAAAAATTTAAAAGTACTATCTCTTTGATAGCTACTAATATACCTTTCTCTGGTTTCAATCCATTATTAATCTCCTCAGATAAATCAGTTACAATGATATTTATACCTTGCAAGAATGCATTATCCTATTGGTTAATTCTTACTTTTAGCTTGAAAACAAATTTATATATTTTGCAAACTTGCAGAATTAAATTTTAAAATAAAAATTTATGATGTAATATAACTTAAAATATTATTTAAAATATAATTTTTAAATCAATTATTATTTTATCAAAATTATTTGAACATTTAAAATAACTTTTAAAATAATTTTAATAACCTATTCCATTTTTAATATTCAATTTATCTATTTTTATTTAAACAAAATTATTTATTTTTTTTATTAACTGTATTCGTCTTTATAATACTATTTTAAAACATTCTAGAAATAACTACATAATATTTTAATATTCACTTCTATGACAGATAATAATTCTATTCAACTCTATAATATAACTTTAAAAATATTTCAAACTTTGTTATTAATTCAAACAAGCATGTGTGTGAAAGCATGTAGTATACAAGTCACATGATTAATAAAATTTAAGACAGACAATTTTCAATCTATTTCTCTGTCTGGATTTATAAAATTGCTACACTTATATTAAATAATATAATTATAAAATTTTGGAAGAACAATTTAAAAAATATAGAACTAAATACAATTTTCACTATCATAAAGCTTATTTTTAAAAATATACGATTTTTATTAGATTATTAAATATGACTTTATAAATTTAAAATATAACATTTATTACTATAAGTTTTAGACTATTAAAATTTAACATTTAAATATACTTTTAAATATTTATATCTGAATTATTTAATATGGCCAGCTTTTGCAACCATATGCAACAATATTTTAAGCTTTACTTAACTACTTTTAAATGATTCGCTATAATTTTATATACTACATATTTTCTTTAGCTTCAAACTATACTTTAAAGATATAATTAACAAAATATAATCAACATATTAAAATAACATATTCTAAAATTTAAAATTTTTAATAATTTACTGTAATTGACTATTTTTGACATATAGAAAAGGGCACAATATATATATATATATTGTAAGTTTATATTTTGTACCAAAATATAAAGCTTGATGGAACTGGTTTAAAATTTATCTGTCTTCTTCTAGATGACTTGATTATCATAGTTAGCACTTTGTATCCACTTTATACTTGTATTCAAATTAACTCAATGATGAGATTGTGCAATTTCATTTTTGCTTGGATTATTGTATATATATTTTCTCATATATTAGTTTTGTCCTTTTTCCAATCACTGAGTTAGACAAGCTGTGTTTAACCTGCAAAACCAACAGCATATTATATCAAATTTAGTAAGATACAAATAATAGTAATAATCATTATTTATTTTTTTCTTGAAATAATCCTAAATATTAAATCTACTTTGGTTAAAACAATTTATTTAACTTATTTTGAACTAGTTGATAAAATATGATAAAAACATTTTTTTCCTCTTCTTTCATTTTTATTAGAAATATGTAAATGAGGAGGAATGTAATTGGATAAGAGGGAAAGAGAACATTCAGAGATTTTTTTTAATGAGGCAGAAATAAGAAGTTTGTAAAAAATTTCTGCTGTTAAACATATAATGAATATAAAAGTTATTCTTTAAAATTAAGGACAAAGAAAGAAATTGAATTAAATTTTTTTCTTATATAATTCAAAATGCAATATTTTTATGTGCTAATAACAATATGTGTAGCTAAATTTAAACAAATCTGTTCGAGTCTTCTAACTGAGAATCTAACTGCTGATTATCTTCCAAAACTTCTATAATTGAAATGTACTGATATTATCAACCACGGCAATAGGAATAACTGTCTTTAAAGGTCAGACTATATGGAAATATTTTTTATTGCTTACAGACAATTTTTTATTGCTGTGACAGTTATAAAGTAATTTTCTGGTTAGTTGTGATTTTCTTTCAACAACTATTATTATTACTTTAAGAATAAGATAACTCACATAGTGGGAATGTTATCTCTAAGATAAGTTCAAAGTGGGATATAGCTAATTCTTTATCGTTCAGAAACTGGCACATGAAGACATTCGTATAGTATTCCACTCTGCACATATTTAGTATAACTAAATGTGTCAAAGTCTTGAAAGTAAAATATTATATTCAAGGTTAATGTAGCATTCGATTCCACACATACATAGTATGACTATACAATTTAAAATTATAAAATAAAATATTGAAAACTATTTAATTTAAATGTGTAGATTAAGTATTAAAAAATGTACTTTATTGATTTTATTGGTGAATAGTCAATATATTTAAAATATCATATATTTTAATTTAGTAGTTTTTTTGAACGAGTGTGTATTTTTATTTTTATTTCTATTTTCATATTATCTCATACATGTGTAAAATTCGCAGTACATTTTCTATTATGTCCAAAATAATTATTTATCAATTTAAATTCGAGGGATTGATCATATGACATAGGGATTGAAGAGAATCAATTATTAGGGAACAGTGCTTGTGTAAAGGTTTAATGATTATATAAAGAATCTATAATGTGCATAAACACCACATGGCTTAATCCTGTATGTCTCCCCAGGATTCTGTGCCTATATTCACATTATATTTACTATGTATTATTATTTTGCCCATGTTTTAGGCAGAGTCTGCTGTTATCTCAGTGGTTTCCTATACTAAAGTCTCTATTTCCCTTTATGACTTAATTCACATTAGTAAGTCTGTACGTCCTCCTAATTTAGCAGATTTATTGATGAGGGTAATTTTATGTCTCTTTTACTTGGAAGTAAATGCTAACAGCATTTTATAAGGTTGTATGGCATTTTTCTGTGCTGGTGGTTTAATCCACAGAATATAGTTTGCAATTTTTTAAATATATTCTTTATATGTTTCTGCACTTGTGGTTAATCCATGGAACAATCTGTAATTCTGCTTGTCGCTCTGATGATGGTTAAACACCTTCAGGGTATTTAGTGCTTTGTTATTCCTTTGTATGGATGAGTACATCCACAGAAATACCATTGCTCTTTGTTGTATAATTGTAAGTTTGAGCAGAGTCTCCATACTGTATGGTGCTTATTTCCCTCATCTTTAAGTTGATCTCACATATTTGGTTATCAGCCATAAAATGGCATTCGAATGAATTATTTTCATAATTTATTATAGGTCAGTTATAGGACATTCTTAGCTGAGTTGAGATTTAAATTCCCTCTTTGATTCATTGTCTCATTATGGCCAACTCTCGCAGGTATATCAATACCAATTGTTATTATTATAATTCTGTGGTATATGTGCATTGGTTCTGGTATTGACATATTGAAGAAGTTATTGACTAGGTGTTTGAACCCATCCTTTTTCCTATCAGGAGCTGAAATCAAATCCATTTGTGAGAAAATCTTATATTGTGTTTATTTGGAATTCATGTACATTACAATGTATAGAAACAAGTACATTTTATTTATTCATTTATCTAATTTATGTACATTATCCATGTTTAAAAACAAGTACATGTGGTGGTCTTTTATTTTATTTATTCATTTATCTAATTCATGGACATTAAGCATGTATAGAATTAAGTATATGTGATGGTATTTTATTTTTTTGTTTATTTATCTATTTTTTGTGAACATTGTACTAACCAATTATTTATTTAATATTGATTGAGTCATAAATAAATGTTAATTCGATAATTTAACCTAACTTTGCCATTGCTATTTGTCATACATTGAACTAGAAAATCCACCATATTAAATAGACTATATATTAGAGCACACATTGTCACTGACAATGCATACAAGGTTTACTGAAATTCTAAGAAAATATCTTAATGTTTTTGTTCTGGGGTTACTAGTGATGGGCAGGGTATAATAAAATCCCACTTACCTCCTACATCACCTCCACTTTGCTATGTTAATTCTGGAATGTAAACCAGAATTTATTACTTCTATTGGTGTTCATGATATTATGACCTAAATTAATAAATAAGTTTGCTAGTCAGTATGATGATTGAACCTACTTTCTCATATTATAATAAGAGTCTCATTGCTATTGATTTAATTAGAAATTTACATTAATAATGAAAGAACCTAAAGCTTATTTGCTTATTTTTTATTGCAAATCAATTTCTGTACTAAAATCCTGAATGTATCTGAACTACAACCAATCATTGTTATGAGGCTGACTGTAACTTAATGGCCTATATTCACCAAGTGATAGTTGGTAGTGATGTAATGGATCATACCTTTAATCCCAGAAGAGTAATGTTTAGCAACTTTATAGATCCTACCATCTTGATCATGGTTGGTCATAAGGTCTCACATAAATAAATATCATAAATTAGGGTTTTGAAGTGTAGTTTTTAAGATACAGTCATTAGTGAGAATGATAATTAGCTAAATAGTCATGCAATTTATTTTGGGTAATCTAGTGTATCTTCGTCTACTACTGTGATTGGTCTTTATGGTGGATTCCGGCTGTGTTATGGTTATACAGTAACAGGTTTGTGTTATATCATTAATTTTACCTGTTACTGTCTGGGTGGACAATACATGCAAAATTAGAGAAGCCATTGAGATACTTAAAAGGCCAGATTGTATCAATAAGTGAGATGATACATGCAAACTTCTTTCTATTTGGAAAGATTTTTTTAAAAACACATTCTTAATTTAACATTTTTGCTATTGGTGGAACTTTAACGTTTTTTCAAATCAGTGATTGTAGCACCTCTACAACCATCTTTCTGCCTTTTATCACCCAGTAGATGACTTGTACGATCAAGCCGAAATGTCAGTATACCAATCTTTAAATTTTTTAACATGGATAAACTCGCAAAAGGTGTCTTATATATATAAAGCATTCTAATCATTATATAATGCTTCATAATCTCAAACTCTAGTCATACATTTTGAAGCTATCACCTCTAGATATATGCTCTGAAATAATTATAACAATATTCAAAACAGAAGAAATTCAAAAATTAATATTCTTTGACTTTTGTAAGTGATTTTTCCTAATTTTCAGGATATAGAAGTGAATGGTGCAAGATATAATCCATAAAGATAATTTAAAGTGAATTGTATCATATGTTAATTAAAAATTTTATAATAAAAAAATGAAATTTAGAATGTTAATGAAAGATGCCAGAGAAAAAGAATACATTTTGATGCTAATGTTATTTATTGTAAAATTTTTATCTATTCAATTTTTTTATTTATTGTTTCCACATTTGTTAAATTTATATAATTTTAGTTCTAAAAAAATTTCCGCTTGTAATTATTAAATAATTCAATTTTTAAAGCAGAGAAAAGAAGTCTATTTGAAAGCCTCCAATAATTTAAAACACTACATAGAGCCTCCTAGAGACAAGAATATAGTTTGTTAATATTATTTATCAGAATTCTTTGTCAAGCATGGGTGGTCGAGAGGTCAGCAATAGCTGCTTTACAAGCAGTTGTTCCGCGTTAGCGGGTTCGCTTCCCAGCTGATGCTGTGACACGTGAGAAAAAAAATGTTTTTTTTCATAATTTTTTCATAATTTTTTTTTCATAATTTTGAATTAAATTTAAATCATTTTTTCCTCTCAGAAATATCAAAAAAATTAATTTTTTAAAGCTGTTCAAAGAAACTTTGCTATTTGTCACCCTATAATAATAAAAATAAGGAACAGGAAAACATTTTTATATCATGCAATTAATTCAAAATTTTATTTTCTTAAAAAAAAAACCTGGAATATTTACCAGTCTGAAAATAAATATCAAGTATTATCATAGGTTCAATGGTCTATCAACAGTGCACAATTCTTGAGTGTACGTATACGAAGTCAATTATGAATTAAAGGTTTAATTTAAAATAATTTGCAGTATATACCAATTATATATGAAGCTATTTTCTTTAATGTGGCTACAAAATTATGAATTAAATAAAAATGTATGCTGTACTATATAAACAAATACTGTATATAAAATAATATAAGCAGGCATAAATTTTGCAATATAGAAATAGAAAAAAAAAACCTCAGATCCAAGACATTTTATTTATTTATTTTTCTATCGAATATAAACAAAGTATAAAGAGAGAGAAAATGTTTATTTTTGTTATGATTAAAGTAGAGCAGCGTAAAAATGATTATTTTATTTGGCAAAAGAACTTCATTTAACATAGTTCATTTGATCAATAGAAAATCATAGTTTTTAAAATAGAAACTTTTCACCTGTTTTGCTTTCATCATTTAAAATAAAAAACATCTTTTGGAAAACTTCAAAGTGGCTTATAATTGTTATCAGAGATTATTACATATATGTAAAATTTCTATATATATATATATATGTTATAATGGGGAGCATATAGAAGATAAATTCCCGAAGAATTAGTTTATATAAAATCTCAAATGGTTTTATGAATTTAAGCTGAGTAAGTCTTATAATATTTAACAATACTGTACAGGGACCCCTCATTACATAAAGTAATATATATATTAACGCTATAACTTTAAAATCATGTGCTTGAAAAAACAATAGTAGGGACCTCTACAAATATTATCTTTTAAAATAAATCTTGTGTTAAGATTTGTAGAGGTCCTACTGTCATTTTTTCAGGCATATGGTCTTAAGGTTATAGCCTTAATATATATTAATATAAAAAAATGAAAGCTAAATATATCACTAATAAAATGATTCACTTTCAGATAAGTTAAATATAATGATATGGAATAAGTTAACTTTTATATACATATATTGGCATCATCATTTTAAATCAGTACTGATCTACTGCAGGATGAAGGTCTTTCCAAGTTCTCTAGCCTCTCTTTTTCACATTGCCTCATCACATTTCCTCATGTCGTCCATCCATCTCACATGTGACCTTTTTCTATGACTTTTTCAATCTCTTGGAATCCAGTTTGATTTCAATTATCCACCTATTATCATCTCTTCTGGCAATATGTTCAGCCCAAATCCACTTCAGTCTTTTAAATTTTTTCAATGATATCAGTAACATTTGCTTATTCTCTCATCTATGTATTTCATTTTGAATCTCTTCATGTTACTTCTAACATGCCTCTCTCTATACTTCATTGTGGTCTGAGATCTCTTGTATTGCTCTTCTATTAAGTGTCCAAGTCTCAAATCTATAAGTAAGAACTGGTAAAACATATTTATTAAAAACCTTCCTTTTCAAATACAATCAGATTTCATTTTAATATTAAGTTATTTCTAACAAAAGCACTCCACCCAAGTTTAATTCTATGGTTAATTTCATCCATTATGTTTTCCATCTGACACAAGTCATCTGACACATTATGACGCAAGTCATAATATGACACAAGTGATGAAATTAACCATAAAATTATATATATATATATCCTCAGACATATTAATTAATAATTAATGTTTCCTGACAACATCAAAAGGTAAATTTATCTTTTTTTACATGGAAAAAAAATCTCTTTATTTTATACTTTTCATCAATCTAAAAATACATAAAAATATTTAATTCAACATACACATATATATATATGCAAACTTAAATTCATATTCATATATATTTTTAGATATATTTAAAACTTTCATTCTAGTACACATTCCTAAATCATATAAGCATGCCATTGAAAAACACAAATGACCCTCAAGATATATGTTTTGTGTTGACCAGCAATTCTCTATTGGCCCAGGCCACTGTCTCTTATATATACCTATATCATTTAATGAATATTTATAGTTAATGAATTATTATAAGTTAACATAGTTTCAAGCTTTCTGCACCCAAAACTTTTACACCACTATTTTATATGGATACAGTAATAATTATTACTAATCATTTGTTAAATTAAAGATTATCTTTAACCCAGTTGTTCACTTTAAATCTCAGTTAAAAAAATAATGACTGTATTTTTATAGTTAAGAATAATTTAATCTCCACGGCATTGACAGTTTGATAATTTTCCCTACATCACTCTTGTGCGAAATAGGGATTGGATTCTATTCATTTTTAAGATCCTGTGAATAGAAGAATAATCTTTGCTCTGTAGATATATATTTTCAAGTTTTTATCAGCGTGTCTTTCATCTCAATTCTGCCATATTGCAACACTCTATCAGCCCAGAATGCCAGATCACTCTTTGTCACTATGCACACATTTTAAAAACTTTCACTCTTCGGATGAGTCAAATATAAACACATGAAATAACTTAGCTACTGTTGATTTATATATATACACTATACCTTAACTAATAAAAAAATTTTTTTTTAGTTTTCATTATTAAAACTTTCTATTATTTTTATTTAAAAAAATAAATAAATTAGATTTTCAAAAATCGATAACACAAAGCTTTCTTTTATGTAAAAGTTATATTAAATCTTCTTTATAAATAAAAGAACTATTAATTTAATAAAACTATTATTAAATATTACTGAACAACAACAACAAGAAATATTTTACTCCTAAGATTTTGTTTTTTAAGAAATCCATTCAACATTACTTTTAAAAAATGCATATATATATATTCAAAAAATTGCCTCTTATTATTATTAAAATATCTTGTAAAAATACTATATATATATAAAATTTAATACAAAATTGAAATATTTTATTCCACTGCTTTCAAAAGTTTCAGGAATAGTTATTAAATATACTGCTTATAACACTTCTTTCATATATACTTTAATGCAAAAGTTTTCTTAAAAACTTCTTTATTTTTCTTACAGTTTCGACTGTCCAGCAGTCTTCATCAGAGCTCTATCTTCTTCTCTGCTTTAACTAAAAAGCAGAGAAGAAGGTAGAGCTCTGATGAAGACTGCTGGACAGTCGAAACTGTAAGGAAAATAAAGAAGTTTTTAAGAAAACTTTTGCATTAAAGTGTATATGAAAATGTTATATATGATTATATGAAGATATGCAAAGAAAGTGAAAGAGAAGAATAGGAGAATAGTTATTAAAATTATCACAATTGAAAAAGAATATAGAAATGTTTGAAATATAAAGAAAATTATTTGGAACGGAAATAAATATATTATATAATTAAAGTAAAAAAAGTTATCTTCTATATGTGATAATATTTTGGACTATTTTCATTATCTATAAACATCATATGACCATCTCTTATGCTTAAAACCAATCCTGCCTAATAGGATAGTGGTGGTGGCTATGGTTGCTAAAGAACTAAAGACACCAAAATGTATGGGTACTGAACTGGGTTCAGAACCATATGACTATATAAGCTAATGTGCTTGGATTGAAAACATTAAGGTGTTTTCCATTTAAGGCTCATGGTTTTGTAGTTAATTGGGGATAAAAGGTGGCTGCTGGAGGGTTGCATTAGATCCTAAGATCTAGATGTAGTGCTCACAGATCCAAGACTCCTCACTGACAAAGGCGATAAACCAGAAACTAGTCTGGGGATATTGGATGAGTAGGCACTAGATGGAGATTTTATACACAAGCCTTCTGGCATCCATTGATTACTCTAGCTTGCTGTGTGTGGCAGCATATATATATATACTGAGTTTTTGCCTGTTTTAACAACAGTTATACACAAGCATAAGAGGTGGTCATGTGATGTTTATTAACTTTGAGTAACAACACACAAGTTAATAGATAATACATGTTATCACATTTTAAGAGTTTGAAGTATATTACTGTTCTTTTTTTTCAAGTGTATTTTGAATTTAAACCCTGAGATATAGACATTTTTAAAAACTGAGATGAAATTATTTAAATTGTAAGATGAATCTAATTTTTTATATTTTAAATAAAATAAAACCTGAAATAAGATTTAAGATAATATAAGAACCTGATATATTAGTAATTATAATTAGTTATTATGTTATCTAGAAAAGGACACATACTCTGTGAAAAATCCAAGGTATTATGGTGCCTATGTGCCCCATCCTTTGTTCCTGTAGTCCAGCACTTGTTCCAACATCTTTTGGAAGATTACAACTGTTGGTTTTGGCAACCAATATGGTGGGGTTTTGGTCTATGTTCTGCAATAATTTACCAGGTTACAATATATTTATATGTTTACTTTTATAATTGAAATTGTTATTCATTTTACTATTAATTAAATTCTATCAAAGAAATGTTAATTTTTATATGTGAAATTCTATTTCTTGCATCTAAGTCTGCATTTAGAAAAAAATTAACATTTCTACTCAAGCAACAAAGAAGGATATATTCAATCTGTTATTTACTGTAAAAAATCTAAATTATTAAGGAAAATACCAAAGAGAAAGGCAAGATTGATACTTCTGGAACTATTGGCTCCAAAGAAGAATTTTCTGTAGAAAAAGTTTTGGATAAAGGAATTACAAATGGCAAGTTTACATTTTTGTTAATATAGAAATGTTATCTGTATTCTGATAATACTTGGGAGGCAGAAGAAAACTTAGAGTATCCTGATCTTATTGCTTAATGTGAAGATGAGAAAAAACAAGATCCAGAAAAAGGAGATAGGTCAGAAAAAAAGCACAAACTTAATTGAGTGGATGAAGGCACAGTGAATAATGTCAAGCCTCATTGTTAAAAGGAATATAAAGAACAATAGGTTTATGATACAACAATAATAATAAATAGAAGTAATTAAAAACTTTGTCTATTTTTTAAGCTTTTATTATACAATTTTTTCAATTATATTTTGTTAAATCACATTTTTTTTTATATGTCATAGCATCGGCTGGGACGTGAACCCACAACCATCTGCAATCAACTACTTGCTTGCAAGGTGGCTGCGATAACATCTCAGCTAACAATGTCTGACAAATCACATTTCAAGTAAGTATGAATTACTACTGCAATTTCATACAAAAATAATGCCTTACCTTATTAATATAATATTCATTTTAAAATGCCAATTATATATTTGTTGTCAATCATTGTTAGCCGAGAGGTCAGTGCAGTCACCTTGCAAGCAAGTAGTTGGTTGCAGACAGTTGTGGGTTCGCCTCCCGGTCGATGCTATGACATATGGGGAAAAAATTATATATTTGTTTTTTTTTTTTAGTTATTTTGGAAAATAATTGATGTTAAATTTGTACATTTTTAATAGTTTAATATAATAGCATTATATTATTTAAAATATTGTATTTTTAATTAAAATAAAATCATGTGTTATAGTACTACCGTATCACCAACTTTAACCAGTACCAATAACAAACTATTTAGTATTGTAATGGTGTGATGTCTGGGTGAACCTGGGGTGGTGGAAAATCATCACAATCAACTCAAGTCAGTGATAAAATATAAAATTAAATATAAAAGGACGGAGCATGAGATGTCAGCAAAAACACTAAATATAAGTAACTATAAGTTCATTAGCATTACATAAAGGCAATAATCATCCATCATCAAGAATGTTCAACAATAAAAATAAATCAACAGTCAATATGGTAGGTCTACTATAGACCAGGATAATTATTTAGCCCTTGCCAGCTTGGGGCAAATTATTTAAACAATAATTTGGCTGCACAAATGTAAGTTCCTAATCCATAAAAATATATTGACTAAAAAATAATGTTGGGTATATCATCAATGCTCTATTCACTTACTACCACTAATCTACTAGCAATTGAAATCAAATTGAGAGACTGCAAAACCTCTCATGCTCATTACAATAACAGCCAATCAGATCATAAATACAAGACAGAAAACTTCTCGTGCTCATTACTATAACAGCCAATCAGATTGTAAATACAAGACATAATCTCTGTCTTGTATTTACGATCTGATTGGCTGTTATAGTAATGAGCATGAGAGGTTTTGCAGTCTCTCAATTTGATTTCAATACTGTTTGCACTTTATAAAAATAAATACTATTTACATACGTTACTGCATGTGATAACATCTAAAAACTACTGCATAGTAAATCATAGGATTTCATGCTGTATGTTTGCAATTTAAACTCAGTGAGTTAAGTGTGAAGATATTTAATATTCACACTTTCAGATCTAAGCACTTTAGACTGGCTTGGATATATAGAAAGACAAGTAAAGAATAGGGTGGACCATCCTATTCTTGTTAAATTCTCTGTCTTGTATTATTTACGATCTAATTGGCTGTTATAGTAATGAGCGCGAGAGGTTTTGCAGTCTCTCAATTTGATTTCAATACTGTTTGTGCTTTATAAAAATAAATATTATTTACTAGCAATTATAAATTTAATTTTTAAAAAAATAATAAATAAAATGAAATGTTGTACATGATCTTTAAAGGATATCCCCTTTGTATCATCCAACATCATCATCTAGATGTCCATAACACTAAACATAAATCCTTTTATATAACATACTCTTACTCACAAATCCAGCTCAGTGAGAAAAAGCTCTATAACTGTTACTGTGAACAAGAAACATACTACAAACATATAATATTCTAAAACTATTTTAGGGTTGAATAAATTCACTGGAACAACTTTAACAATGAAATATAAATTTATTAATAACAATTAAAATGAAATTAACTAACATATAAATTCAACATTCTGATTTTGATCAATACAAAAATGAATAAACTACCACATTGTGATTCACCAATATGTCAATAGGTTTACATATATCAGCACCCAGATGCCTGTATAAAAATATGTATCAGAATTGTGGTAAACTAATAATAAAATTCAATAATTTATTTTAATAAGTCATGAAGTATGATTGGTTTTAATAAATATGTGTCTATGTGTCACTCATCTATATAAGGGCAAACAGACTGTATAAACTAAACTTACATATCAGAATTATGATAAACTAAATAAAATTCTATTCAATTTTTAATGAATAAGTGCATATGTATATATGTATATACAAAATATAAATAATTCAAATTAAAGGGATTAATTACTTTTTTTAAGGTAGGTATAAGTTTTTCTTTTAAAAAAAACTATTATCATTTGGAAAGTTTAATTTAAAATTCAGAAGCTTGTGTCCTCATTTTCAATATTTAAAAAAGATCTTTGAAGTTTTCCTCTCTTTTTTTATTTTTATGAACAATATCAGGAATAAATCTTCTAGTCACAAATGTCATTTATTATATTTTCTTTCCTTGTTTTATTTTTAGTTGACAAAAGTCATTTAATTTAAAATTTAATTAGAAATTTTAACTATCATTTTTAAAAAATTGTTTAAAACAATTTCTCAATAATATGATGCAGCACCTTTTATCTGTGCTTCTCTGCATATAGATAAAACAGTATACATATAAACTGCTTCAGCAAGCTGATGGTCTCTCTGGATAAGCTGGCAGTATACTGGCTTATTGTTGTTTTTTGTAAAAGTATAATCTGGTAACTATTGGCCTGCATGAACTCCTTTCAGACTTTATGCCATCTAATACACACACATATATGAGCATGAACCACATAAATGCTGGAGCTTGCTTCCATGTGAATCCAAACTTTACAATTGTGAACTTAAAGTGGCTGGATGCACTGCCTCATGCCTTCAGTTATAACTTCATAATCATCATGCTGTCATAATCTGTAAAAACTCTTATAATCTCTCCTAATCTGTTTTTCCAATCTTTCTATAATGAGGGTGGAATTAAAAAAACACATTAATTAAAAGTACATTTCTTTATCTTGATTGAAAAAAGTTAATGATTCTTTTTTAATTCACCTTAATCCTTTCAAAAACAACTTTGTGGGATTTTTATCAAAATATGTTACCCAAGCATTAATTTGGAAAAAATAATTTAATCAAAATAGATTCTTTTCAATTTACTTTAATCCTTTCACAAACAACTTTAGAGGATTTTATCAAAATATGTTATACAAGCTGTAATTAAAAAAATTATTTTAATCAAAATAGATAGTGGAATTTTATAATTACCAGTATATCTATTATAACATAAAAAATGTTTGTTTTAATTTCAAAATCAGTATTAATAAAATGTTAATTAGACCTTTCTAAATGCTTAATTTATAATTTTTTTTAATTCAAAATTATTTTGTATTTTTGTTAGTGTTTATTTCTACTTTTCTTTTAAGTTTATATATATATATTATAACGATATATAAATATGTCGTTACATTAATTTAAATTAAAAACTTAAAAGTTCGCAATTAAAAGTAAAAAACTAAACGCTAAAATTAAAATATTGTTAAACATATATACATTCGCACAGAGGCCAAACTTTAAAAATAGTTTTTTTAAAAAAAAAAACAAATAAGTATTTGAACGTACTTTTTTATAAAAAAGTACAAGATTTAAAAATAAAAACAGGTATTAATTAATGTAATCTGTAAATGGAAATGATTGTTTATGAATTATCGAAAACCAAACTGGCCCTTGGGCTCTTGTATAATTAAAATGATCTGATGAAAGATAGATAAGAAAATAAAGAGAAATTAGCTTGACCAATGGAAGCACCAAACCTTCGCTCAAACCCTAATGAAAGTGATGAATTAGTGATGTTTTGTTGATTGAATCCGTGTGGATAATATAAAAAGTTCCAGTGTTTTGTATTTGAGAGATGTGGTAGGATGCACATACCATACTCTCTATAAAAAAATGAAAAGACTGTGATACCTTGAACCAGCTATTGCCATCTCCAGAACATTATCTTCCAATGGAGGCATCATGGGAATTAAAAGCAGAAACCTGGACTCTTCTTCCGTAAGCTATATTGACATGAACTCTAAATTTAAAAATAATTAAGAACTTTCGTTCAAGCTTATGAACTTCTATCTGACTTTTTTAAGTGTAAAATCAAATTAATAATGTTTAATTGTATATGTTTTCCGATTGATAAAAATCATTTCCATTTTTTTTTTCTTATTGTATAAATTATTTATTGTTTAAATTTTAAATGATGAAATTTAGGTTGGGTATAGATGTTGCATAGATTCATTAGCAGTTGATTATGTTGAAGTTTTCACATTTGATTAGAATATATAGGTCAATGATGTTAATGCGGGCATCTTACAATGAATGCCATGGGGCCTTGTGTATTCCCTTTTGCAATTGACGTTATCGATGATTTTGTATTTTGATCGATTGTGTTTAATTTGGATGTTTTTGACCGGGGAATCTGTGCAGCCGATCTATACTCAACATTTTAAAAACAAATTTATAAAGATAATCTGTGCAAATGTATTTAAATGTTAAATTTAAGTCGGGCGTGAATGGCTATATAGTTTTGTAAAGTTATATTAAGGGAGGGTCATCTTAGGTTATTCATTTCGTAGTTGAATTGGTTCAATGGATTGGATATATTTGTGTAATTGTAGATGTAGTATGAGATCCGCTACGGGCAGGATTATATATATATATATGCCACACACCTTCTGTTTGCCTATGGATGGGTTTGTAAGATGGCAAAGGACCACAGTCCATTCCTATGGAGTTTTATGTTTATTGTTCTACTCTCCAACAGATGTGACATTCCTGTTGGTGGAGAGACAATGTCTTCTCTAATTCTACTTACTGTTCAGATGTACATTCCTGACAGTATAGTATTTTGGGTTGTCGTATTTTCATGCTACATTGAATACATAAATGTATCAGATGGATTGGCACTGGTTTGATTGCGAAATTTGTTGCCTAAGGTTAAATCAGGGAAGAATATTTTCTTTTCAAATGCAGATCTAGGTAGTCTATTCATACTCGACTATCTAAATAAAATATTAAACTCATTGAAACTTAGTTAAATGTAAAATTAAAAGTTAATATAAAATCTAAAATGTTGAATTTATTCCTCAAAATTTAAATGTTAATTTATATGTGTGTAAATAAATATTTTTATGTGTAAATTTCTGGCAGTGGCTTTTATTTATTTATATTTAACATATAAATTAAGATATAGATTTGTTATCTCTGCGTCTCCACTGAGCTAATGACTTGGGCTAACGATCTGAATATTTAAATAAAGTGGAATCTTAACAGCGCGTATCTTCCTACTCTATAAATTTTTCTAGGTTTAAATGCTTAGATGGCGCTCTGTAGAGCAGATATCGTAGTTTGTGGTTAGATTCGATCTTCACTTTCATTTTGATCGTTATAATATATATATATGCAAGTACTATTATGTTGTTTGCCATGAGATATATGACTATTTCCATATTCATAAAAAACAATCAGATTAACTATGACTTATTATTAAAGAATTACCATATATAAATATATCGCATTCAGCATTTGAAATGATATGTCTAAAACAGATTGCTTCATTTTAAAGCTATTAAATGTATATGTGTATGTAAAAGATAAAACTACATTTAAAACAGCATGCTCTTTCCACCTGATTTACAAAGAAAACTATTAAAAAAGCATTACATATAGGTTAAATGACTTGTTTAAAGATTTTCTACCCTCATTTTGACTTTTAACAAAAGATAGATAAATATACCTTTCTGCTCAATATTAGATGGATAACAGAATCATTACTACCTAAAAAGACTGAATCCTATTTGAAACAGAATATTTTCAATTCTCACCATGCCTAGATACAAACACCGGATATCCATAAACATAGACATCCAATTACCACAGCTCATTTTTAATAGTAAATGTACAGTTGTTGATATAGATTTTATAGAGATTTAGGTAATAACCCATTTGAATTTAATGTTTTTTACACAATGTATAGAATGCATAGCCTTAATATCAGTAGTTTTTGGAGTGATATCCATAGTTTTGATCAGAGCAAAAAAAGTACTTAATGAGACTTCAATATTATGACAAATAAACATTATATATATATATATATATATATATATATATATATATATATATATATATATATATATATATATATATATATATATATAATAAAATATATCATTAGTTTTTGACTATATTATTTTATATAATACTTAGCATAGTTGGCTTAAAATTTAATAATATTACTATCTTATGATTTAGAATAGTGATACAGATTTAAGAGCTAAAAGGTTTGAATCAATTTCCATCTAAATAAAGTTTTAAAAGATCAGTTTGCACAAATGAAAGTAGAATTATCATACATGATTAGCCATTTGAGCACTTGACTATCACATGAATGAACAATCAATCATATAATTAACTTATAAAGCAATGTTTATAAACTATAAAAATCAAAGTTACTTATCTTTCATCTATTCATCCACATGAATGAGTCTCAATGTTAACTTTCATTTAGCATTCTCAAATAATAAATCTATAACTGCTGTTTTCATCTCATTTCCCCTAAATATTCATATTATTTAAGTACATTGTTTTATTCCAATTTTATGTTAATTTAATGTTAGTATAATGCTGTATCTATACAATAAAGTTGCAAATGCTCAGATTAAAAAAAGCATATGGTTTTATTACTCAGGAATTCATAAGAAGTTTGAATGCCCAACCTATGAGTGCCACAGTCAGTCCTGGGAATTCCTGATCCCAAATCACATGTATTACCAACCATACCAAATTGCACAGGGTAATGCTAAATTAAGCAATGATAGATATTGTAATGGATACTTCTAAACATTGCAATACTTTTGATTAATAATTTTATATTATATGCAAAATTAAATGTACTCGATGTGAGTAAGATATATTTTTATTACATTTCTGATGTTTGTAAATAAACTATTTTATCCCATTTCTGTCAGTTACTTTTTTATCGGGGGAGAAAATTGTATAAGGTCTAGTAACTATTAGAATATTTCATGGGTTATTCATTAACATACAACAGAAAATTCAATATTACTCATAATATATTGGTTTTTGAAAATATTGTACATACTATCACAATTTTGATTTCTTTCTTCATTAAAACAACTCACAAAGAATGAACCTTTATCAAGAGAGCATTTTATGCTAAATATAAATGGCAACTCTTAAATAAACTGTAAAAAGTTCACTGATTTTCAAAATACCTTAAAAAATATAAAAAACCATGTAAATAAAATATATCAAATAAAAACTAAATCAAGCTAGTTGAAGAGAAAATGAAAAAAAAAGAATGACTTAGAAGAATTATGAAACCCAGACCAAAACTATTCAAAAGTGATTTCAAACTATGAAAAAAATAGAGAGATGATACACAAATCCAAATTTGACAAGCAAAGAAGGCTAATATTTATATGAATAATTTATTTAACTTTTTTTCTTCCTAATTATGTGTCTGTCTATTTTTTTTACTGTGTTTCTTTTATGGACAACCTTTAAAATAAAAGGCTAATATTTAAGTATAACATGTAGAGATTTTGATTGTTCTGAATAAAATGTTTAAAATAATAATAATGATAATAATAATAAAATCAACATTTGGATTATCCTTTATATATACTGTATGAACCTGGCCTTTTGAAAGGCCATCATTTTGATAAGTAAATTTGAGAGCATTACTTCCTTGACATAAGATCTGCTTCATAATAAAAATTACAGATTATTAAATGAAATATTTGTAACAGTTTTTTTAATTGGTTGTTTTAACCAAATTTTTAAATGATTTAATGTAAATTAAGCAAAATATTTTAATATTATATAAATAAATTTAGAAATATTCCTGGCCTCAACGGTTATCATTTTTATAATAGCTAAATTAAAATTTTGAAATATATCTTATATTTGATCTGTGAATTTCACAGCATTATGGATAACTCTACACATTATTGTTTGTTAATGGTGGATTGTCACATAAAAATGCTTCATAATAAAAGTTATGAATTATTAAATATAAAGGTGGAATTACTTTATTTGCATAAAATACTTGTAATATAAATTATGATTTGGTTAGGCATAGTTATTTATTCATAAAAACAAATTTAAAGTTGTTTTTTATAGTGTTAAAGATAAACATAATAGTTTTTTTAATTGGTTGTGAATTTGACATGTGACAGCATTACGGACAAACATTCACACTGTTGACATAACAGCCTTATGGACAAACATTCACATGGATTTTATATATGTATAGTTATTAAAAGAGTGAAAAAATATATTTATAATATTCAATGATTATCAGTATATTTTAATAACTTATGACATGAAACCTAATATTGCAAATTTTATTGTTTTAAAAATACACATTTATATTACTATTTTTGTTGTTTTTAAGAGTTTATATGTAACAGAACAGTAAGCAACTGAAGCTTCCAATGAGTTGTATAATGCTTGCAACTTTTTTTCTATTGTCAGGGCTTCTTTTACCTTTAGCTCAATCTTATCACAAACCATCTATCAGTCCCAGAAGTCAGACCAACCACTCACACTACAGATACATTCAAGTAATCCATATAACTCATTGTCATTTAATTTCATATACACATTATTTTTAGAGATATTTTAAACTTAACTTCATTTCATGCCCTCAATCTGAATACCGTACTATTTACTATAGTGAAACCAAAGCCACTATTAACAATAGAACCACTCAACACGCATACACATATAAAAGAGCACAGAAATATAATGACAATTAATCAATAGTTTTGGAGAATTCAAAAAAGACCGGCCACATATTTGAACCCTCCAATCCTAGGATAGTATGCATTGAGAAGAACAACTATAAATAAAAAATCAAAGAAGCATACTATATTATTAGCAACAATAACTCCATTAACAAACATGACACTTGCTTTGATATTTCAAAATGTTGGGCTAATTAAATAATTTAAATATAATTTGCATAGTATCATTTACATTCTACTTTGCACTATTTGTTTTTTGTACAGTTAATAATATGAGGCAAAATGCCTCGAAAGTGCTCAGCTGTTAATTATTTTAGCGATTTGTATAAGTATTTATTATAGCTTCTCTTTCCAGTGCCGCAACACACTTGTAATTTTGTTATAATATGTATTTATAATTCACACTTCTATTCCATCATACATTACTGAAACATATATGTTGATTTAAAAAAAACTTGCAAACATTATATAACTCAATGAAAGCTTTCTGTTCATTTAAAAATATATATTTTTATAAAAGTGCAGAAACATGTCTAAATAAAAAATAAAAAAGGGCTTCAATATTTATTAAAGTATTTTATGTGTTGTTAATAATTTATATCAGCAATCTTACCATTATTTGTAAATCATTCACTTTTCTTAAAGAATGTTTATTGTAACTTCGTTTTGTATATAGTTACAATAATTTCTTTTTTTCATAACTGAAATAAACTTTAGGTATTTTATTAAACAAGTTTATCAGTGCTTATTTGCCACATGTTTCTTTTTAATTGAATATCTTTGTTATCATATATTATTGATAATATTGTTTTCATATCAGAATTATAAGAAGTAACTAAAAATGCTCATATTAGAATGTAAGAGGTTATCAAACATTGATCAATTCAGTTAATTATCCATGATATTTCTAATTACCAAATTTATTATTGTTTATTATTTTGTTTATTGTCTTTCAATTATATATAAATCACAACATAACTAGTAATGAATGCTTAAACTCAGAAGTTTTACATGTAAACCCATAACCTTCATTGAAAATAGTTTCTCACAAAAATAATGTTGTCCCATAAATTTAAATCATAATTCTAACATTATTCTATGTAATAATGACCCACAGTTTTTTCATAAAATAGATTTTAACATAATGCTTTTACCGATGTTAAAGTTGATAAGACAATCTGAAGAGATCAGCATTATGGACTGTGGCTAACTTCAAAAGATGTCTCTTTTATTTTTCAACAGAAAAAAATATCCAAAAAGTGTTTGTATTCTTTAATTATTATATATTTTGAAGCATTGGAGCTACAGCTGAGATTTCTAAAAGTTATATTTGTGTTTTCAGCCCTCTGCTGAAAATTTTGTGAAGCTTTCTTTATGGCTTTTCAAAAGATAGCAGGAAAATTGAATATACAGTTCTTCAAAGCATCTCAAACTTCATGCTGATGGTATCCTTTATATATTTCATGATCTCAAACTTTGCAAAATTACTTTGAGAAAATTTTACGATGGTCAAGAAAATATTACTATGGACTAAAAACTTGATTTTTTTTGGAATGTTTATGATTATATTTGTATCATAATTGTGTAATAATTATTAAAAATCAAAAATAAATATTATATATTTATTTTTTATAGAAGTGTTTTATTTTTAAATATAAAAGAATATATTCTTCTGAATATTGTTATTATACAGATTACAGTTGCAGAAAACACAACTGTCTAGAAATGAGGTCACTCAGCAGATTGTTATAACATTTAGCAATATTGTAAAAAAATTATAAAAAAATTATAAACTTTTACAGCATAAATTGACAGATTTAGTAGTTATTAAAAATAATTTGTTCAGAATTTTTAAAAAAACATCAAACTAAGAAGATTTCATTCATTTTGCAAATTGAATCTGCTCCATCTAAAATTTGATGGTGTGACAGCATTTTGTTTTTATTAAAATCTAATTTTTAAAATAATTCTGAAAATCAAATGTGATTTTTAAAAATTTATTTAATTTCTAAACAAAAATATCTATCAAATGAGGTCAAATTTATTATATTCTGATAAATAATAATGGTTTAATATCAAAATGAAAGTTGAAAGCTTAAATCTAGTGAGAACAAAAAAATCTGTCAGAATATTAGTGGAGTGCTGAAGGGTTCAGTAATTTTCATGTAAACATTTTGAAGTATAACTTTAAATGATTTTTTTGCTTACTTATAAAGTATTTTTGATTATTTTTACATGCTATATTGGTTGATTATTATAAAGAAATGCACAGATAAACAGTCAATTTATTCATTTATGCTTTATTTTTACAAATAAAAAATATTGAACTTGCAGTAATATATAAAAAAAAAAACAATGTTTATTATAATTTCAATTATAATTATTATTTGACTAATAATACTTATTCTGTTTATACATAAATATACACACACATTTAGCACTCATTATTTGTTAAAATTGACTTGGTGTTAAAATCTTTTATAATATTGTAATTTCTATAACAAAATATCAGATTTTGAAGCAGAATTTGATTGAGTTATCATAAATCTACCTTCATTCATGAACAAAAAAAATGAAGTTAAAATAAAAATGAATTTGTTTTTAGTTTTACTGTTTGCATAAATAAAAATATATGTGATGGCATTTATGGTACATTGTTATATATTTAATCAGTTTATAAATATTTAAAATAGTTCAATGTGATATTTTTGGAATATTATTTACTATAAAATTAAATTAAAAAAAAATTAAGCTCAACGTATTAAGTTTTAGTATAAAATAAAGATTTTATAAAAACAGAATGGTTGCGTATTTCCAAAAACTCTCACCAAATTGAACAAAAGAATGTATCAAATTATAAGAAGGTTAATGCAGAAAATTTAAAATATAATAAAAAATGTGAATTGGTCAATGTTTATTGACAGCAAAATAAAATAAATAATTAGTAAAGTTATTATTATGTTGATTATTCAGTTTGCTTATTATTTTAATCAAAGTTTCTTAATTTCATAATGTGAAACCTAAGAAAATCAGTTGGTATAGGATATTCAGATTGATAATAAATACAATAATTTTATAGTACTTATGTAAAATAGTAATTTCAGAAGAATTTTCTAAGTAATAACAAAAGGGATAAATTAATAAACATAAAAGCCATAACATAATGATCTTATTTCAAAATCAAATATCAATATCATTTCAAAATGTTGGATGAGATTTCAGGATAATATTCTCATTTGCCACTGCAATCTTAATACACACAATACATAATCTTAAAAATAATTAAACAGTTTTACTTTTAAAAATAATTGTACTCTCCTCTGCAAAATTTCAAATGTCTTTTTTAAAAAAAGAAACATATATTGTAAAATTGTGTTTATTAAAACAAGCAAAACTCTCTATACGCATTGCCACTCAGTGCATGCCAGAGTAATCAATGGATGCTAGAAGGCTTGTGCATAAAATCCTCATCTAGTGGCCATCATCAGTGAGGAGTCTTGGATCTGAGAGCACTGCACCTAGATCTTAAAATCTAATGCAACTCTCCAGCAGCTACCTTTTATCTCTACATAACTACAAATCCATGAGTCTTAAATTGAAAATACTATAATATTTTCAGTTCAAGCTCATTAATTTACATAGTCATATAGGTCTGAACTCAGTTCTGTACCCATACATTTTGGTCACTTTGTTTCTTTAATAACCATAACCATCACTACCCTATTAGGCTGAACTGATTTTAAGCCAATGGTGACCATGTGATGTTTATTGGCTTAAATTGTGTTTATGGAGCATCTATGTATTTGAACATATATTGTTGTACTGTAAATATTTCTACAATTATTTTTTTTAACAAAAAAAATAAAAACAAAAATTCAATAAGATTTTTATGCATACTACAATCCCTTTTACAGCTATTTTTATTGTTGCCTTTCTTCCATTTCATCTTGTTTTCCTAATCCAGATTATATGTAACTGAACAAGAAAGTAGCTGATGCTTCCAATGAGTTACATTGCATTTGCAATCCTATCACAACCACCCATCAGCCCAAAAGTCACACCAACCTCTCACACCTTAGACACATTAGAAACATTCACTTTTCCAAGCAATCCACACAACACATGTTACAATTCAAGTTCATATATACATTATTTCTAGAAAAACCACAAACTTATTTTTTTTCCATTTTTATAATATTTTTTTTTTTAAATACAATTCCATCACACATTATTGAAACATATGATCTAAGACATGTGAAAAAGATAAATGATTCTGTACTGAAACAGCACTCGTCAGTTGGTCCAGATTACAATCTCTTATACATATCTTCATCGTTTGTTCAGAATTCATCTTATTATAGTTTAAGTGGCATGTTTTAAATTTTCTGCAGTACAATATTGATACAAACCACTTCATGGAAATATATTAATAACTAATACTAATCATTTATCATATAAATTGATGTTATTCATAGTTGATAGTCCTACTATTAGCAAATCTCCATTCAAACTATGCATGAAAGAAAACAATCATAAGACACTTTTATATACTGTATATGGATATTTTCAAGAAAAGGGAGGAATCTATTTATTTGACTAATCAACAATCAATATCAGATTAATAGAATATAACAATAAAATTAATAATAAACTTAATTCAATTTATTCATTAAATTAATTATAATTTATAACCAGGCATACAAAAACAAACAAGAATAATCTTTGCAAGAAACTTTTTTTTTCTTATGCGTCATAGCATCAGCTGGGAAGTGAACCCACCAACCCAGGACAACCGCCTAGTAAAGCAGCTGTCGCTGACCTCTCGACCACCAATGCTTGACACATTATTAAAGAAAAAAGAATAATGTGTAAAGATTTGGACGAAGTTATGAAACTATTTTATAGGTGAAATACAGGCTCATTATGTACCTGTATCAATATATGTAATATATAGGGTATATGAGCACAGACTTTCACACGACCCACCATCCACCACTCTATCTCATATCACTGATACACTTGAACATGTATATGTCGAAAAGATAAATAATCAATATTTCATGTTAATCCAGCAATCATCAGTTGGTCCAGATTATCATCTCTACACATATATGCAATAAGTGCTCAGATATATATTAAGATAGCCAATCTTCATACTTTAATGGACAGGCTTCAATCCACTCCACACAGCAACTCTTCAACCGTCCATCCAATTAAAATTTCTGATGAGGAAACGCTCAAAGGCCACCCTGAGGCCGAGATTCTTGTCACACCCATGTTGACTATTTTAAAAGAACTGCATTTTGAAAATCAATTGTTTTTTCTTATAACTTTATTTATTTCTTTAAACTGATATAGTGTTAAAGGAATTTATACATATTTAGACGGACAGGTGAAATCTTAAACTGGAATCCAAGAGATTGTAAAAGACCTAGAGAAAGACTACATGTAAGATAAATGGATAAAATAAGAAAGTGTGATGAGGTGATGTGGAGAAGACAAGATAGAGATCAGAGAAGATGGATTGAACTTGGTGATATTTTCATCTGGAAATTGATAGATAATGATGGAAAATGATAGTGATGATGATGATATACATGCAAATTCTTACATATTAGTTTTATTTTTTAATGGTTCTATAAATAAACTTATAAAACACTATAAATATATGAAACAAAAAAATTAAAGATAAAATGCAATTATTATTAAATCTATAATGGTGAAAATAAATTTTAACTCATTCACCAGACGTGAATATATTTGTAATTGTTAAACAGAGCCAGAAAGCTGGCGATTATATTTAAATCAGCATCTAATTCTATGATTGGCATCGGACTTTTTTTTAATCTCACCCGATATTGAGTTGTTTCTTATCTTTCCACGGAAAAAAAAAAAAAAAAATTTGTCATCACAAATTTTTACACTTCAATTTCTTTCTCTGTTATGTAAATTAAATAAACTTACGTTATCATTACTACTTATTTTTGTTTAGATAATCACATCTAAAAAAAATTTTAATTTGATAATTTCTATCAATTTTCCAACAAATTATAAAAATAAAACTTTGTATAAAATAAATTGAATAGCAGAATGGGAACATATCAAAATTTATGGATTAATCTTACTGCAAACATACAGAAAAATTATTTTTAAATGTTGAGAGCATCTTTTGATACAAATTCAAATCGTAAACTTTCTATTAAAAATAAATAAAGGAAATTATTTCCTTTAATGCTTAATAATGTATTTTAATAACATATCTTTGCTCTATTTTTATATCATGACCTTTTAAAAGAACAGAACTTTTTGACATCTTATGCTATAAATGCCCTCCCAATTATTAAATATATAACTAAAAAAATTAAGTCCATTAAGTTTATTTCATTAAAGGAACATTGATTATTAAAATTGTGACTTTTCAAATGAATTAAATAATTTTAATTACAAGCTTCACTTAAGTAAACTTCACTTAAGTAAATAGAAAAATTTGAGCTTAGGATTTTTCGGCTACATTGTCCTCCATTCCATCTCAAACAATGGACACACATGACCACATCCATATGAAAAAGATAGATCATCTCCAATGTCTGTATTTTATGCAGAACCAGCACTCATCAGTAGGGACAGATCCATAATCTCAAGCACATCTAAACATCTATCTCTTTTACATGTGTGTGATCATGTGTGTCGGTTGTTTGAAATGGAATGAAGGATGAATATAGAATAAAACATTCAAACCCCTCTATTTACTTATATAAGAAATATTCAGTAAAATGAATGAATAGGCTAATCTTCACTTAACTAATTATATAGTATGATTTAATGCAGAAGAAGAATGGTGGACTTATAGGTTAAAAATTACTATCTCAAAATTCAAGCTGCCACTCTGCTGCTTAAATGCCACATGACAACCCAAGCAACCAACTAACTAATTATATTACTTATTTAGATTATATTTAAATAGTGCAAAATTGAACAACCTTTAGCTGTTCAAATGTCACATGATATCACAAGCAACTAACTAATTGATTATCTTGCTTATCTAGGTTACATTTATAGTGAACATATTACTAATTGTAATTAATAAAAAAAATAAAACAGTTCTTGCATTTAGCCATAGCATGATGTCTTGTGTAAAATCAATAATAATATTAAACTGTGTAAAAGCACTGAAAAATGCAAAGAAGTAAATAAACAGTCAAAATAAGAGTCATACATCACATGACCCTATTCTCTTAAGCTTGTAAGTTATAAACAATGAGGATTGCCAATTCCTCAACAAGCTTTGTGACAAATGCTTAGCCAGAGCCAGCATTTAAAATATCTCTGTCAGGAACTTCCCCCTCCCCCAAACCCCTGACCATGCTTTGGCACTTCTCAGAGAAGTAAATGGTTTACACATTTATTCAATATAAGCAATGTAAAGAAAATGGAAGAAATGCTATTATTTATTTGGTGCCATTGAATTAATTGTTTCGCATGACTGGTGACATGAAATATGGTATGGTTGTTATTTCTTCTGATAACATTAAAAAAAAACTGTTACCAAACATTCAGCAGGAAATTTATGTAATCAGATTTACAATAATATTTCATAGAATATGATCCTAAGCATATGATAAAAACATGATACAAATCAGTATTTATAATTTAAGCACATTAGTTTGCAATGAATTATTTTAAGGTAGTATGTAAGTGCTTATGCCAAATGTTTTATATATGTAAGTAGAGGAATTTGAAGTCAGGATTTTTCAGTCTATTGGCCCTTTACTCCATCTCAAACAACCAATATACATATCATCCACACACATGTGAAAAAAATACATGATCCTCAATATATGTATTTCATGCAAAACCAGCACTCATCAGTTGAGTCAGATCATAATCTCCCATACATATATACAATCAGTGCTCAGTTTATATTAAAATATCAATTCTTCAAACTTTGATGAACAGGTTTCGATCTTCTCACCCTTCCAACTATTCAACTGTCCATTTCATTGAAAAATCGGTGGTTAATATATTATTATATTAAATATATTAATATATATATATAGATGCATAATGGTCCAATAATGTAAGAGGTTAGAATGTCATAATGTCTACATGGATATGACTACAATATATAATCCAACAAGGGTTTTTAGTGTTCCATCATCGATTTTTTTCAGTGAAAATGGATGGTTCAATAGTTGGAAGGGTGAGAAGTTTGAAACCTGTCCAATAAAGTTTGAGAAATTGTTATCTTAATATAAGCAAAGCACTTATTCTACATATGTGTGGGAGATTTTGATCTTACCCAACTGATGAGTGCTGTTTTTGCATGAAATATGTATATTGGGGATTATGTATCTTTTTTGCATGTATGTGGTCATGTTTATTAGTTACTTGAAATGGAGTGGATGACAAATAGACTGAAAAATCCTGACTTCAAATCCTTCTACTTATGTAAATGAATTATTTTGTACAAATGAATAGTGCAAAAGAGTCTAAATGCATATAGAAATTTCCATTCCATATCCATGGACTTACTATTCCTTGAGTCAACAATTAATAATTTGAAAAAAAAAGTTAAATAAATAAAATAAAAAATAGAAAAATTTAAATAAATAAAATAAAAAATAGAAAATTGTAATTCTGATTTCACAAATTACACCTAGTTACTTGATTGATCATAAATCAGCTTTCAATCAATTATTTCTTCTTTTTTTGCACACAGTGTGCAATCATTCTATGTCAGTTTATTACTGTAATATCAAAATAATTACAGGATTGTTTTATTTTTTTACTAATTATTTTATTGACATTTCAACTCTTCAATTTATTTTTATATAAACTTTACATTGACATTGCAAGCAGTCATAATTTATCCTAATAATAAAAACCATTTCAATCATTAGATTGTACACATTATAATTAAACATAACCTTTAAGTCTTGCGTTGTTAGCCGAGAGGTATCACAGCCGTCATGCAAGCAAGTAGTTGGTTGCAGACAGTTGTGAGTTCGCGTCCCGGCCGATGCTATGACATATGGAAAAAAAAAACATAACCTTTAAGTGATTTCAAATATTAATAACAGTAAGACTTTTGTTCCAATTAAGATATGGACATGTCAACAGTTACTGGTGATTGTAAATGGACCATAAAGAGACAAAATAGTGAGTGTACTCATTTTATATAGAAGCAAAATTCTGTTGTTTATATAGTTTTTAGCAGTATAAAAACAGATAAATAAGTTGGATCTCTTAATTTATTTACTAATTTATCATTAATATTTGTAAAATTATTAATATTTATTTTTTAATAAGTATGTGATATTTATTACATTTTATTTAAATGTATTAGCTTTTTAGAGAAAAAATAGCCAAGTAAAAATTTTTTGTTATCAAACAGAAAACTTCTACAGGCAATAACTTTAATATTTTTAGTAGATTCTTTTTTTTTTGTAATTTAGTTTAAATTTTCATATTTCAATGAGTGTTTTTGTTGTTTGACTATATGTTTTAACAAAACTTATCTTAAATGAAAACATTAAATTTATATTTTAGCTTAAAGGTTCAAACACAGTCTTGTGTTTTGATTACTTATTTCTGTTTATTAATCTCAATTATTTATAATGTTATTTTATTTTTAGATTAATTGTATTTTTGAGTTCATGTTTTTAATAAAAATTTTAAAAAAATATAAAGATAAATTACAGAATGCTTTTTTTGTCTTTTAAAAAATACAACTAAAAAAAAATATTAAAAAACCAACACTTAAAATTATTTACATTTTAAAATTAAATTGTACTAGAGAGTATATGTATGTCAATTTTTATTTTATATTTATACTTTTAACTGTTGATTTTAGTTACATGATATTAGAGAGATATTTGTTTGGAACTGGTGCTGATAATAATTCTTTAAATTACTCTCCTGCACAATCTTTAACATTACTTTCCTAGTTTTTAGACTTATTTGATGCTAGAAAATAAAATTCATATAATATACTAAATAAAACAATCTGAAGAGTTCAGTATTTTCCAGTAATAAGTACTTTAAAGTAATTTATTCCAGTCTGTATGCAAATGATGCTTAAGTTTTTTGTTCTCTGGTTTTAAAATCATTTGGGTGATTAATTTGAGAAGATTTTTGGTATAGTGATTGAATTTTGGCTTAGTTTAGTAAAGATTAATGATTATTTTTACACAATAATTGAATAATTCTTATTTAGAAATAAAAGAGTACCCAAATACACTTTGATTTTATTGGTATATGTTTTATTTTTTAACAATAAAAGTTAACAAATTTAATTGTAATACTAATGAAGAAAATTTCAATGTTTAAGATTTGTGATGATAATATTTTCAGAGGAGCTGCTCACATGACAATGGCAAGTAATCCCATAAGTCAACCTAGTGGGACTATACATAATTTATGGAAAGAAAAAAGTGGAAAATTAGGAGGAACCTCATAGATAAGTATATAAAATTTTTATTGACTGTTGCCTTTAGCACGATGGCTCAGTTGAGTAAAGTGTTACCTTAAAAGTTAATATTCAAGAATCAAAGAGTCCAGGTTCAATTCCCATGCTAGTATTGTCACCTATCAGGCCAGAAACATCTGAAGAAGAGGGGGAAATAATAGCCCTCTAAACATTGTGCATATATAAACCTGGGTGCTATTATTAACAGTTATGTAATTGGAATATTGAAATAAAGTTAAATGTTTCTAAAGAAATTTAATATTTAATATTAGATGATGAAAATAGTTCAGTATATAAATACTATTAACATTGTGATGCTTTGGGAAAGGGAAGAGTAATACCTTTGCTAACATTGTGATAGCATATAAAAGTGATTTACCTGCTGATGAACAAGCTGCAAAAACCAAAACTTTTTAGATATTTAAAGATTATAAATGCTTAAAATTTAAAATTCTGATTTATTTTTGATGGTTTCATATTTATTCGTTTTTGATTAAAGAAACTAAATTTCAGTCAACATTTTGTTAATTTTCTGGTTTATCTATCATGGTTGTTTTTCCTGCACACCATCATGCGAGAAAAAGTGCTTTGCTCTCAGTATGTGTTCGTTTTATTATATTTTTTCAATACTTACCCCCTCAAATATGATTTTTTTAGAGATTTTTTCAATCATGAATTTATATTATTAATACGTCAACACCAATTTATTGACTTATGACATAGAATAAAGGTTTAATCTTAAACTGAAATGAACATTAACAAAAATGGCCATTAAGAGTAACATTAGAAAATATTAGCTAATTAAAGATTACAACCGCATACTTTTTCACTTTCTTTACTGAATATGCATGAAAAAACTTGCAAGGAAAAACAGTGAATAAAAAGGGGCTACTGTATATGTTGCTATAATAATATTTATGAATGAATTTCCATTTTGTATGTGGTTATTTTCTTAAATGAGATGTGATGTGATGTACTGTGGCTTCTCCTTAAATGAAGTCAAGAATATCTCAGCAATTATGTCCAGATAAATCTATTAGCCACTTAATTTTTCATTCTCCAATCTAAGTTTTCCCATATTCTGCTCCATCCCATTTCCACAACATAATCTTTGTTAACTCTATAGTCTTTATATGTAAATCCCTCTTATCTTTTCCCAAACCCAGCATAAAAAACAATAATTCACTTTCTGTATAATCACTTTTTTCATATTTATTCTTCTATAACTTCATTATATGTAACCTTTCTGTTTTCAAGCATTTACATTCTATTAACAAATGCCTAATATTTTCTATTCCTTCCTTACATAATTTACAAAATAAATCATCCATATTTTTCCATTTACATGTATATTCTCTTGTTGCTAAATATCCCAATAAACTACTTTCCTTACTGTTATTGTATATTAATTCACACCTAATATTCTGTTTATATATATATGTTTATTTCTATATATATTTAAATAATAATTTTTAGACAGTCTGCCACCTATGAAGAGAACGCAAATCATAACATGGAGCTTTTTAAATTTAATGTTGATCAGTTAGCCATCAGTAAGTTTATAGTTGATTTATTGAATTTATGAGATTCATCATTATTTATTGTAGTAATACTGAAGTGGTTTCAATATGTCAACAGTGGTGGAGAGCATGTTTAATGGATATTATTTGCACACACACACACATGTAGCAAAAAATTAATGAATATATAATAATTATAAAAATGAAATCAATAACAGAAGCAAAATTAATCTCATTCCAAAATTTTATCAATCACAATAAATGATCTGATAAAATTGGATTTCTTAACATTCTTGTTGAATTTTACATTACAGGAATCAAATGAAACATAGAGCAAAGAAGGCTTAAAAATTCATGAATGGTTTGGCCCAATGATTCTAAGGGAATTATTTAATTCATTCCAATGTTTTTTTACAGAAACAAAGTAATCATTGCCATCATGAATAAATTCTATATTTTATTGAAACTTCCTAAACAGTTAATATTTGATTTACTCATAAGTAAATACTTTAAACAAGGCAAAACTCTCCATACAGTAGTGTCATCCTGTGCCAACCAGAGTAATCTAGGTGCAGTGCTCTCAGATCCAAGGCTCCTCACTGATGAAGGCCACAAGCCAGAAACTAGTATGGGGATATTGAACGAGTAGGCACTAGATAGGAATTTTATGCACAAGCCTTCTGGAATCCATTGATTACTCTGGTTGGCACAGGGTGGCACTACTGTATGGAGAGTTTTGCCTTGTTTGATAACAATTATGTGCTAGTATAAGAGATAGTGATCATGTGATGTTTAGTGGTTTAATTAAATACTTATGGGAATTGGTGGACAGGGTAGAGGATCATAATTTAAGACCAAAGAACTACACGATAACTTTTAAAAAAAATCAAACTGTTGAATCAACATGCACTCGTAGTGGTTAACCTAACTTTAAAAAAGGCTTTCAACCAATACTACTACTAAATATTATGGAAACAGTTACGTATTTGAAGTCAAGCTACATAATGACATTGATCCTAAAAATATACCATCATAAATAATAGATCAAGAGGCAACACTATGTTTTATGATTAAATAAATAAAGCCTCAATGTTATCATGTAAAGGGTATAGCTATATTATCAATATTTTTCACAATTACATTGTGCACAATGTAAGGTGAAAAACCTAGTGCACCAATGTTCAAAGATAAACAATGAAATGTTCCAAAACAAAATGACTGGAAAATATTCTTAAAACAAACAAAAGAGATTGGAAAAGATAGTCTTTCATCACAAGTGATAAATGTTGAAATGAAAGTAAAAATATAGAAGTCACAATTTTGCTGATCAATCTGATTCACTCTCAAACATTAAAAACAATACTTCACCAGAAATTATGGAATCTCTTACTCATTATATACTAGTGGTCGAGAATGCACATTCTTTAGGCAAATGTAAGTCTTGTCACTCATCATGCAAAAAGAGAGTATGTAAAAAGTAGACCCCTGAAAATAAAGAGATTTAAGCTGATTATATATATATTCCACACTACACTAAAAAAAGTCAAAACCTGTAAAAATAATGAAGTTTCAAACTCACTCTTCCATAAAAGAAGACATTAATCCAATGAAAGAAGTAAGTATGTTATATTTAAATACCCCAAATAAATCTTTAAACTTTGCTTAATGAATAGTAAACCCCAATAATGTAATATTATTTCAAACTTTAATAATTAATTAGTGACAGACTATATCTTTCAGGCTTATTTTCAAGTTTATTTTTTCTTTTTATTACAAAACTAAATACAGAGGGAGCTTTATATATATATATATATATTAGTTTCCAACCAGTAACCACCTAAACATTCACAGTAAATATAGCAACCAATATTTCTAACTGCTGTCAAGGCAACCTTCACACCTTTTTAATAGCAAGAATGGAAATATATATATATTAAATGGAACATTGGGTGTGAGTTAATTTATGGTAATAGCAAGGAAAGTAGTTTATTGTTTAAGGCTCGAACAGGATCTTTAGCAACAAGAGAATATACACATAAATGAAAAAATGTGGATGATTTAGTCTGCAAATTGTGTAAAGAAGGCATAGAAAATATTAGGCATCTGTTAATTGAATGCAAATGCTTGAAACCATAAAGGATACAAATAATGAAGTTATAGCAGAAAAAATAAGAACAAAGTGATTATGCAGAAAGTGGGTTACTGGTTACTGGGTTTGGGAAAAGATAAGGGGGATTTATATATAAAGATCATAGAATTAACAAAGATTATGTTGTTGAAATGGGATGGAGCAGATTATGGGAAAACTTGGGGTGGGAATGAAAAGGGAAGGTAAAGTGGCTAACAGGTTTCTCTGAGCATAGGTGCTGAAAGATTTCTGACCATTTAAGGAGAAGTCACAATGCGTCACATCACATCACATGATAGTTTAATTAATGAAAATCAAAATTGTGTCTTATAATATGAGACCTATACTCAAGTAATAAAAAATTTTCCTTTAATCAATAATAATTTTCATTAAGGCTGTAGCCTCAATCACATGCGTATAAAATGCGATAGTAGGGACCCTACAGGTTTTAAAACACATTTCTAATAGGCCTTTTATAAAATAAAATATATAATGGTTCACTTATTGACTCTTCTCATTTTTTATGTAAATAAAAGGGTTACAACCTTTTCCAAGTCTTCTCACTCCCCATTAGCTAGTGCAGGGTTTATTATTGATAATTTAGACCCATTTAGTTCTTTTAAAATTCTTTACATTGATGCATATTTTGCCATAATTACACTGAATCACAAAATAGTACTAAATATAGTTTTTAAGCCAATAAACATCAGATGATATAGAGAGTTTTGCCTTTTTTAAATATAATTTTTGTATACATTCCACTGAATTCACAATTATAAAAAAAATTAATATTAAATATAAACTCTATACTTGGTACCACTCCTATTCTAGCATTCTTATTGGAGACTTTAACATGTCTTATGACAAATTTGTTTAAAAATAGCACAATCTTTTGTTTTTTCCACTTATGAATGGGAGGTTTTTTTTACATGCAGATATATTTCCTTCAATAATGAAAACATACTTCTTTAATAGACATATATTCCATTCCTTCTCATTAGACTACCTTATTAATCTTGAACTAAAACATGTTCCAAGTTCTTCAATGAAGTAGCACTTAATACTCATAATGAACTTAAATTCAATAATAAAATTTTAACTTTAACAAGTCATTCTATTAGGATATTACTCCCACACCTGGCATCTGGATTTTTGTTTTCAGAAATATATATATCTAAATAAAACCATAACACTGAGATAAATCTAGTGAAAATGTAGATCATTTGTGTAAATATCTTATCAAACACAATTCACCACAATACAAAAATACAACTTTTCTTGCAGGACTAATTGGACTGATGGATAAAAATCATAAAAGAATCATGCAAATTCCATTTACAGAAAGTGAATGGCCAACATTGCTAACCATAAAAAAGTTATTTAAACAGCAGGAGCATCTCTCAAAGATACCTGACAATAAAAAAAGAAACATTTCTTGGATACTTACATCCATGATCAAGAATATACATCAGGTGATCCTTAGGCTACCCTACATCAATCAGAGTTTCAACAGCTCTTCAGACACAAACTAAATATATATGTCAGATTCAGCATATTTATACTGTAAAGATAACTTTCAAACTGATCATCTTTATTATCTTTCAAATAAACTACTTGGAAAAGCTGATGATAAAGATAAATTTTACTCTGTATTTATTTTTCAAAAGATTAGAGTCTATACCAGAATCCATTCATCCTGAGTTACTTTGTTTATCAACACTTGAATTATTTTTATCTTTACATATTTGGAAAATTTGGCGAATTTTCTTTCAAAAGAAATATACTGTATACAATTCAAAGCCTATATCCAATATATTGGGTATTCTTCAATAAGAAAAAGGAAAGCCATCCAACCTTAAAAAATTTAAGATAAATAATAATGAGGCCATTGGATATAAAAGTGATATAATCCTAAAAAACAAAATGGAGGTTTACATCTTACCAATATTATGATACCTAAATTTCAACTTGCTAATCAAGCAGCATTTATATTCAAAACCATTTTTAATGCAGTCAGAATAAAAATATATATATATTCCAATAATTATATAACTGGATATCAAAAAAACATTTTATATGGTTTCTATAGACAAAACCTTTGCTAATACCACCAATTCTTATGTCCTGACAAATTTACTCCAAAGCAGATAGATACAAATAACTTTTAATAGATGGATATCCTCCCCATGATTCCCCATTAAGCACCTTTTTTTCCAATGATACATTAACCTTATATCAAAAGCAATTGAAATATAATTACCTGACATACATATATTGCATCCCTATTTGTAATAAAATTATGAATGATAACACAAATTTCTGTCTTCCAGAAAATAAATCCTATTTGTAATAAAATTATGTAAAAATTACATTCCTACCTTCAGTACTGAAAAATCAAGTGAAAATTTTATACAGAAGCCAGGATTAAACAATACTTTAAGGCACCTACTTTGGGGAGAGGGGTTCTTTCATTCTAATCATGCACAAACAAAAACAAACATATAGAATAATCTTACTAACAAAATAGTGAACTCTATCAACTCACTCTCAAAAGACTATAAATCCCTCTATGTAAAAATGTGTTTGCACATCATACTAATGATGGCAAGAATAATATACTATACAACAACAATAGTATTTGTCAAGCATTGGTGGCCTAGTGGTTAGCATAGCTGCCTTCCAAGCAGCTGGCCCAGGTTTGTTTTCCAGTCAATGCTTTGACATATTAAAAAAAAAAAAACAATAATAATATTTACAAATAAATTTATTAACTATACTCATATACAACTTAGGAAACTTTTCTGGGATGGAAAAAGAGCAACAAACTCAATATCAACATTCAGAGAATATTCAATAGATATATTTAGAATTCAAAATACTCAACATCATCTCAGCATATTCAAAGTCCTTTCCTTATTTTGAAATAGCATTTAAAATCACACTAACAAACAAACCACTTGCTCTATTACTGTCATTTGAAATCACTTAGATGCTCATAGCTTGATATATAAAATTTGATTTCTTCTAAAAAATATTACTTTAGACAGCCACACACTTTAATAAAAAATCTATTCTTAACTTGACAAATAAACAGCTATGCCACAAATTTAAATACTAGTCATTTGAACTAAGTTTTTTTCTTAAAATTAAATTTTGAGGCATTCCCAACAATCATTTTTTATAAATATAGGAGCCATATTCAGATAGCGAAAGACGACTGTAACCGTTGTCATAAAAAGTCAAAAATGTAGTCTGATATTTTTGTCACTTCTTTCATTTAATAAGGTTAGGTCTAAGATAAACAAAAATTTAAATAAACAAATATTTTTGAAACTTTTGGCAAAAAAATATTTTTTAGATATCCATGCCCCATGCCATTATATTTATTCTTTATGCAATATGGTGTGCTAGATGGCCATTTGTATATAACAACGATGTCAGAAGATATCCAAATACATTTAGAAATAAATTTAAGATAAAAAGACAAAAGAGATAAAAGGGACTCTAAATACAAATTATACATTGAATCCAGGTCAGTTCTTTTTCAAAGCTATATAACATGACACACATACTTCAGATATTAAGGAACATTAATGAACAAAAAGACTATTATTTCTTATTAAGTGATTGAAAATAACATATGTAATTATATATGTGAACTGCATGAAATCTCTGGTTATGTTAAATATTTCTGACTTCGGTAAAACAATTGGTTATTATTTTTATTGTACTGTATTTAAACTTGGATATTACATGTAGACAAAAAAAATGTGAACAAATATACCGTTTTTTTAATAAAATGTATACAGTTTTTCTGAAAGATGATGGTGATAATAATAATAATACATACAATGTAATCTATGATTTACAATTTTTAACAACAGCAAAAAAAAAAAACTTTAAAAAAGTAATTATATCAAAATTTTAATTGAATTATACATTTCTTTTTCTCTTTACAACAAGTAACATTTATGAGTCAAACTCAAAGATCTGATGATTAATATATATTCACACACATCTGTACATGCATGACATAAAATCCTAATAACTAACTATTTGATCAGCAATGAAATAAAGAGTGTACTAGGTTCCTAAGTTTAATAGTAGTAGTAGTTGTTGTTGTTGTTGTTGTTATTATTATTATTATTATTATTATGATGATGATGATGATGATGTATAAAGTTTTAACGTAAGTCTAATTATTTTCAATTATTAATAGAGAAAAATGTTTACAAATAAATCATTTTTCTAAATTATAAGTTTTGCTAATACTAATTGTCATGCCAACTAAACATCAGCTAATTACTCCTGTAAATGACTGGCTAAAATTGAAATGTATTTTACATTATTAAGGCAAATACTTTGGAAACATAATGCTTCACTCTGTAAAAAAGTAATTTCTTTCTCATTGTACGAGCAAGCTAAAATAAATTACAAACACATTTGATAATTAATTATTGAATAGTAATTTTAAATATTTTTGTAAATCCTTATAAATTTCAATTATCTTTAGAACTATATAACGCTATTTTAAATCCATGTACATGCGGATCTAAACTTGCATTAACAATTAACTAATTTTACAAACAGCATTATTATTTATCACAGCTTTGCCTTCTAAAGGTTATTGATTATAAAATACATTTTATATAAAGTATGACAAGTGATTTGAAACTGTTAATACATTTACTGCTATACAGGGGAATCATTCAGTTAAAAATTAATTTTACAAATAGTCCAACCAAAAGTTATTAGGATATTAAACAGAAGATTATTTACATGTTATATATGGACATATGCAAATGTTTAGTTATGAAAAATTTACTATACAAAAAAAAAAAAAGAAGTAATGATAAAATTACAAAAAAATAATATATAGGGTATATGAGCACAGACTTTCACATGATCCACCACTCTCCACTCTAATCTCATAACACTGATACACTTGAACACATATATGTCGAAGATAAATAATCCCCAATGCACGTATTTCATGCTAAAACAGCAATCATCAATTGGTCCAGACTACCATCTCTACACATATATGCTATAAGTGCTCAGATATATATATTAAGATAGCCAATCTTTATACTTTAATGGACAATCTTCAATCTACTCCACACTTCAACTCTTCAACCGTCCATCCAATTGAAAAAAAATAATGTGTATTTTATAATTATATATATCACACAAAAAAATCTAAAACAATATTTTTCTTTAGATTATTGCATAATAATAAATAAAAATTCCAAAATCATTTGATCTTATATAAAATTTATGCTACAATATTGATCCATTAAAAAAATCCAGAAAATAAAAATTTAATCTTAGAGATGCTTCTGTTGATTTTTGCAGGTAATGTGAGAGAACTTTAGGTGAGTGAGTAAATTTCAATTAGAAATGAGATTTGATCTTTAAGTATATAAGAGGATTAAATTATTATAAAGCTGTATGATGAGCATAATGTTGAAAACAATGTTCACAATTGATCAATATTCAATCTTAAGATTGTATAATCTTATATCTCTATTTTTATGAGATTACAATTTTAAGGCTAGCATTCCGGCCTTTTCTATTGTTCCATCTGGTGAGAGTTTTCAGAAATTCTGTCTTTCTTTTTTTATAAAATATTTATTTTATACTGAAACTCAATAAATTGGACTTGGATTTTCTTTTAATTTAGTTTCAAAGTGAATAGTATTGAAAAAAAATTACTTTTAACTGTTTTAATACTAAAAACTGACCTGTAAATATAACAATGCATGATAAACATGGTCGCAGATATTTACATAAACACTAAAATCAATTCAATAACAACATAATTACAAGTGCATTTTTCATTAATAATTCTTAATCAGAAGGTAATCAGTTTTTGACATGCATTGTTTAATCATATTACTAACTCATCAATGTTATAGTGTGTATGCACAATACTCTCAAACCCAAATGCATGATAGAGACTTTTAAAAGATAAGAACAGCCATCTACACAATACTCTCAAACCCAAATGCCAGATAGAGACTTTTAAAAGATAAGAACAGCCATTTGCACAATACTCTCAAACCCAAATGCCAGATAGAGACTTTTAAAAGATAAGAATAGCCATCTCATCTTTCATTTTTATTTATTTAATATGAATGAATGAAGGTAGATTTGTGATAAATCTATCAAATTCTGTGTTAAAATGTGATATTTTCTTATAAAAACTACAATTATTTTAAAGTATCTTAATATTAAGTTGATTTTAATAATGTAATAGACAGTTTCATTTTTTTTCTTTATACTTCTGTCAAGTTTATTGACTTCTATTATTAAAAATAAAACATTAATAAATAAATTGAAATTTACCTATGTATTTCTCTATAAAAATCAATCAAATTAGAGTGTAAAAATAATCAAAAATACTTTTATAAAGAAGCAAAAAATCATTTTAAATTTACTTCAAAATTTTCCTGAGAAAATTAGATCATAAAAATATGAATGGCCTCTGGGTGTTTTGTCCTGTAAAAATCAAAGGAAACATCTTTTGGTGTTAGATGAAATCTATAAGATGTTGATATCTTCAGATTTTTTTATCAACTTTAACATCAATAAAAGCATTATATAAAAATCTACTTTTTAAACAAGATTGTGGATCATTATCACTTAGGGATAATGTTAATACTATAATTTAAAATTATAGGACAATTCTGAGAAAATTTTCAATGACTTTCATTTGAAGGTGAGTATTAGCAAGATAGGGTTTGAAAATGCTATTATGATAATCCATTTAAATTGATAAGGGCTTTCTCAATCTAACTTTAGCATTTTAATTAGATATTTTAATTACATTATCTGTTTTAATAAAAAAAATCAAATCCAAAACATATTCTCATGTCAAGTGTTGTTGGCCGAGTGGTCAGCAAAGTTGCCTTACAAGCAGTTGTCCCTGGTTTGCTGGTTCACTTCCCAGCCAATGCTTTGGCACCTAAAAAAACATATTCTCATCATCACTATTTCCACTTTTCAAGTTCAAATACCTAACCAATTCCTTTACATCATTATTCATTTATTAGCTACTTCAATACATATTTTTTAATCTTAAAAAATACTTCACTATTAAAATTTAATTAACTATCTGTCTTCATAATCTCATATCAAAATTTCGCCCCAAATATTTCCATTTTCCTAATATTCATTCAAGAATTAATTTTGGCCTTTAACTATCAACTCATTTTTTATATATGCCAATCCATTTTCATTCTGAATTCTTTTAGTTTATGGCAGTCGTAAAATGACAGAGTTCAGAGCTAAAAGTCTCTAAATCAAAGTTCAACATTGTTACACCCTCCATTGTCACATGATTTCTTGAATGGCAATCGATTGGTTTATTTTATTTCTATTTATAGTAACATCAATAATAATTGTCATTTCCAACATAGTTTTTTTATAATTATTAAAGTCACTAGAAATCATGTTTTGATTTTGGAATAAAAATCTTAAGACCATAAACAAAAGCCAAATCAGGCAAAATCAACTTCTCATTTTTTATCTTTTTAAAAAGCTGATTTTCAAATATGAATACTATCCTCAGAAAATTTTTTAAACAGTAAAATTAGATCTTAAGATCAAGGTACAGTTCTCAGATCCAAGGTTTCTCAGTGATGAAAGTCCATAATCTAGAAACTAGTCTGGGAATATTGGATGAGTAAGCACTAGATAGGGATTTTGTGCACAAACCTTCTTGTATCCATTGATTTCTAAAGCTTACCCTAGGTGGCATTGCTGTATAATGAAAGTGCAATTGATTCTTGACTTTGTTTAAGAAAAAGCTACAGTACATCACATCACATCAATTGTTTTAACAGCTGGTGTAAGCATAGGAAATTATGATCATGTGATGTTTTAGTGTTTTACAAAAAAAATATTTTCACAATTCCACCATTGGCATTATTCATTAATACACATTTCAATTTTACATCTAATTGTAAATCTATTTTGGTAAATTACTTTGCAAATAATTAGCATAAAAAAAGTCAGCTATAGATTTCAGTACAGGATACTAAAGTTGTAAAATCTGCTCTAAATAGATTACATCTCCTAAATGAGATTCATTTCAGAATATCATATAAAGAATCTATTTTCAATATAACACATGAAAACAAAGTCAATTACATGCACAAGAAGCAAATATTAATTTTAACTATAAAATATAATAACTGAAACACAGGCTTGTTATATACCTGTGGCTATATATATGTAATATTGGGTATAGGAGCACAGACTTTCACACCACCCACCTCTCTTCACTCTATCTAATAACACTGATACACCTAAACACATATATGCTGAAAAGATAAATAATCACCAATATACGTATTTCATGCTAAACCAGCAATCATCAGTTGGTCCAGACTATCATCTTTACACACATATATAGTGTGAAGTGGATTGAAGCCTGTCCATTAAACTATGAGGATAGTCTATCTTAATATATATCTGAGCACTTATACTATATATGTGTGTAAAGATGATAGTCTGGATCAACTGATGATTGCTGGTTTAGCATGAAATACGTATATTGGTGATTATTTATTTTTTCAGCATATATGTGTTTAGGTGTATCAGTGTTATTAGATAGAGTGAAGAGAGGTGGCTGGTGTGAAAGTCTGTGCTCCTATACCCTATATTATAAAATATAAATAAAATTTACATCAGCATACAAGGTGTTATATAATTTATTCATATTCTTTTAATCTTAACTTTTTTTACTGCAATCTGAATCAATATCAGCTTTATAAGTGTTAAAATGTTTTTATCACATTTTCTCATGATGCTGGTGGATAGGACCAAAGCTGGACGATTTTATAATCAAGTTTAACTTGTCCTCTTTGCCCACCATCACTTTTTGGTGATGCAAAGAGGATTTCGTCAAATAAGCCTCATGTGTAAACTCTGTAATACGCATGAAGAAACACTGGAGCACATCTTCTATGCCTGCTCATACCTGAGTTGCACTAGAAACAAAATTATCACAAGCATTTCCTCTGGCTGTGGCAATGTCCTGTCAATTGATCAAGCAATTAAAGAAGGAAACGATGCAACTATCAGACTAGCGGCATGCCTACTACCTTCAGACAAGGACATAGTGATCCTTGGAGAACTTTTAAAACAATACTAATAAGCATGAAGAACAGAGATCGACTCCTTGTGCCAAAGCATCTCTTTGTAGACACATGGGCACAGATTATCATTTGTGATGATGAGACGACATCTCAGACTAAATATTATGATGACAACGCCACACAGATTGATTGCAAAACTTTGAACTTCTATATGAAACTATTGTAATTACCAAATGTAGCTACCTGACACTGTAAATTTTTTCTTAATAAAAAAAAAAAATCACATATTTATTATTTAGAGAGTCATTTATTTATATATAAACTATCATTATTTCACCTCAACGTAAAAAAAAAAAAACTATTAATATTTCTGTTTAATAATCTTCTCTTTCAAATCTTATCACAGCATTTTAATCTTTCAATACAATTTCACAACTACTTTTCTTTATTTTTTTTTAAATTACTTTTTTCCTTTCTTCATATGTGAATTTTGTTTTATTTCCATCAGAATCATTTATTCCTTCATATACGCATCTCAATAATCATTAGATAGCAAGATCTTAAAAAATTATTATTAACAATTTTTTAATCAATAATATGTATATTAAAAATACTAAATTTCATATAGATTTTATGTTTTTAATATATCATTAAAGTTTTATAATTTATTCTCTAATATTTATAATTTATATTCAGCCTTGATTTTAATAGGAAGAAAACGCACACATTATTTTTGAAAAAAATCTTATTTGATAAACATACTTGAATACAGAAAGTGTTATTCCCAATAGTACTCTCATTAAAGAAAATTAAAATTTTTCTTTAAATGTTTCCTAGCAAAAAAAAAAAAATCTATAACTTTCTTTTAATATTTTAAAAAACTCGATATTTGCTTTTTTGAATTCTGCGTTTACTAGTCAATATTTTCAAGCAATAGAAGTGAATTTATTAATATTTTAATTCTGTTATTTGTTTAGCCCAACTTATTAAAAAAAACTGATAAATGTTCTGTCTCTCTCTCTTTATATATATATGTGTGTATGGATGTGTGATCCTATTGGCTGTGATGTCACTCTATAAATATGTGTATGGGTGTGTGATCCTATTGGCTGTGATGTCTCTCTCTTTATATATATGTGTGTATGGGTGTGTAATCCTATTGGCTGTGATGTCTCTCTCTATATATATATGTGTGTGTATGGGTGTGTGATCCTATTGGCTGTGATGTCTCTATATATATATATATATATGTGTGTATGGGTGTGTGATCCTATTGGCTGTGATGTCTCTCTCTCTGTATATATATGTGTGTGTATGGGTGTGTGATCCCATTGGGTGTGTGTTCCTATTGGCTGTGATGTGTCTCTCTCTATATATATATATATATGTGTGTATGGGGGTGTGATCCTATTGGCTGTGATCTCTCTCTCTCTATATATATATATATATATGTATGGGTGTGTGATCCTATTGGCTATGATGTCTCTCTCTCTATATATGTGTGTATGGGGTGTAATCCTATTGGCTGTGATGTCTCTCTCTTTATATATATATATATGTGTATGAGTGTGTGATCCTATTGGCTGTGATGTCTCTATATATATATATGTGTATGGGTGTGTGATCCTATTGGCTGTGATGTCTCTCTCTATATATATATATATATGTGTTTGGGTGTATGACCCTATTGGCTGTGATGTCTCTCTCTATATATGTGTGTGTGTGTGTATGGGTGTGTGATTCTATTGGCTGTGATGTCTCTCTCTATATATATATGTGTGTGTGTATGGGTTGTAATCCTATTGGTTGTGATGTCTCTCTCTATATATATATATATGTGTGTATGGGTGTATGATCCTATTGGCTGTGATGTCTCTCTCTATATATATATAAGTGTGTGTATGGATGTGTGATTTTATTGGCTGTGAAAATATATTTACTCATGATCTCGGATTTGAATTTATGAGAAAATTTGATTTTCTTTTTTCGAGTTGTAATCAGGTTTATGATTTGTTATCAATACTTGACAAACAACCAATCCAGTTAACTATTCAATAATGAGTATTAGAAAGCTTTTACCATTATATATTTAAATTATTTTGGTTAATGTTAGAAGACAAATGCTTGAATATATATATATAATGTTTAAGATGACATTCTCTTGTGGTGGCTACTGTTATTTTTTTATATAATGGATTGTCCTGAATCATTTCAGCTGGAGAAGTATTAAATAGATCAATAAATATATTGCAAGTTATTTAAAAATATCAATCGATTTAGATTAACTTGCAATATTTTTATTGTTGATATAATGCTGTTTCCTCTGACTAAACTTATTCAATGCAATCCTCTATATCAGGGGTGGCTAACAAGCCGATCGTGATCCACCGGTTGATTGCAAAGCCAACGTTGGTCGATCACGAGGCCAACCTGCAAGAGCCGTAGGGTTACGAGTGAAAAAAATTAAGTGAAGATTTTCAAGTTTTTTTATTATTTTTGTTTTTGTCCTAAATTTTTTTTCAATTCTAGATAGGTGAAGTCCAATAAGTCATATCATTATTGAAAATAATATTTTTAATCTTGACTTAATATAGCTATTTTAATGAATATTGTTAATAATTACTCATGTTGTCTTTAATTCACCCGGATATGAATTTTTTGGCCCGATAAATAATTATTTTTTAGTCGGTAGATATATAAAAATAGTGGGTATTTCACTCCTCCCTCCAATTAGACTATGCCTATGATAACAAATCGATCACAACACATTTTTAAAATAAAAAAGTATATCTTACGAACACAAAAGTTTGCCACCCCTGCTTTATATAACAGTGAGGGAGGTAATAAAAAATGGTTGTGCTTTTATTTCACATATTATCAAACACTTTAACTAGAGGACAGGGTAATTATTCTTGGCAATAATTGCCTAAAAAGAATTAATATCAAGATTCACATATATTTAGCACAGCAATCATTTAGTTTAATAATCTGCTACAAAAATTAAACATCTTTTTGAGTATAATATATTTGAAGAAATCTGTACACATAAATATGAAGAAATTTGCACCCAAAGATCATTTATATGTGGTCATGTGAATCGGTTATATAGGATAGAGTGGGTGGCAAAAGGGAGCTTTAAAATTTGGGTTCAAATTCTCTTAAATTTCATCTGATTTATATATATGCACTATACTTATGCTTAAATATAAATATTAATTGTAATAATAAATAAATAATAACTTCTAAATATCTGTAATTTTAAAGTGGAAGTAACTATCTCCTGTAGAGTTATAGAGTTCAAGTTATTATGTAGGCCAAAAACCAATGAAAAGATAGCAGGATACCATTCTATCTTTGGACTCTGTTGTTTTAAAAGCTTAGTTTTTGATTTGGCTTTTAAATTATATAGTAAATTTTATCTACTGTTTTAATTTATGTACAGACTAAATATTCTGTAACCACCATTAATATATTTAAAGGATGAAGAATGAGTCTTACTTTTATATTTTAATATTTCACTTCATATTCAAAGGTTAAAATTAAACTGAGAGACTGCAAATCTCTCCCGCTCACAGCCAATCAGATCATAAATACAAGACAGAGAATTTAACAAGAAAAGGGCAGTCCACCCTCTTCTTTACTTGTCTTTCTATATATCCAAGCCAGTCTAAAGTATTTAGATCTGAAAGCATGAATCTTAAATATCTTCACACTTAACTCACTGAGTTGTTAAATTCTCTGTCTCATATTTACGATCTGATTGGCTGTGAGCACGAGAGATTTGCAGTCTCTCAGTTTAATTTCAAATACTGTTTGTGCTTTATAAAATAAAGGTTATTTACATATGTTACTGCAAGTTATAACATCTAAAAACTACTATGTAATAAATCATAGGATTTCACTCTGTATGTTTGTAATTTAGACTCAGTGAGTTAAGTGTGAAGATATTTAAGATTCACGCTTTCAGATCTAAATACTTTAGACTGGCTTGGATATATAGAAAGTCAAGTAAAGAAGAGGGTGGACCGCCCTTTTCTTGTTAAATTCTCTCTCTTATTTTACGATCTGATTTGCAGTCTCTCAGTTTAATTTCAAATACTGTTTGTGCTTTATAAAATAAATGTTATTCAAAGGTTGTTAAAAGTAAAACTTGTTATTCATCTTTAGAATATATTAAACCACTAAACATCACATGATCATCTCTTATACTAGCACATAATTGTTATTAAACAAGGCAAAACTCTCCATACAGTAGTGCCATTGATTACTCTGGTTGGCACAGGGTGGCACTACTGTATGGAGAGTTTTGCCTTGTTTACAATATATTAATGGTAGTGGCAGAATATTTAGTCTGTGCATAAATTCTAAGCTTTTATAACAATAGAGCCCAAAGATACTATGGTATTCTATTTTTTCATTAGCTTTTGATGCTACATAACTATGTGGGAGATAATTACTTCCATTTGCAATTATAAATATTAATATTTTCCAAGTTTCTTCAGTTTAATATTTCTGATTATATAACAAAATACAGTCTCATAAATAGTTATATAACTAGGAGTCCAAGTGTAGTATTTTTGTTCGCTGTCAGCTTAGAAAATAGTTGAGCTTTTTCACTCAGTTAAAAAATTTAATTATTAACATTTATAAGAAAAAATATTTTACGTTTAATTTTTAAATTTAAATTAAAATTATAAAAACTTAACAATGTGGAATTGATTTTTAAAAATGTGTTAAGTAACATTAGAATCAGACTACTAAAACTCACAAAAATTTTTAATCTATATTCTCATTTTTATGGATCTCTGTGCAATACATTTAATTGTTAAAGACTCAAATAAGTGAGTTTGTTTTACTCAGTTTAAAAACAAATAATTACTTAATATTTACAGAGGAAAAAATATTTTAAATTACAAAAATTAAACAAAGGGGAATTAATATGTAAAAAAATCACAGTATTGTGATGTTGTCTATGACAATTTCTTTTTTATTAAGTTCACTCGGTGTGATGGACTTCAATTTTTAAAAACACTTGATTTAATAAGTTGGGACCATTTATTTAAAAGCATTTTAATGAATTTAAATTGAGGAGTGAATTAGAAATTGTAGTAGATCAATATTATTAGCATCTATATTCCAACAATTTTTATTAATAAAATAAATTTTGGAATTTTAAGCATATTACAAAAATGTTTTTCCACTTCAGTTATCTTCATAATGTATAGCTTGCAATTTACAAAGCAGCACCAAGTTATAAAAGTCAAAGTTTGCTATTTCTTAAAATTTTTCAGTTTTAAACATCTTCATACTTATATCAGAATGTCTTCCTAGAGTTGATAATTTCAGTGCATGTATTTAAAGATTGAGGTTGATGGCAAAACATTTGTAAAATAGTATATAATGAATTGAATAAATATCTTCACAATACATTCAAATTCAAGTATATATTAACACCATCTTGGACAGATGTAAGCTCCACTTGCAGTAATTGAAACATTCATTGTTCGATTACCTTACCATTGTTTTATGTTCTGTGATTGGAGCTTATATATACCCAAGATATTTTACTTACACATTACTAACATCATCATTTTCAATTATTATCAATCCACTTCAAGATTGTTTCTCCAAGTTTCTTCAATCTTTAGCCTCTTTTTTCCACAATATACCATCTTATTTCATCCACTTGAGATCTATTACCATCTCTTGGGATCCAATTTCAATCTTCAATTGTCCATCTATTATCATTTGTTTCAGCAATGTGTCCAGTCCAGTTCTATTTTTTTAATGATATCAGTAATACCTGTTTATATTCTTAACCATACATTTCATTTTTGATCTATTTTTGTTCTCATATATATTTTTCCACATTTTATTAAATGATCTGGAATCTCTATATTACTCTTATTAAGCATCCAAGTATCATATTCATAAGTAATAACTAGTTAAACATCTTACTAAAAATATTTCTTTTTCAAATACTTATCTATATCTCCTTTTTATATTACATTATTTAACCCAAAAGCAGTCCATCCAAATTTAATTGTATGATTACTAACACTTTTCTAACATTTCATCCTTTTCTTTGTTTTCATGTTTAACATGGCTTTTAACCCTTAAACCGCTAATTATATTATTGGTTGTATGAGGTAAAAATCAAATCTTTTAATTGGCCAACTCACAAACTGAAGACAAAGCCTATTGTTAAAACATATTCGCCTATAATATTAAATTCAACTCAGATACGTTTATAAAAAGTATATTACTAATTTTTCAGGTTATGAAGAGAACGAAAGTTCTTTCAAAAATAAATTGCTATTTATTTATTCTAAAATATTCAATTTCGGCAACATAAAAGCTATAATATAAACAAAAAGGTCGACTTTTATGTTATAGAAAAGTAAATATTTCTTTTTACTAAATCTTAAATATTTTTACTAAAATCTTCAATATTTTTCGAAAATAATTTTGTTTTTTTAGTATTCTCTCTGAAAATAATTTGTAATTTCTCAAAATATTCTTTTATAATAATTTAAATCATATTCGAAATGAAAATCTCAGCGTTTTTCTTTATTTTCTTTGATCAGGCGGTTTCTTTGTTCTTTCCAGCCAATCAGAATGTCTTTTTCGGCTGAGAGCATGCTAAGAACCAATCACAAGTAATGTTCTTTCTTTGTTTAGGTTTAAATGCGTTTTTTTTATTTTTTATTTGTAAAATAATTCGGAAGAGGGCACCATCTTACAGAACTTTTAAAAACCTATTCAATACCTGTCTAACGAATATTTTAGCATAAGAACTGGTAGAGTTAGAGTGACGTCAGATGTCGACGAGGAGCTTCATAAGAGGCGGGAAAAGAGTTAAGATTAAACCATTATTACTTATCAGAAAATAAATTCAACTTTGCTTGATAGATATTTTTGTTTACTACTGAAATGAATTCTAAATATTCACATTTGATTTCTGAAAATATTAAAAAAATGAATTTATAATGAAAACAAAAGCTTCATACATCATCATTACTTTTAAAAAATCAACGAAATCTTTATTATTTATCATTTTTTTAAAAAAATGTGAATGAATTCTTTAAAAGTTTAATTTTTTTCAGTATTTATTGCAAAATTATGATATTTTCACACTCATTATTATAATTAGATTGATTATGTATGAAGCTAAATTTATAAATAGCTTCAGAATACATTTGCATTGTCTGATAATATTACATTTTATTTTTAAAAATAAAGTATTTCCATTCAAAATAAATTATTAACAATTTATATGTTTGATCTGAAATAAATATTGTATAAATTATTATACAAAAAGTATCTAGAATTGTAATAAATCTGCAAATAAATATCTTTTGGTTTTTCAAACTATTTTCTTTAAACATTGTCATAAAAATGTCAGACTATAAAATCAGCACTTATCAGGATGGAGCAAAATCCTTATTATCTTGCCAAATTTTAGATTTTCTCACCATCTATGAATTTTTTTCAAACTAAAATTTTATATTATAGTATATATAGAAAAATACACATATTACAGTATAAACCTTGTAAAAATTTTCACTAGGGGGCGAATTAATGAAAAAATATCTTCATTTTAAAACATGGTGGGTTAATTTCATCCATTATGTTTTCATCTCTATATATAATATGATAAAAGTATTTGTACTTGATAACAATTATCAATCCTTATTTTCTTTTTCTAAAAAAATTATTAAACATTACTTTAGTTGTTGTTGTTGTTGTTTTTTTTGACATACATACATGTATATACATATATATTTATATGTGACAAACTTTTTTTTCAATAAAAAATTAATGATTAATAATAAGTTATTATATTTCATTTTACATTGAATAGGGATTTTAATGTAACCAAATTCACTACTTCCTTTATTTTGCTGTAATATCTTATATAAATGCAATTTATTCGTTGAGCACTTTTTAGCAATAACCTTTTATTGTACATATGTGTGTACATAATCTTATATTTTAACTGTCCTACAGTCTTCTTCAGAGCCACTCTACTTTGAACACTTTTTAGCAAAACCCTTTTATTGTACATATGTGTGTACATAAGCTTATATTTCAACTGTCCTGCAGTCTTCTTCAGAGCCACTCTACTTTGAACACTTTTTAGCAAAAATCTTTTATTGTACATATGTGTGTACATAATCTTACATTTCAACTGTCCTGCAGTCTTATTCAGAGCCACTCTACTTTCAACACTTTTTAGCAAAAACCTTTTATTGTATATATGTGTGTACATAATCTTATATTTCAACTGTCCTGCAGTCTTCTTTGGGTTTTTGCTAAAAAGTGTTCAAAGTAGAGTAGATAAATTGCATTTATGTAAGGCATTAATATAGTTTAATATATTTATAATATTTAAAAAATATGAATGAGATTGATAATATATATATAAAACGAAATTCAACCAATTATTTAATATTTTATTTATTTAAAATTGTTTTCACTCACAGCTTGTAGATTATCAATATAATTCTCAATCTAATATATCTAAAAAAATATTAATTATATTATTAATTAAATAATTCTGTGTTTATTTTTAATTTGAATCCTTTATCTTTTTAAAAGTAAAAAATAAATTTAAATAAACTTTTGCTTGAAAATAAAAACGTGTCTAAGGTTTATCTTAAAATATCAATTTTCTTTTATAGAATTGAATTTTTATTTCCCCCAGTGGGTTTAGCTTGTTTTTGGATAAATTTATGCGATAGCAAAAAAAATAAAAAATTCAATAGCAATTACATTTTTCTTTGTCTGCAAAAGTTTATAAAGTATACATAAATGTAAAAAACATTACAAAAATGTTAAAAATATAATTAAAAATTAAATATAAAATAAATAGTTCCATAATCTTATGAATATGATTGTTTAAGTGCATGCTTTATAAAAAAAATGGGAAGTTTACACATAATCATACATGTGTGTATACATATACAAAACAGTATAAGTTACAGTCATTAGGGAATTAACCCCCCCCACACACACACACACTCACACATATGTGCTTGAGGAATACTCTCATTTTCTAAACATAAGATGAAGTCTTTGAAAAAATAAGATGAATCAACCTTATCTTTTTTACCTAAATATATATGTATAGGCAAATCTTAAGCATTTAGAAATGAGAGTGTGGAAGTCTTAATTAATCATTTTTAATCCCATTCACTATATATTTATAAATAAAATTTGCAAAATTTTTACAATTTTTTGCACATCAGTATTAGATGTAATATTAAATATATCTAACAAGTTCTTTATTTATCTAGCGCCATGCTTTATTTGTAACAGTCATTAGGAAACACCCCACCCCCCATCCTTCCTACACATGCACGGTATGAATTTAAAAGGCTTGAGAAATACTATCATTTTCTAAACTCAAGATAAAGTCTTTGAATATGATTCCTTATTCATAATAAATCCACAAACTGAATAATAAGATTTGCTTTTTATTTTAATGTAGTTATATTATTTAATTATATTATCTTCACTGATAAATTTGGCTTACTTGAAAATGAGTAAATGGTTTGTGGATTTATTCTATATTAAAAATTTATGGTAAAAAATCTTATTCTGATAAACTGAAATAGGACTGTTGTTATAGTTTTCTAATTACATATGAAATGATTACTCAGCCTTAGATATAAATAAAATTTAAATTGTCTTTTAGGTCAAGTTCTCAATTGTGATCATATCTGTCATCATGGAAATGGTTCATATATGTAAGGTGATTGCTTCTGTTACTCTGCATAGTGTAGTGCCATAGTAAAGAATCAAATCCTGGAACTTAAAGTCTATAGAGCATGCCCAGTTCTGTCATAACTAGTGCTTGAACTTTTTATGAATGTCTGAGCAATAAAACTATTTGGTAAATCATTTTATTGTTTAATGATTACATCTTATATAACATTTTCATATTATAATGTTTAAAAGTTATTTCAACTTTCATTTACTAAACAAATGTCCAAATGAAACATTAATATATTAGTTTTTTTTTTATGTCATAGCATCGGCCAGGAAGTGAACCCGCTAACCCAGGACAACTGCTTGTAAGGCAGCTGTGCTGACCTCTCGACCACTAATGCTTGACAAATATATTAGCTTTTTTTACCAAAATAACAAAATCTAGCAATTATTTATTCTAGTGGGTGGTTGAGTGTTATGTAACTATTGTTTTTACAATGATTTGTCCTGATATTATTTTCTTGCACTTTTCATGTCTGTTTTATGGAAGAAATTGAGTTAAATCCATATTTTGTCAAAAACATTATGCCATTGTTTATCATCATAGTACGATAGTACTTCAAAAATATTAATAGGTTTTTTTTTAAAAAAAATTTGTGAAAACAACTACCTCTTTGCATCTACATAGTAACACCTCATAAAGTTGGGTTGGTAGTCATGCAAGGTTAGTCCAAAATTATTTGTAACAACTTAGGCATTTTCCCCTATGACCTAAATAATTTACTCAATTGTGAGCAATAAATTTGCTATTATCATTCAAGTATTATTAAATATATTTTTATTAGAATTATCATATATCAATAAAGGAAATAAAATAAATTACTTCTTGTAAAATATAAATAAAAAATAAATAAATATTAACTTAAAAGTGAAGTTAAAAAAGAGAAGTTATAAATAAATATAATAAAAAAAAATAAGCTAAACGTTTTTGAGGATCCATGCCTCATAATCATAGCTTTCTTAAAAATTCATAATAAAATATATACAAAGATATATAAAATTAGCACATGTTACGTGGACCATTTCTTCGATATGAAGCAGACAGAAAAGAAAATCTGAATAATTTTATTAAAGATTTGATGAAAGCAGGTTTTAAACTTTGGTCTATTAAAAATAATATTTCTAAAATCCATAATAAAATAAATAGTGTTGTACCATGTGTTCAACTTCCTAGAATTACTATTCCTTACATTTCCAAAATATCTAACAAATTAACTAAAGCATTATTCAATAAGTTTAAAATAGGATTTAGAACTCCTCCTAATTCTAATAGATTGATCAACAACTCAAAAGATCATATTGATCATTCATTCACCCCATATGTAGTTTATTCCATTTCATGTCCTCAAGAAAAATGTCTTGCTGTATATTATGGTGAAACTAAAGCTACTGTTAATACTAGGCTTGCTCAACACATGACACTTACAAGAGAGCTCAGAAGAACAACAATATATCTTCTGTATTTTTAGAGCATTCCATGAAATCTGGACACAATTTTATTCCTTCCAATCCTGTAATTTTATGCACTGAATCAAATGGTCATAAGAGGAAAATAAAAGAAGCATTCTATATTAATAGAAATATTAATGCTATAAATAGAAAAGACACTTGCTTTGATATATCGAAGAAATGGTCCACATAACACATGCTAATTTTATATATCTTTGTATATATTTTATTATGTATTTTTAAGAAAGCTATGATTATGAGGCATGGATCCTCGAAAACGTTTAGCTTATTTTTATTATATTTATTTATAACTTCTCTTTTTTAACTTCACTTTTAATTTTTTTTTTTTTTTCAATAAAGGAAATGTAATACTTTAATCTGCATAATGTATTTTTATAATATATATATATACATAAATATAAAGGTTTTTTTTCTTTTTTTTTTTTTTGTTATTTTATAAGTCAATAAATATTGCACCAATCTTGATTAATGTTACATGATTTTCTTTTTTATATTTTAGGAGAATCACATAGGCTATGGACTTTTGCTTTATGATATTTAATTGATTTAAAACCTTTGGCAATTTACTATAAGGATCAAAATCATAACCATTTTTGAATGACTTCATAAAAAAGCAAAAAAGAGGACACCGTTGATCAAAAGATTACAGACATTGGAAATTTATTTTAAATGGAGTTTGTGGTTATATTCAAATATATATACTCAGAAATGAAGAGAATTATAATTTTTTTTTTCCATGTGTTAAAGCATCAGCCAGGAAGCGAACCTGCAAACCCGGAACAACTGCTTGTAAGACAGCTGTGCTGACCACTCGACCCCAATGCTTGATGAGAATTATAGTTTTTGGTGAGGTAAAATTTAATTTTGCAAATATATTTTAATATTTACTGAGGCTATAACCTCGATAATATGCATATAAAATGCGATAGTAGGGACCTCTACAGGTGTTTTAACCACAAGCTTGGTTAAAACACCTGTAGAGGTCCCTACTATCGCATTTTATACGCATATTATCGAGGTTATAGCCTCAGTAAATATTACTACGTAATCAATGTGCGTTTAATAAATTTATAATTACAACTTTAAATATATTTTAAATTAATTAAATTTTGTTTTCCTATGTATTTAATTTTTCACTTGCAAGAGGAGAGTGAACAAAATACCATAATAAAATTTCAAAGCCATTTCTAAAAATTAGTTTATCATTTGAGAAATATATTTAAGTTAAAATCCTAAAATTTGATCAAATTCAATAGTATATAACTGACCATCAAAAGTTATATTTTTTGTGATACTGCTGTTGATAATTCATGTATTCATGTAAGTAGTATATAAATATATAAATTGTAGAAACAGCTACACACTGCGTTAAAAATGTAGTAATTGGAAATGGTCAAATCTATTAAGAAATGTTTCGTAATTATTAATTCTTTATTGACTAATTAATTTGGATTTCTGAATTTTTTGATAAAGTAACAATAATAAAGATAGAAAGACCAAAATCAGAGATGTTAACTTTAAATACAAAACATAAAGTCTATTCAGTATTTCTAATATTAATAACTATAGTATAACATAATACCTTAGTTAACAGGGTAAAAAGAAGAGAAAAAAACAATTTATTTGGCATGTTTCACTTTTAATGGAAAATATATAGAAGTGAACCTGTTTTAATGATTTAAATATTTTTCTAAAAACTCAATGAAATGTTGACATTGAAAAATCATCTAAAAATGATGTCTACATCTAATTAATTTGGTTTAGTTCAAATTTTAATTCGTAGTAAGAAATTGAAATGCTTCTCTCTCTATTCCACTGATCATATATAATATACTAGAGGGGCACATAATGTAGAGATAACACATATGTTTTTGTCTATAACTTGGGATTGAAATTAAACCAATTAAAATTCTTAAAAAAATTAAGATTATATACTCAGGTAATTGATCCATAGTCATTCCATACAAACATTATTGATATACTTTTATCTAGAGAGGAAAATACTCAGACCTTATTTTACAATTGGCAAGAATGGTAATACTGTCGACTTCATCACTATTTCTCTATAAGAAGTTATAGTAAAGGACTTTACCCTGCAATGGGCTATATTTTTAAAAAGTCAATGTAACTTTATATATATATGTTTGCACATATATTCATATAACTTCTATTGCAAAATACTTTACAGTATATTAATATTTACAGCTCAGTTATCTTTATGAAGGTAATATTAATTTATGTTTAAATTCCAAATCAACAAGATTGGATTCAGAAAGTGTTAATAAAGTCTATATTAAGAAGTTTTTAAATATTAATTTTCGAAAGAAACAGAAAAACAGCAGATAATTTTTATATGTCTGAAGGTTTGTAATGATCGTATATTATAAGATGTGATATGTTGGACTATTTCCATCATTTGGCCTATATGCACAGTGACAATATTCACTTAGAAGTTGAACTCGCACTCTTAGATTCTTGAATATTGAATTTAAGGCAAACGCTCTACCAACTGAGCTATTCTGTCAAAGGCAACATATAGTAGAAATTTGATATATTTATATGTGAGGGTTGGTTCAAATCCTCCTGAGTCCTTCAATTTTCTTTTTTTAATGAGGCTAATTAGTTTTTTCTTTTTATTCATTCATTTACGTAGTAAAAAAAAAAGTAATTTAAAGTGATCAATTAATAACTTCACGCTCTTCATTTCAAACACTTCAGATTTGCCCATACATATATGGTTGGGTCGAAAATATAGTGGGTTCATTCTATATTTTCTTAAAGACTTTATCTTGTGTTTGAAAAAGTAGTAGTATTCATTTATATAGTGACATTTGCAAAGTGCATGTGTATTAGCTTATTGGCTTATTAATATTATAGATTTTTCTTCTTTATTTTTCTAATTTTAGTTTTTATTTATAAAGTTCTTATGATAAAATTATTAATCCAGTTAAATTGATTCCACGTTTTTGCATAGCTGAAACAATAAATTGTGTTTTCTTCAATGGTAACTTTATTCTTGCCAAAGCAATTCATTTATTTAACTAAAAAGTTAATACCATAGATATTTTCTTTTTATCACAATATTTTTTTACTATTATTGATCCACTATAGGATGAATGATATTTTCAATTTGAATCTAGTGTCTCTGAGTATAGCTTTCTCTTTCTCACAGCACAGTAGCAAGCATTCTTGTTTCATCAGTCCATCTCTCAAGTAGTCTTATATTTTTTATAGTTTATAGAAATTCAATTTAAGACATCAATTGTCCATTCATTACCATATCTTCTAACAATATGTCCAATCTAGTTGGTCTTTTTCTTACATCTTTTACAAATTCTGGAATTTCAATTTAAAATTTTCAATTGTCCACCTTACCACACCTTCTAGAAATATGTTGAATCTAACTGGTCTTCTTTCTACATCTCTTATAATCTCTTGGAATTCAATTTAACACTTCAATTCCCTATCTATTACCATATCTTCTACAAATATGTCCAATCTATCTGATATTCTTTCTACATTTTTTATCTCTTGGAAATTCAATTTAAAACTTCAACTGGCCATCTATCACCATATCTTCTAGAAATATATCCAATCTAGGTCTTCTTCCTACATTTTTTATCATCTCTTGGAATTCAAATTAAAACTACAATTTTCCATCTTAAAAACTCCTAAAAATATGTCCAATGCTTCACACATCTTTTATAATCTCTTGGAATTCAATTTAAAACTTCAATTATCCATGTATTATTATATCTTCTAGCAATATATCCAATCTAGCTGGTTTTCTTCCTACATCTTTTACAATTTCTTGGAATTCAATTTAAAACTTCAATTGCCCATATTACCATACCTTTTATAAATATGTCTAATCTAGCTGATATTCTTCCTACATCTTTTATAATCTCTTGGAATTCAATTTAAAACTACAATTTTTCATCTTACCATCTTCTAGCATTATGTCCAATCTAACTGATACTTTTTGTACATCTTTTATAATCTCTGGGAATTCAATTTAAAATCTTCAATTGCCCATCTATTACCATACCTTCAGCAATATGTCCAATTTAGCTCCATTTGAATCTTTAATTTGTTCAATAATGTTAGGGACCTTATTGTTCTTTTACCAATCGATGTCATTTTGAATTGTTTCTTTTTACTACTACCATACATCTCACCTCATTTCATTGTTGTTAAATATCAAGTCTCAGTAAGAAATAATTAAAGGGGATTGGAAAGTCTAGGTCTAAATCCCCTCTAATTACATCTAGCTTAATTATATATACTATTCTTGTATTTAAATATTAATGTAAGAAATGATAAAACATATCCATTAAAAATATTTCTTTCAAACACATAGGCATATTTCCCGTTAATATTAAGTTATTCTACTAAAATCACTCCATCCAGATTTTCATGTGTATTAATAATCTAATAAAGATATTTTAGTTGTCAACTAATTCATGATTATTAATCAAATTTTTTTTCTTCTGAAAAAAACCATTGAACATTAGTGTTTTTAACATTTATCTTTAATTCTACTTTCTTCATTCATTTGATAATTCTTTCAATGCTTCCTAAAGCTGTAAAACATTATTTTCCTAAACAACCAAAATCTAAATGATGTAATATATAGGGTATATGAACAAAGACTTTCACACGATCCACCACTCACCACTCTATCTCCTATCACTAATACACTTGAACACATATATGGCCTTCGAGCATTCTGTCATCAGATTTTCAATTGGATGGGTGGTTGAAGAGTTGGAGGGTGGAGTGGATTGAGACCTGTCCATTAAAGTATGAAGATTGGCTATCTTAATATATATCTTAGCACTTATTGCATACATGTGTAGAGATGATAATCTGGACCAACTGATGATTGCTGGTTTAGCATGAAATATGTATATTGGCAATTATTTATCTTTTTGACATATATGTGCTCAAGTGTATTAGTAATATGGTGAGCAGTGGGTCATGTGAAAGTCTGTGCTCATATACCCTATATATTACATATATTGATACAAGTATATAATAAGCCTGTATTTCAGTTACTAAATGATATAAATAATCTGTTTTATTTTACTTTATTGTCCCATTTTAATGCACAAAATATTTATTTTACATCTGCTTTAAATTTTGAAAAGATTAACTTACCATGGCATAAATCTTTATCAATGTTATTCTTCCTAGTATTCCATGTAATCTAATTATTACATTTGCATTTTGATAAATATTCTTCAAAATATATTATTTCAAGCCTATATCTTGATGACCCAACATAATCACTACAGAAATGTGTATAAAATCTAATGCCTTTCCATAATCTACAAATCCAAAGTGAAATGGCAACTCTCATATTCATTGATCTTTTCTAGGATTTCTCTTAAAAATTGGATGTGATACATTGTTCTAAAACCATTTCTAATGCTAGATTGTTTTTTAGGTTGGTTGAAATCTACTGTTCATGCTAAATTAGTTGTAACTATTTTGGTACAAATTCTGTATAGAACTACTATAAGACTGATAGGCCTGTTATTTCTAATATCTTTCTTTATCACCCCCTTAAATATCAATAATATTACTGCATTACTCCAATAATCTAATATATTATCATTTAGATACTTGGTATATAGCTTTAGTAGAAATTTTTTTCTAATTCCTCTCAGCTTGTTGTCATCTTTTATTTTAGTAATAGTTTCATTTTATCTTCTTTTTGCTGAAATAACATTCCAATATCAAGATGTGGATTTACATATTTGAGAATTTTATTCACTTCTATAAACTTTTTTACTAATTCACAATTATATTTTCTTATATCATTATTAATTTTTTATGCCATTTTAGAAAATTCTAGATATTCACTTTGTATTAATAGATCATTTAAAAATTATATATATTCGCCTTTTTTTTCATAAATTGTCTTGTCTCAGTAGAACAAATTACTGGTTAATTCTGCTCTCTTGCAGTCTTAATAGAATATAAGCTATCTTTTTAATGATTTCAGTCAAATCTGAACCATTTTTAAAGTTTGTCAGTATTTTAGAATAATTTTTCAAGTTATAATTTAAATTTATTAGTATATTTCTGAAGGTTAAGAGCTTTAAGTATTAATACAGTCTTACTAAATAGTTTTTGTCTCTCTAATATTATAGTCTTGAAATGCATGTTTTCTGTTTGTCAAAGTAAAATCCAATCTACTGTACATTCAATTGAATGTTTCATCTACTTTCATTGTAATATAGTCAGTTTTTTTTTACTGAAAATTTCAAAAGTCTATAATCTCTCTATAATGAAATATAGCCAAAACATGTTTATATTTCAATTACTTAATAATTCTAGCATTAAAATCTTTCATAACAATTTTAAAAAGTGTTGGGTTTGATCAAAATCATTTTCTACATCCATATAAGAATCTTCTATTTCATCACAATGAGGGTTTGTTAAGACATAAATCTGATTTATCTGCCCTTGGTACTTTCTGTTAATTTGAATAATTAATCTTGCTTCTCTGTCTAATATATCATTAATCTCTAAAATGCTGCTCTTGTATCTTTTGTTTATAATGAACCCCTCTCCACTTACGCTTTTAATATCTTTGTCTTCTAGTAAAATACATTTTCACTTCTTAAATCAATTGTTTCTCACTTTTTCTATTAACTCCACAAATTCGAATAATGTCCCATTATTATTAGATCTTGCAATTTATGGAAATCTTCCTTTCCTTGAAAGTGATCTGCAGTTATAGCTATCTAAATAAAAGCTGCTCTCAACTGGCAGCCAGAGTTTACAATCAGGGAATTTTTAACGCCTCAGCCTTCATTTATTAACACAGCCTCCCAAAAATAAAAGCCATTTCGTTTGCCTTCTTGATTATATATATCAAATTTTTTTAAAAAAAAAAATCAATCACTTGTATTTTTAACCTACTTTCAAAAAATTTCAAATGATATTTAAATTAATAAATATCAGAACAACTAAAGGAAAGCCTACAGTGTTTCTTAATTTTAAACTCAGAGCTAAAAAGAGTTATTTCATTACATTGGCTGCATGTGTTGGAGAGCAACCAACCAGGCCCATTTACCATATGAATAATCACATATTTATAAATTTGCAATAGCATAGAATATTACATGATCACTATCTCATACTATCACATAATTGTTATTAAACAAAGCAAAACTCTCCATACAGTAGTACCACCCTATGCCAACCAGAGTAATCAATGGATGCCAGAAGGCTTGTGCATAAATAGGGATTTTATGCACAAGTCTTCTGGCATCCATTGATTACTCTGGTTGGCACAGAGTGGCACTACTGTATGGAGACTTTTACCTTGTTTAGCATAGAATATTAAAAGTAGACATTAGAATTGGCCCTAGTCATCCTTCAAGGTCTCAAAAAGTAATTAAAGAGTCTCCAGACTTCTGTTTTTTTCATAAAAAATATTATTATTAATATTCTCTCAAATAAATGTTTTTCATGTTAAAATATTTATAGAAATAGTCAAGTACAATTTCTCAAATGCCTCTTCTAAATATTCTCTATATTAATTTTCAAAATTACTATTCCTCTTCTTCTTTTAAAATTTGAAACTTTAATAATTTATGAATAAAAATATATATAATCTGTAAAAAAAAAATGTTTATCATATTATCAATAACATTTTAATTAAAAAAAAGTAACAAATCCATCTTTCTTATTACAATTACAATGATTATTTTATTAAAATTACTCAACCTTACAGTTTCGATTAACAAGCAGTCTTCTTCAGAACTATAAAATATAACTAGTCAAAATAAGAATCATAGATCCCATGACCCTATCTCTTAAGCTTGTAAGTTATAAAACAATGAGGACTGCCAGTTCCTCTACAAGCTGTTTGCATAAGAAGATTACTGGTCAGGCCCAATGTCTAAAGTAGTAGAATTTTTTAATCTTCCAAGTTTCAGATTGGCTGAAAAGGGATTAGCAATTATGGAAAGTACTTTTGCTTTTTATATTTTTGTATTAATATTTTTTTGGAAAAAGTTTTATAATTCACAAATTCTAGTGCAAGAACTAAGCTCCTGTCAATAATAACTTCGATATTTAAAAATTATTGCGATGAAAAATTGTCACAAATTTGAAAAATGTGTTTTTTTTCCATGTGTCATAGCATTGGCTGGGAAGCGAACCCGGGACAACTGCTTGTAAGGCAGCTGTGCTGACCACTCGACTACCAAGGCTTGACAAAAAAGGTTTTATTTCCACTAGCCACAAGAAAATAAAATTATACCAATATTAATAAATCATTTGATGTTCTAAGTGGCATTCAGTTAAAAAATTTAAACTTAGAATGAATCGAGGAAAAAATCGCGTGAATTTTGTCAAAGCATTTATTTCCAATCATCGGTGAAAATAATCTTAATTTTAAAATTGTAGAATTATCAGTAGATAACACAATTAAGAAATTTGAAAGATGCAAGCTATTGCAGTAGCAATAATTTACATACAAAATTAAGAGTAGTTGAAAAATATATTAAGAATCGGTTGCAATGCACATATATTATCAATGATATAAATATAGTCTCCATTTCCCTACGAACTGATATAGAGGTTATAATAACAATTGTGTATTTATATTTTAAACGTTTACATTAATAAGAAAGCATATATGTGTAGAGATAGTAATCTGGACCAACTGATGATTGCTGGTTTAGCATGAAATACGTATGTTGGTGATTATTTATCTTTTCGACATATATGTGTTCAAGTGTTATGAGATAGAGTGGAGAGTAGTGGTTGGTGTGAAAGTCTGTGCTCATATACCCTATATATAAATAAGAAAGGTGGATTTGTTTGATTTTTTTATAATTTTATCAATGCATTAAGAAGGATAAATTGCTAATATTTCGTAGAGAAAATCTTAATTACTTATATTATAATAAAAGTTCTAAAACTCTCGGTGCTCTGCAGTAAACTTTTTCCAATAAAATACTAATAGAGATCGTTTAAATAAAATTTGTTAAACATTTAACTGAATCATAAATCTTGTCACAAACATCAATTAATTTTTTCATAACTGTCTACAAGCAAACAAAATCTCATCAATTATAAGGGCTTTAATTTTTTTTAATAAAAAAAAACTCCACATCAATTATTGTACCAAAAAGTTTATTCTTAACACCTTTACTTGTTTCTTTAATTATCAAAATTAAAGTTTTATTTATCAGTATTAATAAAACACATACAATTTGTCATGATTTCAATTTATCACTTTTTTAATAATTTATTATTATTATTTATTGCAAAAATTATTTCACACTATTTTATTTCGCTAATTCCATCACTTATTTTTAATGAAATCTATCTCTTTAAACTTCTCTTCCGTTATACCTGTTTTAAATTAAATGTTTCTTTTTTCAATTTGTTTTAATTCTTTCTATATATACTGTACTTAACTTTTTATAAAATATCTATTCTTTTATTTTTTACTTTTTAGAGATTTCAATAAGTGATTTTGTTAATGCACAAAGCTTTTTGCTACTTTAGATTTCTCATAACCTGGCGACTTTCTCACATAATTTCTTATGAGCATTAAAATTGATTTTATAAATTAACAACTTTTATTCACTTTCAGTCCAAACAGCTTAAAGTGATGATTGTAATAACTATTAATTTAATGTTAGCGTATTTCTTTTTTGATTCCATATATTTTCTTAAAACATAATCTCATTTTTTTTTTTATGTACCAAAGCGTCAGCCATGAAACGAACCCCGGGACAACTGCTTGTAAGACAGCTGTGCTAACCACTCGGCCACCAACACTTGACTCAATTTTATAACTTCTAAAACTTATAATTTCCTTTAGGCTGTGTGGATAGACTTTGATCCTGCTACTAAAACTTTCTAAGCCAAGATAGTTCGAATCTAAATGAAATCTAATTTTTAAATATTTCCATAAATACACTCTATTCTATTTTTTTAATCTTTTTTTTTTTTTTCATAATCCATAATCTTTGACAATATTTTCGTTCTTTTTTTATTCTGTGTCGCATTTCAATCTCACTTAGGAAATAATTTAAATTTTAAAAAAATAAGTTTTTGTCCATTAACATAAGGGAAAATGTAGTCTTAAACAAAAGTCTATTATTAAAATGAGAAATGTCCTTCTCAAAATAATGACAAATGAATTAACAAGACATTGTCATACAATCAAATTTTTTAATTAAACCTAAAATTTCAATTCTAAACATACGAGAACCTTAGGTAAAAAGCAAATGAATAATTAAGCACCAAAAATTCTATAATATAAAGTGAATCATTAGATTTACAGAATGAAGGAAAATATGATCTATTTTAAAGGGTAAATCACAAGGTTCTTAGTAATTATAGGTCGCATGAAGTAATTCACAGTGAATTATAATTGTGAAACAGTAATAAAGAGCATAGATGGTTTAATATTAATATTATATTAAATTATAAACATTAATATTGTTATGGATGGTTCAGGGCATTGGTTAAGTGTTGGTCTCTGAAGGATAAGGCTCTTGGACTAATTCCAATTTGGAACTTGTAATAAATACATTTGATTATTTTTATGCTAATACTATCGTTATTGTAATGAACTCTTTGATTTTAAAATTTAAGAACTCAAGATAAAAGATAAAATAGAACTTCAGAAATTTTCCTAAAAATATGATTTAAAAGATAACAGTGGCAAACTCTCTGTACAGTAGTGCCACCAAGTGCTATCCTTAGTAATCAATGGATGCAAGAAGGTTTGTGCATAAAATTCCTACCTAGTGTCTACTCATCCAATATCCTCAGACTAGTTTCTAGTTTGTGACTTTCATCAGTGAGGAGCTTTGGATCTGAGAACACCAGCTAGATCTTAGGGTCTGATGCAACCCTCCAGCATCCACCTTTTATCTCTTTAGTTAACTATAAAGCCAAGGCAAAATAAAAACACAATAATAATTTCCAATCCAAGCTCATTCTCTTGTATAGTCATATAGACCAATTTATGTTTTGGTGGTTTTTTACTAATCCCACCTCTGGTTAATGGTGACTGTGGTTTTTAAAAACCAAAGACACCAAAATGTATAAATGCTGATCAGGCTCAGATCTATATGACAAGTGAATGAGCTCGGATTGAAAACATTTTTGTGTTTCTTTATTTTGGACTCTTAGCTTTATAGTTAACTAAAGAGGTAAAATGTGGCTGCTAGAGGGCTGCATTAGATCCTAAGATATATATGCAGTGCTCTCAGATTCATATCTCCTCACTAATGAAAGACCCAAGGTGGCTGCTAGAGGGCTGCATTAGATCCTAAGATATATATGCAGTGCTCTCAGAGTCATATCTCCTCACTGATGAAAGACCCAATGTGGCTGCTAGAAGGCTGCATTAGATCCTTATATATAGTGCTCTCAGTTTTTATATCTCATCACTGATGAAAGACCCAAGGTGGCTGCTAGAGGGCTGCATTAGATCCTAAGATATATATGCAGTGCTCTCAGATTCATATCTCCTCACTAACGAAAGACCCAAGGTGGCTGCTAGAGGGCTGTATTATATATATGCAGTGCTCTCAGACTCATATCTCCTCACTGATGAAAGACCCAAGGTGGCTGCTAGAGGGCTGCATTAGATCCTACTATATATATATATACAGTGCTCTCAGATTTATATCTCCTCACTGACGAAAGACCCAAGGTGGCTGCTGGAGGGCTGCATTAGATCCTAAGATATATATGCAGTGCTCTCAGATTTATATCTCCTCACTGATGAAAGACACAAGATAGAAACTAGTCAGGGGATATTAAATGAGTAGACACTATATAGGGTTTTACACCCAAACCTTCTAATCATTAATTACTAAGGCTTGCACTGGGTGGCACTACTGTATAAAGAGTTTACTACTGTTATTAATAGCTTATGTAAGCATAGGAGATGATGATCATGTGATGATTTAAAAGACATAAGAAAGCAGTAAAAAAGTAAGAAAACAACTGTTATGAACAAGTTTTGATAGCAATAACAAATATTCAACACACAGTAAATGGTTTAATTCATTCAATCATCAAAGAAATACAAATTAATTTTGATAATCCAACAAAGAAAGCACTAACAGGTGTAAAAGTATTGTTGAAGAAGAAAAAATTTCTTCTAATAACTAAAAAATATAACATCAACTCCAATAACCAAAGAATAAATCAGTAAAAATAAAAAATCATAAAATGTATTAAAAATCACATTAAACAAAAACCCTTTAATGATATGTTTTACATGATATCAAATATGCTATTTAAGATGATATAATAATGTTACACATTAGATAAACATTCAAAAATAAGAATCAAGTTACAATCTGAACATTTGATTTCAAGGGTTGCTTGATTATTCAACCTTACATTCTATATTAAACTTTTTTTTTTCTAGCTTGAATGCTGAACTGTACAAATCGATAATTTTAACATTTGACTATATGGATTAGTGCTTCTGGTTTTCATAGGTTATCAGAGTGCTGAAACATGATGGACACTATTCAATATGCAATTTTAATGGATACATTACTCTATGTACATCTTTGATTGCTCTATAGATTTAGAATTATATTGTGGTGTAACACATAATGCAAGCATCTGGTTGCTACATATACATTAAAGTTCTTGATTTTGGAAAATAATGATGAATTTTTTATGCAAGGCATTGGAAATCCTGGAGATTTGCACTATGATTTTAAATTTAGCAATTATTATGACATTGGATTGTTAACAGTTGCATCTCATCTTATGGATTGTGCTTCTAGTTTTATCATGTGATTTTTACCAGTAGTTAAGGATCTCATGGGTTAAGGCTTCTAGTTTTTTATAATTTGTCTGGAAGCTGAAACATGATGGACAAAACTCAAGTTCCTAAAGAGTTCAACTGTGATTTGAACATTGGATTGGGACTACTGTGTCACTCATCTTTGCGGTCTTGAGGACTGAGTCTGTTGCTTGGAGAGCTCCCAGGGCTTTCTTCCTGGTCTTGGAGGGGACTGGGATGTGGGTGTATTGGGTTCTAGTATGGGCTTCAGATGAGAGAGTCTGGAACTTGGGAAGATTCCTGGGGCCTGAACTCTGGTTCTTACAGGGGCCACTGGGATGTGAGTGCTATTGGGGATTAGTACAGGTTTCATCTTTCTCATCTTCAGGGCAGTGGAGATGATATGATGCATTGTGGCCTTAATCTCTTTGTTCTCTATGTGACTCATAGGTTGGTTATTAGACTATGTGATAATCTGTAGATGGCATTTGATGTAAGCATGTGAGATTTACATTTTTGATTAGTGCTATGGTTTAAACTACAAATCGGGGCTGCTGTGACACTCATCTCTGCCATCTGGATGGCAGGGTCTGGTGCTTGGAAGGTCTCACAAGCCTGGGTTTTGGAGGGGATCTGGGTGCTGTGGGGATTAGTAAGGGCATTGGATGAGAGAGTCTGAACTTTGGAAATACCTCAAGGCCTGGTTCTTAGTATTTAGCGGGGGGATCTGGGACATGGGTGCTGCGGGGATTAGTATGTGTTTTCACTTTCTCATCTTCTGGATGGTGGAGATGATGTAATTCTTGATAGCTGTGATATCTAGTTGCCATTAAGGTCAAGGGTTACTTAGTAAACTATAAGAGAAGCTATGAATGGCAAGATATATGCATATACATCAAGTTCTGCATTGTAAATCATAATTTGAATCTTGTATATCACTATATATAACATGTAAATTCAAAGATTAATATTATGTTAATAAATCATATTTTGAGAAAAAAAAAAGTTACAATAACATATAATTTAAAGCTTTATATAATCATGGGAGGAAAGGAAAGCAGAAGTATATGTGACCTACTTAAGAAAAAAAACTCACAAGTCTTGGAGAAAATAAAGGAATTTGTAATGCAAAAAAAAAAAAAAAATGAAGGACTGTTAAAGGATTACCTTAAAAGATATTAATTTTTTATTACATATTAAAATTAAAAATTCATAAAATATAGTTTAATGAAATGTGCTAAAACATTTAATTGAGAAAATAGTAACAATGATAATGAAACAACTTTAAAACATTATAATTTTATCCACAGTTTGTAATGTTAAAACTATATTTTTACTACTATATACATTCCCAAATCACCAAATATCAGAAAGTATAAAATTAAGGGTTTATACAATTTCAATATCAGATCATATAAAAATAATCTAATTTTTAAGAAAACTGTTATAAAACTGGAAATAAAATGTACGAATTCAGTACCATAAAACTGGTAACATGTAAAAAGTTTTACTTAAAAATCCATATACATCTTGACTAAAATCAAATGAAAAACAAATACATTTTCTCAAATGAACAATTTGCTTATACTGTTGTTAACTCAATATACACAGAAAAATTTCTTATGAAAAACAGATTATCTATGATTTATTTTTGATTTTCAAAATAAGAATTCCTAAAGAGATCATAGTAATAATATTGTTGTTTTTTGTTTTCAAAAATCTCTTTATTATTTCATTATACAATGTTCTTCATATATGTTTACATTTTTATACACTTCATTTAAATGTATTTGTTTGTTATTGTCTGAAGGTTTGTAACAATGGTATATTATAAGATGTGATGTGTTGGACTATTTCCATCATTTATGAGTGAATGTTGAATGTATAGAAAATTTTAAACTTTATTTAAACTTTCCAAATACAAACAACTTGTTAGTAATAACACACAAATAGACAATACAGGTTAGTAATTACACAATATTCTCCACTCTTCTTCAGGTGTTGCTGGCCTATATGCACAGTGACAATATTTGCTTAGAAGTTGAACTCGCACCTTTAGATTGTGGCAATACACAATGTATGGAAGCCTCTAATTAATCTTGCTCTTAGGAAAAAGTAAAAATAAAAATAATTAGACTTGTTAAAAAAAAAAAAAAATTGAAGGACTCAGGAGGATTTGAACCCTCATATATAAATATATCAAATTTCTACTATATGTTGCCTTTGATAGAATAGCTCAGTTGGTAGAGCGTTTGCCTTAAATTCAATATACAAGAATCTAAAGGTGCGAGTTCAACTTTTAAACGAATATTGTCACTGTGCATATAGGCCAGCAACACCTGAAGAAGAGTGGAGAATATTGTGTAATTACTAATTGTGTGTTATTACTAACAAGTTGTTTGCATTTGGAAAGTTTAAATAAAGTTTAAAATTTTCTATACATTCAACATTCACTCATAAATGATGGAAATAGTCCAACATATCACATCTTATTTGTTTGTTTATTTTTTACTTTGATTTTTTTAAGTTCATCTATGTTTTGTAAATATATAAATTTTATATAAGTTATTATTAAAATTAAAAAAGAAGCTATTTGGTTTTAAAGATATTTTATGATGTAAGATGATATATTAGTATGATGAAGTGAAATGGAAGAATGGGTACCCAAAATTAAAGATGAGTAACATATAAAATTTAGTGAATAAAAAAATGTCTAAATAGTGAAGATTTAGAACAAGGATAAAGTTTGAATATCTTGTATTAAATCAAATATTAAATGGAAGAATTACTGTGAATATTTCTAATAATGTATACTTTTTATATGCCATAGATAATGTAAATTTTTATCATTGCTTATTTAATATTGACATTAGAGTACTTTCATTTATAATTATTTACAAAATGAAGATGATTGAATAAAAGATGATTGACATATTATTTATATTTACTCATTTAAAATCCATCTCTTTTCTCTCTTATTTGAAAGACCATAGTGCCAATTATGGTCATATTTGAGTTTTCTTATTGTTTTGTAATATTGACTATTCATATGATGAAGTGAAATGAAAGTTGGGCACCCAAAATTAAAGATGAGTAACATATAAAATTTAGTGAATAAAAAAATGTCTAAATAGTGAAGATTTAGAACAAGGATAAAGTTTGATTATCTTGTATTAAATCAAATATTAAATGGAAGAATTATTGTGAATATTTCTAATAATGTATACTTTTTATATGCCATAGATAATGTTAATTTTTATCATTGCTTATTTAATATTGACATTAGAGTACTTTCATTTATAATTATTTACAAAATGAAGATGATTGAATAAAAGATGATTGACATATTATTTATATTTACTCATTTAAAATCCATCTCTTTTCTCTTTTATTTGAAAGACCATAGTGCCAATTATGGTCATATTTGATTTTTTTTATTGTTTTGTAATATTGACTATTCATAAAAATTATTGAAGAAATATTTCTTATTTGAATTCCATTTTTAAAATAGAAATGAATTTTACTTGAGACATCATAAAAAATAAAAATATGCCTTAAAATTCAAAATTAAACTTTTTATTATTAAAATTTACGAAGTTTTTTCATCACCATTTATGAAATCAATTATTAGATTAACATTAAAAAGAATAATTGATCTAATAGAAAAGAATTATATATAAAAAATGAATACGAGAATATTTTATTACTCAATCAACTTTTTGAATACATAATTATAGAGAAAAACAATTTTTGTTAGTACTTTCATTAAACGTTATTTTAAACAGTCTGAAAGGTGACTGAAAAAACTAGGTACATATTTAAAAATATTGTAATAAATATGGAACTAGAGCAAAAAATCACAATGTTTTTAAATTATTCAATAATTTATTTATTGAATTACAAAGTTTTGCATCATTATAGGGAAATAAAAAATCAAATTAAAAAATATTTAAAGTGGGATAAAGGGAACATTAACTTACTACATAGAAAAATATATATGAATAAGTAATATTATATAATCAATGATCAAATATCCAATATAAAAATAATTATTTGTCCATAATGCAGTTATTGATATATACTTAATAGAATAATCAGTCTAAATAAAATTGAAACAAACAACAAACAACTAATTATATTTACAATTATTTAATTAATCATCTATTATTGAGAACTTTTCAAGATATAAAGTTTTATATATCACATGACTTATTAACTACATTTACTCCACCTATTAGACATTATTTTACCTTCAACAATATAATTAACATTACACATATAAATGCATAAACAAATAGCATAAAATAAAAAATAAAAGTACATAAAAATAATAATAATAATGACAACTTAAAACTATATAAATGCATGGTGTTTTCCTGAAGGTTTTTTGTGATGATGGTGTTCTAGTTGTATTTTTATATTGGACTATTTCCATCATCTAATTAATATGTGTGTTGCATATATTTTAATATACCTATATAAATAAACAAATATTCAACTCCCCCTCCCCTTTTATTTATTGGTAATTTATTGGTGTTATTATCATTAGTATATTTTATATTATGTTTAAAATTAAAAGAAAATTTAAATATATAAACTGTTATGAAAATTTTCTTCTCCATAAATGTGCAACTAAGGTTTAGTAGAAGAAAAATGACATTTATATTTGTGAAAATATATTTTTTAACCTGTGTTTAAATAAATGAATGATGAATAGTAAAGATTAAAAAAAAAAGTACTTGTTATAAAAACAACTTCCAACTGATTAAAATTATGTTTTTACAATTTATCTTCTTGAAAAGAAATATTTTCAAATGAAATATAACCCATGTTGTTGTTGTTTTTTTTTGTTTAAAATAAATATTATACAAATATGCTGCATAAATAATCTTAAATATGCAAATAAATTACTGAATAATTATATATATTCTTTTGAAAATATTAAAACAATAAAGCATCCTCTAAAATGATTGGGATCAAATAATCTACCAGTCAGTGAAATAGTCAGTTTGTTTGTATTATGCAAACTAATCAGGCATTGGCTGCTTATAATCATCAAAGCCTTCTAGCATCCATTGACTACTCTGGCTTGCACTGAGTGGCAATACTGTATGGAGAGTTTTACCTGTTTAATAACATTGTCAGCTTGCTTTAAGATTCAAATTTGCAGCAATATTTATATGAGGTCTAAGCAATACTATTATCTTCAAACTAATAATTTGAGAAGCTATTTCTGTATAAACAAAAATGTGTACTACTAAATCAGAGTTTTCCAAAGTTGTTGATATTGACCCCTGGGGGTTGATATAACATTATTGGGGTCAATCTGGGGTAGGGGGTCGATAGAAAAATTGATTCAAAATCACAAATATAATTATATGTATAATGTTTTTGAATATTTTTTCAATGAATTTTAAGACAAAAACTTAATAATTTTGAACCAATTATTGCTAATCTTGCTAAGAGTCATCAAGCCCATCTATCTCACTGATGGTCAGTCAGAAAAATTATTAAAATGATTATTATAAATTGTTAATACGTATAATAAATGTAAAATTGCAAAATAAATTCATAAAAATAGTAAATGCTTTTTTTTTTTTGGTTTGTAACATATAAATAAACCATTAAAAATACATTTTGTGAGGGTCAATAAGAGGTTTACAAGATTTTTAAGAGGTCAATAATCAAAAAAATTTGCTGACCACTGCATTAAACTATCATAATCAAATAGTGAAGAAAGTCCAAAGCAATAGCAGCAATATCTCAAGTGTCTCATGATTTATGCGAAAGTCACTGACTTTCCTCGATCACATTAAACTGATTATTTAATAATTATTTCTAAAATGTTTAGATTACTCATTATAATGATCTTGGTTATTAAATGTGCTACATAATCAGATATATATTAATCAAGAAATAGTTTTACAATTAGGTACAGCAATTCACTTTTGTAAAACCATTTACTAAAATCTTGAGCAAGACAAGGGATCCTAGATAATAGTACCAATCAAATCCATAAACTAAATTTTGATTATTAGTGAAAAACATTGGATTCACACACACACATCTGGAATCTATCTTTACTTAATATATATTCTTCAATCATGAGACTATATAAAATTTAAACCCTAAATCATTTGCTTTAACAGCAATACAGGTCTGATACTAAATCAGAACCTATATATTTTAGTGATTTCTGTATAGGCTAATTCAATTAAAAATAATTTCCTTCTTTTCTGAGCGATTATAATACATGATCTGCTAATGAAAATATCAACAGAAAAGCCTAGGCTTTTTTTTTAATATTCAGCTTTATTACTGTAAAGCAAGTTATTTTTTTAAATCTACCTTTTCTGTGATATCTTCATTAACAGTTGTATTATTATTATTATTATTATTATTATTATTATTATTATTATTATTATTATTATTATTATTATTATTATTATTATTATTATTATTATTATTATTATTATTATTATTATTATTATTATTATTATTATTATTATTATTATTATTATTATTATTATTATTATTATTATTATTATTATTATTATTATTATTATTGTTGTTGTTGTTGTTGTTGTTGTTGTTGTTGTTGTTATTATTATTATTATTAGCAGCAGCGGCTAATTATATATATATGATCAATTTTGTCAAAATAATGTGGACTCAAACCTTTTACAATGTTTAAAAATTGATTCATAATCTTGCTTCATATAACAGCTCACAGTAGTCATTGGATATATGTATGCAAATTCAATGCTCTTCACTGATAAAAATTAACATCCAAAAATTAATGTGAGATTATTCTGGTTTAATACAGTGGTAGAGTGTCAGACCAGATCTATATTTTCAGATCGATTCTAATTTTGGCATTTCCGATGCTTCAACTTCTTATGAACTCCCAAGCAATAAAACCACTTGATTATTTATTTTATTTATATGATGTTGTTATTCACCTTATTACTTAGTATCTTTAATTATATAGAAGTATAATAGATGGCGTTAGTGTAGAAAATTAAAATTAAAAAAACAAGGTAGTAGAGATGTATATGTTATGGTGGGGACTAATAATTTATTAGAATCATCAGAGAGAATAATGGATGAGTATGTAGATTTGATTAGGAATTTGATTATGTTTAAAGGAAAAGTAGGAATGATTGGATTATTACCAAGGTTTGACAAGAGTTATTTGTTAGATAGGGCATGTTCTATAAATGAGAGATTGAAAAAATTGTGTGAGAGAAATAATGTTATGTTTGTGGATGTGTGGGATTGTTTTATTGGAAAGAGAGAGTTATATAGTAAAGATGGGTTGCATTTAGGAAAACAAGGAAGTGAAGTTTTAGGAAGTTTGATTTATAAAGAATTTTTTTCGGGAAACTTATAAAGGGAGGTGGGTTTTTAAATTGTAATATTATTAAAAAGAATGGATGGAATATAAGAAGTAAGCAAAAGGAATTTGATTTTGATATAAATATAGATATGGAGAAGGAATGGGTTTGTAAAATTAATGGTAAGAAAGTAATTTATAAATGTAATGGAGAAGAAAGAATTAAAAGAATTTATAAAAGAGTAGTTAGAAAAGAAGAAATTGTTAAAATTGGGTTTTTGAATATGCAAGGTGGTAGGAAACCAGAAAAGTGGATGGAATTAAATAAAACAATTGAAAATGAAGAGCTTGAGGTATTAGCAGTAGTGGAAACACATTTAAGAGAAGAAGAAGAACCTATTTTGGAACAGTTGGTATGGCAGGGTATAAATAGAAAAGAAAAAGAAAAAAGGGGTGGTGGTATAGGTGTTATATCAAAAAAATATTTAATTTTGTTAAATGTCAAGAACACTTGTGGTTTGAAATAAGGTTGGGTAGACAAGAATGGATGGTGGCTATAGTATATATAGCTACTGGAGATAGTCAAATTATATTGGAGTGGAATAGTAACATATACGAATGTTTAGTTAAGGATATACAAAGTTTTAAAGAAAAGGGGAAGAGAATAATGGTTATAGGGGATATGAATGGACATATTGAAGAAATTGATGATGTAGATAATAAAAATGAACAGCTTTTGAAGAATTTTTGTCAGAAAGTGAATTTGAGTATTGGAAATTTATTAAATATTTATGAGGGACAATATACATGGTCCAGAAATAATATATTTCACACAATAGATTATGTATTGGTAGAGAAAGAGGGAATAAATAAAATACGGAAAATTAAGGTATTTGATAATGAAGAAAAAGTATGCACTAGTGATCATAATTTCATTGTAATTGAAATGGTTAGTAATGTGATGGAGAATAGAAATAAAAGTAGAAATAATAGTGAAAGATGTGGATGGAGAGTGAATGATAAGAATAAGTTGGAAGAGTATAAAATACAAGTTGAAGAAATAATGGAAGAGTGGGTTGGGGATGAGTATAAGGATTGGTGTAAGGAAGTAGAAAAAGTTGCAAATAGGGTTTTAGGTGAGAATATTGAAAAGAATAAAAGTAATAAAAAAATTAAAATTAGTAAAAGTGTAAAAGAAAGGAAAGAAGCATGCAAAGAATATAAGTGTGCTATTAAGAATAAGGAAAGTGAAAAAGATATTAATGCTAAATGGAAAAAATACTTAGAAAAGAAGAAGTTGGCTAAAATAGATATTTATAGAGAGAGAATGAAATTGAATAGTAAACTGTTGGAGGATAGTAATAAAAGTGGAAGAGATGGAAGTAAAAAATTTTGGAATTATATTAAAAGGAAAAATGTAGGGGAGAGAGAGTTAGTATTACTAGATGATGAGGGAACTGAGTGTAGTTCTAGAGAAGATTTAGAGAGAATTTTAAATAGTTACGTAATGAATATAGAAAGGATGTTAGATGTGAATGATAGAATGTTAGAAAATATGAAAGAATATAGTAATGGGAATATTAGCTTTTCAGAAAATGAACTAAATGAGGTAGAGAAGAAATTGAAAAGTGGGAAGGCAAGAGGTTTAGATGGATGGGCAGCAGAGATGGTAATGAATTTAGGATATAGGGCAAAAGTAAAGTTATTATCCTGTTTTAATAAAATGGTACAGAATAGAGTTTTCCCAAGTAGTTGGAGTAATACAAGAGTAAGGTTATTATTTAAAGGAAAGGGTAAGGATCATAGAAAGTTGAATAATTATAGACCAATAGTGGTAACATTAGTTTTATATAAAGTTTTCTCATATATGGTGGCTAGTAAAGTTGTAAAATGGATGGAAGGGAATAATGTAGTGGGTGAAATGCAAGGAGGTTTTAGATTAGATAGGCATATAGGAGATAGTTTATTTGTAGTTACACAACTTATGAATATGAGTAGGAATTCAGGTAAACAGTTATATATGAGTTTTATAGATATAGAGAGGGCATATGATAGAGTAAATAGAAATAGATTATGGATAAGTTTAGCAAATATGGGACTGGATGAAGCTTTAGTGGATATTATTAAGAAATTATATGCAAATAATTTATATATATATATATATCAATTAGGGAATATAGAATCAATTAAAGTTAAAAATGGTGTGGGACTAAGGCAAGGATGCCCTATGTCACCTATTTTGTTTGTGTTGTATTTGAGTGAAATGGAAAGAGCAATAGAAAGATTAGGAAGAGGGATAGAGATACTGTTAATAGGTAGTAAGGGAGTATATATTTTGTCAGGTCTTTTTTTTACGGATGATATATTTTTGTGTGCAGAAAAAAAGAGAAGATATGGAAGTTATGTTGAGGACATGTGCAAGGGTGGGTAAAGAGATGGGGATTAAATTTAGTGAAGAAAAATCAAATATAATGATGGTTAATACTGAGGAAAGAGAAGATGTAGAATTTTTATTGGGAGATATTAAGTTAAGTGTGGTGAATAGATATAGTTATTTGGGAATTATTTTAAGTAATCAGAAAAATTATTTGGATGAATGGGAGAAAAAATTGATAAATGAAGCAAAGAAAAGAAAGGGATTGATAAAGAAATTAACAGTATTTTCATATAATAAATATGATGTAGCTAGAATTATATGAAAGGGAGTTGCAGTAGCAGGGTTAACATATGGTAATGATGCATTATATGTTAGTAAAAAGATATTAGATTATTTAGAAAAAGCTCAAAGGGAAGTAGGAAGATATGCATTGGATGCAGAAGTATGGACAGCAAGGGAGGCAATTCAAGGAGAAATGGGATGGTCAAGTTTTTATATGAGAGATGCAAAAAGTAAAATGAAAATGTTTGGTAGATTGCAGTTTATGGATAATAAAAGAATAGCTAAAATAGTATTTAATTGGGTTATGAGTAAAGGGCAGGTAACAAGATGGGTGAGAAAGGTAATGCGCTATGTAAAAGATTTGGATAAAGAATTTATATCAGTATATTTGTACAAAAGATGGGATGATTGTGTTAAGAGGATTATTGAGTGTTATAGTAGTAAGGAATGGGATAAAAGAATGAATTTATTAATAAAGACTAGGGAGTTAGAGAAATGGAGAAATAGTATGGAGAGTAAAAAGACTTGAAATATATATAGAAATAAACAGAATATTAGGTGTGAGTTAATATATGATAACAGTAAGGAAAGTAGTTTATTGTTTAAGGCTCGAATGGGATCTTTAGCTACAAAAGAATATACATGTAAATGGAAAAATATGGGTGATTTATTTTGTAAATTATGTAAGGATGGAATTGAAAATATTAGGCATTTGTTAATTGAATGTAAATGCTTGAAAACAGTAAAGGGTACATATAATGAAGTTGTGGAAAAATAAATATGAAAAGAGTGATTATACAGAAAGTGAATTATTGTTTTTTATGCTGGGTTTGGGAAAAGATAAGGGGGATTTAGATATAAAGGTTATAGATTTGACAAAAATTATGTTGTGGAAATGGGATAGAGCATATTATGGGTAAATTTAGAGTGGGGAATGTAAAAGAAAGTGGCTAACAGGTTTATCTGGGCATAATTCCTGAGATATCCTTGACTTCGTTTAAGGAGAAGCCATAATACATCCCATCACATCACATCACATCACATTATTACTGCTATTAGTGCAGATGTTGAAAGTAAAAAGTTCTATGATGTTTTGCTTACAATAATTTAATTTCAAAACAGAAATCTTATTAAACAAGCTGAATTTTTAGCATTATTAATAAACAATTATGCATTAAAATTAAGTTTTAAGTATTGACTTTTCATTCTTTAAAATCTTTTAAAAGAACATTGTTTTTTGAACAAGTAGAAAATTATTTGATAACTATCTACAAGAATAAGGCAATTTATGTAAAAATTAAAGAGTTATTTCTATTTATTCTTCAGTGATGTGTAATTATTTTTATTCTGATTCTTTTTTCATCACAATATATATAATATATAGGGTATATGAGCACAGACTTTCACACAACCCACCACTCTCCACACTATCTCGTAACACATACACTTGAACACATATATGTTGAAAAGATAAATAATCACCAATATACGTATTTCATACTAAACCAGCAATCATCAGTTGGTCTAGATTACCATCTCTACACAAATATGCTATAAGTGCTCAGATATATATTAGGATAACCAAACCTCCTACTTTAATGGACAGGCTTCAATCTAGTCCACACTCCAAGTCTTCAACCCTCTATCCAATTGAAATCTGATGATGGAATGCTCAAAGGCCACCGTGAGGCCTGTGCTCATATACCCTATATATTTTATATATAGATACATGTATATAATAAGCCTGTGTGTTTCAGTTATTACAATATATATAATAAAATTAATGGATTCATAAAAGAAAATCTTTAATAAAAATTTTTCAAGTTTATCCATATTATAGTTTCTTGTTTTCAATATTATGATATCTATGTTTCAGTTATATCTCTCCTGACACTAATTTAATATCATGGATGCTCAAACAATTGGTAAGATGCAGCTAAAACACCGTTACTACAATAGTAATAGCAAGCAAGCACACACGTAGGTGAAATCACAAAATTGTATTTTAATAACGACTCCCCCCCGTCTCCGAAATTGCTATGTAAATAAACATATAAATATAAATTTTTTTTTAAAAAAAATTCTTACTTTTACTTGTTGAAAATATTTCAGTAAACAATTTTTTTCTATAAGTATTTTAATAATAACAATTTTAACTATAAACAAGAAGAAAAACATATAAAATATTAATTATAAAAACAATTAAAGTTAAACAATCTCATTATATATAAATAAATAAAAATTTAAGATACGACATTTCAAATGTCATTTCTTCTCTTTTTACCTTTTACTTAAAATCAATAAATAGAACATAATTTTACAAAAAAAAAGCAAAAATAAAAAGTGTCAGCAAATGAAAAACCTAAAAAAAAGTAAAATATTTCATTCACAATATATATATTAATCCAATACTTTTAAATATTTCCAAAACTAATAAATCATTCCCATGTTTCAACGGTGAGCTTCTATATTCATAACAATAAACTTCAATAGAACACCATACGTACACAAATAAGTATTAGATTAGTCAAGAGGTTGGTGGCCTAGTGGTTAGCATAGCTGCCTTCCAAGCAACTGGCCCGGGTTCGCTTCCCGGTCAACGCTTTGACATATGAATAAAAAAAAGTATTAGATTGTTAAAAATTGGGTAACAAATAGTGAAAGTAATATAAAATCCCCTACCCAGCCCAACCCAAACTGATAAAAGCAAATAATCAAAACAACAGACTTCTCATAACATACCTAGTTAAAAACGAAAAGACAATCAGCTACAAACAATACATAAAGTATGCTATTTTCTTTAAAACTGCTCTATAGTTTGTACTCAAAAAATGATTTTTTGTTATTTAATGATTATTTTAAAAAGTATTTATTTATAAGATTTAATATTTACTAAGGCAATAAACCTAAAGCATGTACGGTTGAAAATGCGAAGGTAGGGACCTCTACAGGTCTTAACCACAAGCTTACACATTGGAAGAAAAGAGGAGAATCCTTCTTTACTTCAACCTACTTTTAACAAATCAAACACAAACTAATAATAATAATTTAATTGGTTGGTTCCTGCTTGAAATATCACATAGTGTTCAAGAATCTGAAAAGAAGAGTTGTTTTGTGTATGATGAATTTTTAATACTAGAGTATATCACTCTATCTCTGCAGAAAACTATGCACATTGTAATAATAATGCCATAAGATCATAAGCAAATCAACCTATAAAACAAGAGTGACACTCAGATTAACACAAAATATAAACATTGCCTAGTCCTAAATAGAAGTCCTACTCATTTTCTTATTTTAAAATCTCTGTTGTTCATCATCAAAAAGAAATTTCATCGTCATTAATGGATGCAGATCTCTAAAACAAAATATGCAAAAAAAAAATCATAATTATTGTGAATTTTAACCTAATTTAAATTTAAGAACAGATGTTTGTTACAGCTAAACTGTTCTTTTCAATATCTTCAATTATGTCAAGCATTGGTGGTCGAAAGTCAGCACAGCTACCTTACAAGCAGTTATCCCAGGTTAGCGGGTTCGCTTCCCGGCCGATGCTATGACACGTGAAAAAAAAATATCTTCAATTAAAAACTTTCCTTCAACTACATCTTGAAATTTTCATATTCAAAACCTTTCCTGTACCCCCACAGTTTTAAGAGAGAGAAAAAAACCCACCCCATCCTCATTTTCGTTTGTTATTTTTAAAATTTAAAGTGTAAGTGACTTCAAATACTCAACCTAGTTTTATAGCTATATAGAAAACTTTACAAAAGTCATGATGAGATATTTATTAGCAATTACTGAATAACTGTCAATTTAATGAATAATATTTCTATAGCGTAATTTCCAATACACCACTCTCATGTTATGCTGGAGAAGGACTGGTTTCTATCAGCTTTTAGAATTTTGTGGAGGGTATAATCATAAACATATAACCAAAGACAAGATGCACCTTTCACGCCGAACCAGCACTCAGCCATTATCCCACATCCCTACACATACATTTATCTTTCTTTAGTGTGTATAGATAGGGAATCATTACAGTTTAATTGATAAGTGTCAAACATACTGCCCTCACAACTCTGATACATACCACTTGATGGAAGTATATTAATAATTTTTCTTAGCCATTTATCAGACTAGAGATTACCCACTTAATGAATAACTGTAGTGTAATTTCTTCACTTTGTGAAGGGGAGTTAAAAGTGGATAGAAACCAATCACTATGGTGTTAAAAGTGGATAGAATACAGTCTTTACCTTGCATAAGAGTGGAGTAGTGAAAATTACACTACAGAAATATTATTCATTAAGTGGTTAAACTCTTCTAGTTTAATGCATGACTAATAAAAACGATTTATACTATCAATTTATCTGAAAATGGTTCAAGTTTCTCAAGAATTTTACTTATGGGTGTGACAAGAATCTCGGCCTCAGGGTGGCCGTTGAGCATTCCACCATCAGATTTTCAATTGGATGGACGGTTGAAGAGTTGGAGTATGGAGTAGATTGAAGCCTATCCATTAAAGTATGAGGTTTGGCTATCTTAATATATATCTGAGCACTTATGGCATATATGTGTGGAGATGATAATCTGGACCAACTGATGATTGCTGGTTTAGCATGAAATACGTATATTGGTGATTATTTATCTTTTCAACATATATGTGTTCGAGTGTATCAGTGTTATGAGATAGCGTGGAGAGTGGTGGGTCATGTGAAAGTCTGTGTTCATATACACTATATATTACATATATAGACACAGTTATATAATAAGCTTGTGTGTTTCAGTTATTACATAGAAGAGATGTCTGCCTATTCCTTGTATATGTATTAAAAATGGATTATGTCCTGTACATGAGAAGTTAGATTGACCTTAGGTCAACATGGGCGTGACAAGAATCTCGGCCTCAGGGTGGCCTTTGAGCATTCCATCATCAGATTTTCAATTGGATGGACAGTTGAAAAGTTGGAGTGTGGAGTAGATTGAAGGCTGTCCATTAAAGTATGAGGTTTGGCTATCTTAATATATATCTGAGCACTTATGGCATATATGTGTAGAGATGGTAATCTGGACCAACTGATGATTGCTGGTTTAGCATGAAATACATATATTGGAGAGTACAGTATTTATCTTTTCAACATATATGTGTTCGAGTGTATCAGTGTTATGAGATAGTGTGGAGAGTGGTGGGTCATGTGAAAGTCTGTGCTCATATACCCTATATATTACATATATAGACACAGGTATATAATAAGCCTGTGTGTTTTAGTTGTTATGGTAATTAAATAGATAATTTATTTTCGTTATATAAAAAAGAAAAAAGACAAACAAAATTCAAAAGTTATTTTGTAATCAAACCCATTTTAAGTAGTGAGAGAATTATTATTTTTTAAAATCATATTTAAAAAGTTCACTTTGTCTCACACCGATCATTTATAAATACCATTGCACAATCACTTGAGAACTGTATTTATTTTATTTAACTAATTTATTATTAGAGATAACTCCATTCATTTATATCTAGAATCTCTTTGATAAACTGTTTTTAAATGATGTAAATAAAAAAAGCTTCTAAACAGAGACAGGAAGTTCTTCAGATAATTCAAAAGTAAAAAAAAAAGTAAAAGAAACATGTCTTAATAAACTACCTTAGGTAGAGAATTAATATATATAAAATAAACAAATCGCATTTATTTTCTATCTCTGTACTGAAAAGCGTTATTATTGACTAATGAAAGATCGGTGGATTAAACAAATTAAAAAAAAAAAACCACCAACACATTCTTGCATTAACTTAAAAAATACATTATTTGTCAAACATTGATGGTCGAGAGATCACTGCGACTGCCTTACAAGCAGTTGTCTCGGATTAGCGGCTTCGCTTCCCATGCTATGACACATGAAAAAAAATACATTATTCAGTTTTTCCACAAAGCTAGTAGAAATTTTACAAATAAATATTTCAATAATATTTATTTTATAAAGCGCGAGTAGTTTTGAAATTAAATTGAAAGGCTGAATCCTCTCGCATGCGCTTTCTAGAATGCTTATCTGACAGCCAATCAGATGTAATACGCAGTGAGTTAAATGTGAAGATGTTTAAAGCTTCAGTCTCTCAAGTCAAAATGCTTTAGACTGGCTTATATATATATATAAAGTTAAGTAAAGAAAAGGGTGGAACCATCCTTTTCTTGTAAAATCTCTGTCATGTGTTTTGATTTGAGAGCTCCTCAGACAGCTATCATTACATCTGATTGGCTATCAGATAATTAATATAGTCAAGAAATAATCAAGAACCATTATAAGTTTCATATCAATTTTTCTCATTTATGTTTGCTTAAAATTATAGAAGCAAATAAACACATTAACTCTTTCCCCGCCTCTTACGAGGCTCCTCGTCGACATCTGACATCACTCTAACTCAGCCAGTTTTTATACAAAAATATTCGTTAAACACGTATTCAATTCATTTTTAAAAGTTCTGTAAGATGGTGCCATCTTCCGATTTATTTTACAAGTAAAAAATAAAAAAAAACGCATTTAAACCTAAACAAAGAAGGAACATTATTTGTGATTGGTTCTTAGCATGCTCTCAGCCAAAAAAGACATTCTGATTGGCTGGAAAGAACAAAGAAACTGCCTGGAAAGAACAAAGAAACTGCCTGATCAAAGAAAATAAAGAAAAATGCTGAGATTTTCATTTCGAATATGATTTAAATTATTATAAAAGAATATTTTGAGAAATTAAAATTATTTTCAGAGAGAATAATAAAAAAACAAAATTATTTTCGAAAAATATTGAAGATTTAAGTAAAAATATTGAAGATATAGTAAAAAGAAATATTTACTTTTCTATAACGTAAAAGTCGATCTTTTTGTTTATATTATAGCTTTTATGTTGCCGATATTGAATATTTTAGAATAAATAAATAGCAATTTATTTTTGAAAGAACTTTCGTTCTCTTCATAACCTGAAAAATTAATAATATACTTTTTATAAACGTATCTGAGTTGAATTTAATATTATAGGCGAATATGTTTTAACAATAGGCTTTGTCTTCAGTTTGTGAGTTGGCCAATTAAAAGATTTGATTTTTATCTGATACAACCAATAATAAAATTAGCGGTTAAAAGGTTAATTAATAAGAAACTAACCATACAAACGCCCAATATTTAAAAACACTTTGTAACAGCTCCATAGACACATTAGCTTTAAGAATATGATAAAATCTTGTTAACAAGTTTACTAATCGCATCTGTAGAGAATTGCTATGTTGTTGAGATGAGTGCTTTTAGTGAATCAGATAGTATTATTCTTTAATTATAGACTATGAAAAATTTTCACCATCTAGAATGCCATCTTTCCAAATCTGTTTTAAATTCATATTTTAAGTATAAAATTTTACTAAAATACATATCCACACACATATAAAATTAGATAAAATAAATATAATAGTCAAACTTCTCTAGAATAAACTCTACAATATTTAGTATACCAATATAAAAAAATTAATAATACTTATAGCTAGCTTACAGCAGTGTATGCCATCCTGAGTAGGATTTAAATGTTTCTATGCTACTAAGGATGGCATACACTGTCATAAGCTAGCTATAACTATTATTGATTTTTTATATTGGTATATTGAATATTATAGACTTTATTCCAGAATATTTTGATTATATTATATATATATATATACACTTTCCATTACTTTAGCAGTACATCTAAATCACTATCACACTTTTTGTCAATATCTCAGCCACTTGTGTATATTTCAAGTAATTCATCATTACATTCATTATAACTACCTTAAAAGATAATTACTTTTCACAACAAGTAGAAAATATAGGGGATTCGAAAGTCTGAGTTCAAATCCCCTATATTTACAATTGGCTCCAGGTGTAAGAGTGCCTGGTATTTCAAATCTTACAACAAATAGAAATATATTTTTTTTATAAATTTCCTTTTCAAGAATATCTAGGTCCATAAAAATATAGAAAAGCATATCACTTTTTATCATATAATTCTAGAATCTGATTAGTATTAATTACCGAAATTATCCACTGAATGAATAGGCATAGGTCTGTAATTTAAACTGTTATTAAAATGAATTGTAATGATAACAACAACCATAAAAATCAAATTACTTTTGCAGCAATTCTATTTTCATTTGCTTACTGACTTTCCTTCTTATATACAGTAAAATTTTGATTTATTTTTATTCAGAGGAAAAGGGAACAGAAATAATATATGAATGAAAACAACATTACTGTCAAAAAGTTATTAAACTTCAAGGGTAATTATAATTCACTGAAATATATCTAAAATATATCGTCCCCTCTATATGTATTATTTTCAAAAAATTATGGATATAAATAGAGAGCTAGAAATAATCTGCAGATGTTGTTATTTTATAGACAAAGTATTACAAACAATCCAACAATTCCACAGATTAGTAGATTTTTTGATCCCAAGTTTCAAGAACAGTTGTAAAACTACTTATAAACTCTATTACTAATTTTTATTAGTCATTCCTTAGACTAGAGATTATTCAGTAATGAATAATATTTCTGTAGTGTAATTTTCACTATACCACTTATGTAAATAAGCATTTATTTTATATAGCACATGTTTATAAATTGTAATACATTAAAGATCAGCCTGTCAAGCTATTGTGCATGTGTTTTTTATGAGTGCTAATAATAAATGAATACTTTGACTCCCAATACAAGATATAGTATTTAGGAAAGAATAAAATGAATTCACTTACTCTATCCAACCCAAATGCTTATATATGGGCAAAGAAAGCATGAGGATAGACCACTCACTTTAAATTACTGTTTACGATGTCTGAATGAATGACACCGATGAAATTATCTAGAATTTACTCAACGTCATTCTCAAATGAAACTTAAACATATGTAAATAAGCATTTATTTTATATAGTGCATGTTTATAAATTGTAATACATTAAAGATCAGCCTGTCAAGCTATTGTGCATGCACTTTTTATGAGTGTTAATAATAAATGAATATTTTGACTCCCAACACAAGATATAGTATTTAGGAAAGAATAAAATGAATCCACTTATTCTATCCAACCCAAATGCTTATATATGGGCAAATCTTAAGTACTGGAAGTGAAAGTGTGAGGATAGACCACTCACTTTAAATTACTGTTTACAATGTCTGAAAGAATGACGTCGATGAAATTATCTAAAATTTACTAAACGTCATTCTCAAATGAAACTTAAACATATGTAAATAATCATTTATTTTATATAGTGCGTGTTTATAAATTGTAATACATTAAAGATCAGCCTGTCAAGCTATTGTGCATGTGATTTTCACTTCCAGTACTTAAGATTTGCCCATATATAAGCATTTGGGTTGGATAAAATAAGTGGACTCATTTTATTCTTTCCTAAATATTATATCTTGTGTTGGGAGTCAAAGTATTCATTTATTATTAACACTCACAAAAAGTGCATGCACAATAGCTTGACAGGCTGATCTTTAATGTATTACAATTTATAAACATGTGCTATATAAAATAAATGCTTATTTACATATGTTTAAGTTTCATTTGAGAATGATGTTTAGTAAATTCTAGATAATTTTGTAGATGTCATCCATTCAGACATCATAAACAGTAATTTAAAGTGAGTGGTCTATCCTCACGCTTTCACTTCCTGTACTTAAGATTTGCCCATATATAAGCATTTGGGTTGGTTAGAATAAGTGGATTCATTTTACTCTTTCCTAAATACTATATCTTGTGTTGGGAGTCAAAGTATTCATTTATTATTAACACTCGTGAAAAGTGCATGCACAATAGCTTGACAGGCTGATCTTTAATGTATTACTATACCACTTATGCAAAGGTAGGGATTGGTTTTTATCCACTTTTATCACCTTGTAGAGAGATGTAATCATAAATGTGTGACCAAAGACATGAAAAAGATAAATGATCCCCAAGATGCACATTTCATACTGAAGTAGCATTCATTAGTTGGCCCAGACCACAATCTCTTACACACATCTTTATCATTGTTCAGTATATATAGACAGCAAATTACTGTAGTTTAATGGATAAGTGTCAAACTTACTGCCCTCATAAATTTGACACAAACCACTTATTGGAAGTATATTAATAATTTTTATTAGTCATTTATTCATTACTGATAAACACCTTATTGTTCTTAGCAATGAGCAAAAATATATATATTTTTCCATATGTTATTTAAACATTCATATTATTTTTACAAAAAAAGTTATAATAATTCTTACAAAAGTAATATTTTCTTGATTAACACTTAGATTTTATATAAATATGTTTTGTTTTTAAAATTATAAGTTAAGAAATTTATAGTAGTACTAAAAATGAAACTAAATTAAAACAGCCAAAACTCTCTATACATATTGCCACTCAGTGCAAGCCAGAGTAATCAATGGATGCCAGAAGCCTTATGCATAAAATCCCCATCTAGTGCCTACTCATCCAATATTCCCAGACTAGTTTCTGGCTTGTGGCTTTCATCAGTGAGGAGCCTTGGATCTAAAAGCACTGCACCTAGATCTTAAGATCTAATGTAATCCTCCAGCAAGGCTTCTCACTGATGAAGGCCACAAGCCAGAAACTAGTCTGGGGATATTGGATGAGCAGGCATTAGATGGGGATTTTATGCACAAGCCTTATGACATCCACTGATTACTCTGGCTTGCACTGAGTGGCAATACGTATGGAGAGTTTTGTATGTTTTAATAACAGTTATAATCAAGCATAAAAAATGGTGATCATGTGATGTTTATTGGCTTAAAAATGAAACTACAATCATTAACATTCTGTCAAACACAGTAATATAGAACTTTTGTGATATTCTACTAATTATCAATGCAATATTTAATTTTAGAGTAAAATTTAAATTTTATGATGATTAACAATAATTTGTTAGGTTTTAGAAAGGAAGTTCAATTAACCAACATTTCATTATTTTTTTTTATTTTACTGACATCGCTATAATCATCCAATAAAAAGAAGTTATTGTTCTCATTACCTATTTCTCTGTACTGTTTTTTTCTTTACATTAAAAAAGTTCAAATATGACTTTTTTGAAAATATTTTTCATTTCTAAATTTATATTTGTAATAAATCAAATACAAATTATTGATTCTTAATGCAGAATAAAGGTTTGAACTGAAACATACAGGCTTATTATATACCTGTGTCTAAATATGCAATATATAGGGTATATGAGCACAGACTTTCACATGCCCCACCACTCTCCACACTATCTCATAACATTGATACACTTGAACACATATATGTTGAAAAGATAAATAATCACCAATATATGTATTTCATGCTAAACCAGCAATCATCAGTTAGTCCAGATTACCGTCCCTACACATATATGCTATAAGTGCTCAGATATGTATTAAAATAGCCAAACCTCATACTTTAATAGACAGGCTTCAATCTACTCCACACTCCACCTCTTCAATCGTCCATCCAATTGAAAATCTGATGATGGAATGCTCAAAGGCCACCCTGAGGCCGAGATTCTTATCACACTCATGTTGACCTAAGGTCAATCTGACCCCTCAAGTACAGGACATAATACATTTAATACATATACAAGGGATGGGCAGACATCTTTACTATGTAATAATTGAAACACACAGGCTTATTACATACCTGTTTCTATATATGTAATATATAGGGTATATGAGCACAGACTTTCACACGACCCACCATTCTCCACACTATCTCATAACATTGATACACTTGAACACATATATATTGAAAAGATAAATAAAGGTTTCAATAATAAAATTAAATGTTGATTTATAATAAAATTAAATGTTGATTTATAATTCAAACTGCCATTAAGAAATAATAAAAAAATATTGAAATGTGTACGGCTTAAAAATGATTACTAATAACTATTAATGTATTTATCTGAAATAGTTGATGTCAAAATTGTAGTGATAGAATTCATGATACTTGTAATAACTGAAACACAGGCTTATTATATACCTGTATCTATATATGTAATATAGGGTATATGAGCACAGACTTTCAGATGATCCATCACTCTCCACTCTATCTAATAACACTGATACACTCAAGCACATATATGCTGAAAAGATAAATAATCACCAATATACGTATTTCATGCTAAATCAGCAATCATCAGTTGGTCCAGATTATCATCTCCCACACATATATACTATAAGTACTCAAATATATATTAAGATAGACAATCCTCATACTTTAATGTACAGGCTCCAATCTACTACACCCTCCAACTCTTCAACCGTCCATCCAATTGAAAATCTGATGATGGAATGCTCGAAGGCCACCCTGAGGACAAGATTCTAGTCACACCCATGTTGACCTAAGGCTAATCTGAACCCCACATGTACAGGACATAATCCATTAAATACATATGCAAGGATGGGCAGACATCTCTACAATGTAATAACTGAAACACAGGCTTATTATATACCTGTGTCTATATATGTAATATAGGGTATATGTGCTTGAGTGTATCAGTGTTATTAGATAGAGTGGAGAGTGATGGATCATCGGAAAGTCTGTGCTCATATACCCTATATTACATATATAGACGCAGGTATATAATAAGCCTGTGTTTCAGTTATTACATTGTAGAGATGTCTGCCCATCCTTGCATATGTATTTAATGGATTATGTCCTGTACATGTGGGGTTCAGATTGACTTTAAGTCAACATGGTGTGACTAGAATCTCAGCCTCAGGGTGGCCTTTGAGCATTCCATCATCAGATTTTCAATTGGATGGATGGTTGAAGAGTTAGTGTAGTAGATTGGAGCCTGTCCATTAAAGTATGAGGATTGTCTATCTTAATATATATCTGAGCACTTATAGTATATGTGTGGAAGATGGTAATCTGGACCAACTGATGATTGCTGGTTTAGCATGAAATACATATATTGGTGATTATTTATCTTTTCAGCATATATGTGCTTGAGTGTATCAGTGTTATTAGATAGAGTGGAGAGTGATGGATCATCTGAAAGTCTGTGCTCATATACCCTATATGATACTTGTAAATTAAATTTCAATAATATATATATAATTTTATTAATGTTGTAATTAGGTATTTTTTTGAAAATGGAGAGTAACATTGTAATTACATCATTCCAGTTTTTATTGTATATATTTCTAACAATCTTGATTTCAATTTTACAAAAACAAACAAAAAGCTGTATTTATATATTGCACTATTTCCATCATCTAATATAAGTATTGAATGTCATTAGAAAAATTTAACTTTATTTAAATATTCCAAATACATTCAATTGTTAGCAATAGCAACAGGTTAGTGTATGCACAATGTTACAAGAGATATTATTCTCCCCTCTTCTTCAAGTCTTACTGGTCTGACTAGTGACAGTACTAGCATGGAAATCTAATCAGGACCCTTAGATTATTGAATACTGAATTTTAAGTTAACACTCTAACCCACTGAGCCATCCTGCCAAAGCCAATAGTCAGTAGAAATTTCATATACTTACCTATGAGGTTCCTCCTGATTTCTCCACTTTTTCTTCTTAAGAGCAACGTTGATTAGTGGTTTCCATACATTATGTATAACCACACTAGGTCAACTTATGGGATTGTTTGTCATTGTCATGTGAGCAGCTTCTTTAAATTTTCTTCTTTGTACTTTTTCTTCTCTATCCAATATATTTGTGTTTTCTCAATTGAAAATATGTTCATTGGTACATACATGAACTACCATAGATACACTTGTTTTTCTTTATTACAATCATCAGTTTGTGTTCTTGAGAGTCCTTTTCAATGGAATGACTGGTCTCAGCAATATATATATATATATATTCTTCCACATTCACATGTTATTTCATAGATGCAGTTTTTTCTTTTCAGCATTTCAAGTTTGAGCATTGTAGATGTTAGAATTCCTCATAGTGTGGTATGACTTTGGAAGGCTGTTCTGATGTTTTACTTATTGCAGAGTTTCCTTAATTTGTCTGCTATATTTGGCATGTGTGCTATTACTAACAGTTGAATGTATTTTGAATATTTAAATAAAGTTATTTTTTTTCTAAAATTAGATGATGGATGTAGTACAATATATAAATACAACTAAAATACCATGGATCACAAACCTTCAGGAAAACAATAATCAAAAAGCTATTAGTCATGTTTCAAGATAGTACTTTATATATCAATTCAGATTACAATCTTTCAAGATTTCAAAATTAGGTACATCGTATGTTAAAAGAAGATGCAATGCGATATAACATAGATGTTTCATAAAAATTTTCATCAGTTTCTTTATAAATCACATAATATTTGGTATAACATCATGACTACCAACTTCTTCTTCTTCACTTTTATTTATTTAATAAAATAAGTACATAACATAATAATAAAATAATAAAAGAAAATATAATAATGTACAGTATTCTATGAAATTTATGCACACATACACTTATAATGATTTAAACTCAAAAAGGATTGTAATTAGCCATGGTGAAGTGTTACTCTTGATAGAAGTATTTCCTAGTCTTCATTAAGTCCAAGAAAAGATATTTCAATTTTCTTTAAAAAAATACTATTCAACTTGAAAAGTTTTGAAACAAACTTTGATTTGTCAATGATTAATGAAATAAAATGACACTTCAAAAAACAATAACTCTATAAAAAATAATGTTATTTATGTAGGATGAATATATGGAAAAACCAAAATAAAAGCCATGATGCAATGACATTTCACTGAACATACTTACATTTAGACACATTTGAATTTACAATATATATTTTAAATGCAATGCCATATAAATAATCATAACAAAACAAAACTCAAATATTTTAAAACAGGCAAAACTCACTATACGGATTGCCACACACAGCAAGCTAGAGTAATCAATGGATGCCAGAAGGTTTGTGCATAAAATCCGCATCTAGTGCCTACTCATCCAATATTCCCAAACTAGTTTCTGCCTTCTGGCCTTTGTCAGTGAGGAGCCTTGGATCTGAGAGCACTGCACCTAGATCTTAGGATCTAATGCAACCCTCCAGCAGCCACAAGCCAGAAACTACTGGGGATATTGGATGAGCAGGCACTAGATGGGGATTTTATGCACAAGCCTTCTGTCATCCATTGATTACTCTAGCTTGCTGTGTGTGGTAATACGTATAGTGAGTTTTGCTTGTTTTAACAACAGTTATACACAAGCATAAGAAGTGTTGGTCATGTGATGTTTATTGGCTCAAATATTTTAATAATGCTCAATACGATTTTTATATGGCATGATACAAATTTAATGTAGTAATTCTTCCATAACATTTTCAGTCTGTTAAAACCAGTATTTATATTCAATTGTTATAGATGAAAAAATATGATAGTAAAAGAAAAATAAATGTGCTTTTCATTAATTCTGATGAACAAAAAAATAAGCATAAAGATTATATCTGTTTTCTGTATATTCAACAATGAAGAAAGCAAATCTTTGGGTTTTGTCACATTTAATAATAAAAAATGTAGTGGAAACTCATACTTGTAAAATAGTCATTCTCAATTTTAATATCAGCTAACATCAGCAAGTTCTGATTACTTTTCTTCTTCATAGTTTAACTCGTAAAAATGAAAGAACAAACATTTTGATTCTACACTTTGCAGAATATCTTCATTTATCATGTAGTTTCCTCATGCATCCATATAGTTTCCTCATGCATCCATATTTATATTTTATGCAATAAAATGGGAAATCAAAAAAATCATATTATCAGAAAGACAAGTATAAAACTTTAATTATGGGTCTGACTCTGTTAATTCTATGAATAAAGTTTTTTTTGAAAAAAATTGTATCAAGTAAATCATTTAGTAATATTATAAATGCCAAATTATTCTCTGAATGTGATGTGATGTACTGTGGCTCCTTCTTAAACGAAGTCAAGAATATCTCAGCAATTATGCCCAGATAAACATGTTAGCCACTCTGCCTTCCCTTTCCATTCCCCACCCTATGTTTTCCTCTATCCTACTTCATCCCATTTCCACAACATACTCCATGGCTTTTATATCTAAACCCCCCTTATCTTTTTCCAACCCAGCATAAAAACCAATAATTCACTTTCTGTATAATCACTTTTTTCATATTTATTCTTCCATAACTTCATTTTATGTACCCTTTCTGTTTTCAAGCATTTACATTCAATTAACAAATGCCTAATATTTACTATTCCTTCCTTACATAATTTACAAAATAAATCACCCATATTTTTCCATTTACATGTATATTCTCTTGTAGCTAAAGATCCCATTCAAGCCTTAAACAATAAGCTACTTTCCTTACTATTATCATATATTAACTTGCACCTAATATTCTGTTTATTTCTATATATATTTAAACTCTTTTTACTCTCCATACTATTTCTCCATCTCTCTAACTCCCTATTCTTTATTAATAAATCTATTCTTTTATCCCATTCCTTACTATTACAACACTCAACAATCCTCTTAACACAATCATCCCATCTTTTGTACAAATATACTGATATAAATTCTTTATCCAAATGTTTTTCATACCGCATTATCTTTCTCACCCATCTTGTTACCTGCCCTTTAATCATAACACAATTAAATACTATTTTGGCTATTCTTTTATTATCCATAAACTGCAATCTACCAATCATTTTTATTTTACTTTTTGCATCTCTCATATGAAAACTTGACCATCCCATTTCTCCTTGAATTGCCTCCCTTGCTGTCCATACATCTGCATCCAATGCATGTCTTCCTACTTCCTTTTGAACTTTTTCTAAATAATCTAATACCCCTTTCCTAATACATAATGCATAATGCATCATTACCATATGTTAACCCTGCTATTGCAACTCCGATATATCATATTTATTTTATGAAAACACTGTTAATTTCTTTATCAATCCCTTTCTTTTCTTTGCTTCATTTATCAATTTTTTCTCCCATCATCCAAATAATTTTTCTGATTACTTAAAAATAATTCCCAAATAACTATATCTATTCACCACACTTAACTTAATATCTCCTAATAAAAATCCTACATCTTCTCTTTCTCCAGTATTAACCATCATTATATTTGATTTTTCTTCACTAAATTTAATCCCCATCTCTTTATCCACCCTTGCACATGTCATCAGCATAACTTCCATATCTTCTCTTCTTTCTGCACACAAAAAAATATCCGACAAAATATATACTCCCTTACCACCTATTAATGGTATCTCTATCCCTCTTCCTAATATTTCTATTGCTCTTTTCATTTCACTTAAATATAACACAAACAAAATAGGTGACCCAGGGCATCCTTGCCTTAGTCCCACCCCATTTTTAACTTTAACTGATTCAATATTCCCTAATTGATATATATATAATAATTATTTTCATATAATTTCTTAATAAATATATCCACTAAAGCTTCATCCATTCCCAAATTTGCTAAACTTATCCATAATCTATTTCTATTTACTCTATCATATGCCTTCTCTATATCTATAAAACGCAAATATATAACTGATTACCTGAATTTCTACTCATGTCCATAAGTTGTGTAACTACAAATAAACTATCTCCTATATGCCTATCTAATCTAAAACCTCTTTGAATTTCTCCCACTACATTATTCCCTTCTATCCATATATGAGAAAACTTTATATAAAACTGATGTTACTGCTATCAGTCTATAATTATTAAGATATTCAGAAACGCCCTCTATGTATAAATATAAAGTTTGAATTTCAAGCAGCACAAACCAAAAGGATTCAAAATAATATCTTCTTGATTTGTGTTGCTTGAAATTCAGACTTTATGTTTGGGAGGGTGATTTGGCATTTTTATATTTCAATTTTTAGCTAGTGTTATACACTAGGATTTTTTCATATATATATATGTTAACACTGAAATGTAATGAAATTTTTTCTTCCACTAATCTAAATCAATGATAATGTAATCAGATTGCAAACAATTAAAACTGGTGGTGAAATCTGCAATCAAATAATCTAGAAATAATAATGTTTGTCTGATTATATCATACCTAAAAAAATTTATATTATAGCATGGAAAATTTTCTTTTATATTTTAGTATATATATAAGTCCATGAAAATTTTTAAATTAATTTACATATTTAAAATACAAACATATCTCTACAATTAAAACAATATTATGAATTGCTCTGTTATAGTTATTGTATGTTATATTCAAATCTATTTGCTAAGTTCTCTTTTCAAAGTCAACTAGTATAAAACTTCATTAGAATATAGCACCCAGTTATCTATTCCAGTGGGTGTTTTCCATTTTCACTACTCTTTTAAGTAGTTTGTTCAACATTTTAATAAGCTCTTAAAATCATTAATATATACCCATTAAAATTAAAATAAACAAATCAAAATATCAATGAATTTTAAAATGTTGCACTAATATTTTTAAATAATATAAAATTAACTGATCAAATGTGTTATTAAAGTTTATAGAGAATAAAGGAAAACAAAATCACTGAGGAAATTGGAGATACTTAGACAAGTTGTCTTGGCATACATTAAGACGGAAGAATTGTTTTACAAATGTTATTTTGGAGGGAATGATGAATGGAAAGAAGAACAAATGATGGAAAAGAGTGATCTTAATGGATGAAATAAAAGATATGTGAAATTGAATATCTGAGCAATGAAGGGAATGAGCTAAAAAATGGATGAACTTGATAAGTGATTACCCTCTGGTCACTTCATAAGACAGAATACTGTTGAATATGATGATTGCTAGATCATAAGCATAAATAATGGCAATATTAAATAACTGCAAGCTGTAAAACAAACAATAGATTTGGGATGGTGGTATTTTAGTTATGATAATATATTTGATTATTTACATCTGTCATTAAATGTTTTCAAATACACCAACTGTTAGTAATAACAAACAAATAGGTAACACAGGTTTTAGTAATTACACAATATTTCGAGTGGTATTATTCTCTGCCCTTCTTTAGGGTGTTTCTGACCTGATCAGTGTCAATATTAGCATAGAATAATACCTCTACTAACCTGTGTTGTCAATTTGTATGTTATTACTAACAATTGTTTGTATTTGAAGTTTGAATAAAGTTTAATTTTTTTAGTCGTTTACCATTTAACGATAGATGATGAAAATAGTCCAACATATTATCACACCTAAATGATAGTTATCTTTATACATTAATAATAATAACCTATGGTACCAAACATCCAAAAATGCTTTCAAAGCATTAATGGCATTAATCATGATCAATCAACGTAAAATAATGACATAAATATCTTTAACTGTTAGTTTAATCACAATTTCTCAACTTCTTATCGCAAGCACTTGTACTGAGAAATCACAAAGGCATGTTATATGATTTAATTTTATTTTACAACTTATTTATATATAAATATATATTTAAAGTTTTAATAAGATTTTTCCATGCATTTTTTTATATATTTAGAGTTGAAACTATAATGCAACCAAACAAGCAACCAATTAAAAACTGGATCGACAAATTGAAACCGCATCTTCCAATAATAACATCTATTTATTTGTCCCCTATAAAATAACGGTACAAGCACTAATAATTTGTCTTTATTTTTAAATATGGGAGATAAATAAAATGTCAATATTTATATGGGTGAAAGTTTAAAGATTCTACTGTTTCTCATATACTTTCATGAGTAAATAAACCTCTTTTAAAAAGATATAACAATAAAAATTTCATGGATGGGTGAATGTAAATATTAAAACTTTTAATAATATTTTTCGTGTACTTTTTAAATAGATTTGAGCTATAAGGTAATTAAGCAAGCAACCAATTAATAATCTGAATTGGAAAAAGGAAATGACATCACCCAGTAACAGTACATATTCGTCTGATCCCCTCTAAGCCAAAATCGAAACTACTATTAATAAAAATCTTCTGCTTATGATATATTAATCTTTATGAGAGATGTTTTCTTACGTGAAAGTATTTGGGAGATGCTATACTTGTAACTTTTACCTTAAAGTAAGGGTGTCTCTGTCAAGCGTTGGTGGCCGAGAGGTTAGCGCAGCTGCTTTCTAAGCAGTTGTCCCGGGTTCGCGCCCGGCTGACGGCTTGACATATGAGGGAAGTAAGGGTGTCTGATCTTGTTTATGACATGGTTTCACTTTGCTGATCAGATTAGTTACTGGATTAATTCGTGGAAAATCTCATAAAAAATTCCAATGTTTACATCTATAAGTCTTGTAAAAATCTGATTATTTTAAAGATCAAAATAAATTATTCACATAAAATCAGAGTTGACTTTTTTTATAATTTAATTTTTATTCTATACATTGAATAACAATTAACATATAAATGATGCCAATTTCTCTTATGTGAACAATTTGCATGGATCTTTATAAAATAATGGAATCATATATAAATGTGTACACAATATCAGTATATATAACTATTGTATATATGTGCAACAGTTAAGCTATGATACCTTGGTTAATGAATAATATAATGGAAAAAATTATGATTAACAATTTTTGTCATTTTTCTGATATAAATTTTAATCAGTGAAAAGTTGATTAATTTAAAATGAAACACCTTTTTAAATTATTGTATAAAAGTGCTTTTGTGTGTAAGAATATATCTAGAGAAGAAAAAAGAAAGATGTATATACAAATTTAGCTTTTCTCCAAGTTTAATATTGAAATATGAATAGGGAAAAAACAAAGGGAAAAAACCACCAAAAGATAATAAATATAAAAATGATTTTGTCTAAGTTCTGAACAATTTTACGATTGAATGTTTAGTGGGTATAGGAATTTTTTGTCATAGCTTAGCATATTATTTTAATATGACATTTTAAAATCAACACTATAAATATTAATTATATGCTTGGAATAATAGAATTATAATACCGTTAGATGTAATTAGAGGGAATTTGAACACAGTCTTTTAAGCTCCCTTCAACTATCGACTCCACCTTATATAGCCAATGCACATAACCACATACGTATGAAAAAAAATAAATGATCCCCAATAAACGTATTTCGTGCTGAACCAGCACTCATCATTGGAGATTATTTATCATTTTCACTTGTATGTGGCCATGTGTATCATTTATATAAGATGGAGTGAATAGCTTAAGGAAACTTGAAAGTCTGTGTTTAAATCCCCTCTAATTACATCTAAAGTTTAGAATATACATTATACTTGTAGTCAAATATTATAACATTAAAAAAACATTATAATATATATAAAGATAAAGTATTTTTTAAAATGACTATTAAAGCATCCACAAAAATCGGTGAACAAGTATATCTTTGAAGCAGGTTTGCCAATTATTAGATGGTGAAAACGTAACTTTTCATTTTTATTTTATTTTCTATCTGGAGAGTTATCTGCATTGGGAAATAGATAGGCTACCTTAATTAAGAAAACTTTCTAAATATGATTGGAGCCTAGAAAAATTATTATACGTTATCTGGAGAGATTCAAATGCCATAAGAAGAAAAAATATTTTATCTTTTTTTATCAAATAAACAGAATATTGTATTGCATAAAGAAATATGGAATATAAAGAATAATGTTTATGTAATTATTTCAAATGCTCGGGAATGACATATTTTATTGTCCCATAAAATAAAATTTTCTCTGCATGGTTTACAATGGTGGTCTCAAGAGTTAAAGGCCTAAGGATTACAGCTCACCTTTGTAACTTACAGTGTTTGAAAGTCTTATGACCATTCAGTGGGACTATATTTACAAAATTATAGAAGTCAACTAACCTCAGAATTTTTCAAATGAAAAATATGTACAAGTCAAGCGTTGGTGGCCGAGTGATTAGCACAGCTGCCTTTCAAGCAGTCGTCCCGGGTTCGCTTCCTCGCCGATGCTTTGACACATGAGAAAAAAAAATATGTACAATGAAAAGTAATAGTAACATTCTCTGACAAAAAATACTTAGAAAAATCAATTCAAGCATAGTAGATTCTTTTATAATAAACTATTTTCTACGCGCCCAAATATAATGCAATAAATAAACACGCGTACTCATATATATATGGCAAACAATATCAAACAAACTCTAAAGATGTCAAGTGAATTCCCTGTTCATAGATTTTTGTTTTAATTCATGGTATCAGATTTAAAAATAGAAAATATAACACATTTTTATTAGACAGGTATTTCAATTTGTTTAATTAGATTTCAGGTGTATATAATTAAATTATTATGTAGAAAATAAAGAGTTAAGAATACAACAAAACTTTATTCCTATAGGAAAATTCGATTATTTAAACTTAGAAAATGTTGATAATTCATATTTTAAACAGTTAATTCTTAACTAACGTAAGCACACGTAATATTACGGATAGATAAAACATAGAAATGCAAAGAAATAAGTACTTGATTAAAAAATGTATTAGTAAATAAAAGACCAATGGAATAAAATGAATTAAGTAATGACTACGGATAAGAGCCTCGGAAATAAATTGAACCAAGAATCCCCGTCGTTGCTAATCCAATATGAAATACTAAAATCAAAGGAAGACATTCAAACGTCGATTACTTAACATTATCCAAAAATATAATTTAAAAATTACCGTATGTCTATAAGGATAAAAAATAATTTAACTGTACCTTTACTTGGATTGTTTTCTATATATATTTTATCAAGCTGAAGCCTCAACTTTTACCAACATCAACAGTTATACATCCCAGATTTCTAAACCTTCTCCTGGACAAGTTCATTCTCACAAAAGGTAAATAAGGTAGGAAGATCTGATATTGGAGTATTTGTTACTACTGTATATAAAATAAATATTGCATTAAACATAAAATAAAAATATTCTTATGTGTGTGCATCTTTATATATATAAGTCTTTAACAACTAAATATATATGTACATTATTCCACAATGAACAAAATAATAATAAAAAGCAATTTCGATTAGAATTACACGCGTATTTACATATATTGAGTGATAAATATTTACAGCTCATTTGTAAATACTGTAATGCAAATAAAAATAAAGAAATGAAAATAAGATATTTACATGGGTTTGTTTTTTTCGGAGACAGCTGTGCCAATAACAAATAAAATAAAAAAATCGTTTAGAGCGCTCAATTCAATTTCAATTTTTCAAATGATAAATTTCTGCCCATTAAACTAATTCTTATCACCATTAATTATAGTAGTATAGGTTTTAATTCAGTATTCTGTTGTATATAATCAAATAAATTTTACATTTACAGTGTTAATTATCATCATAATTATCCGTTTCCATCATTACCGATTTACTGCAGGATGACCAAGTTTAATCCAGTTTTTAAATTCTTAGTTCTCTTTACCACATCACACGACCAAACTTCCTTATTTCATCCATCTATCTCACATGTAGTCTATTTGTAATATTAATAGAAATATATAAACATTAATGAAAAGCATAATTAAAAGTAGGATAGTGAAAATCTTTAAAAGATATCTAGAAAGACACATTTGATATTTAATAAAATATAAATATTGGAAATTTAGATAAAATAATACTAAACTTACCCACAGTAACAAATGTTATGTCTGTGTACTAACATTCATTTAGTAAACAGATTAACTTAAACTCATTACCCTTTATTTAAAAATTCTGGATACCAATTTATTGATCACTATTTATCACTAGCTGGATTGGCTATGGGCTATCTATTCAAAGGAAAAATTCTAAATCTGTTTGTGGCTTATAAAAAATTTTAAGATTCATCAAACCTTGACTTGCTCATGATAAAGTATATAACAATAAAATTATTATAACTATTATATGATGAAATCTTTACAGTTAAAAAGGAGAATATAGAAAATATAATAGTATAACAATAACTGTTAATAAAAACATACCCGAGAAGAATAGAAAAAAAAAATCTACTTAAATCATTTATTAAAAGAATCCTAATACTCGTCACATGAACACCATTTCTTAAAACCTTCTGGCATCCATTGATTACTCTAGCTTGCTGGGTGGCAATACATATAGGGAGTTTTTGCCTGTTTTAATAAATCCTAATACTCCTTGCAAATTGTTAAAAAATGATGTCACATAGTATCAAAGAAGATATTGGTTTGCCAAATCATATAGATGGCATTGGTTGTTTTTTCAAAAAGTTATGAACAATGTCAAAAAGAGACTAACTGTGCTGGAAGTAAATAGTCTTGACCCACATAAAATAGAATCGTAAGTATATATTGTAATAGGCATTTACTCAACAAAGCTTAAACATTGGACACCAAATTGTAACCAACTATAACATACATTGTATTATCAAATATCTATTTTTATTCATGTGTAAATATCAGAAGCTTCATTCTCTAATTAAACATGTTCCATATTAACAACTCACAAGTTTGATCAACTAAGTCATAATAATTAATGTGAACATCAATATTAATGTACATGGTTATTAATTTCATAACAATATAAAACTATTCTCTCCTTAGTTAAATAACAAACTGTAATAACGGACAGCAAACAAATAATAATTTAAAATTGTAGAATAACATTTAATCATAATAGCCCTTATTTATTCTGAATGTTCTAAAATATTTATATCCTAAAATTTATTAAATTAGCTCAGATATAATTTTAGGTACTCTTTCCAACAGTGTAATGCATCCACCTGATGGCGCTGTTGCTTGAAAAAGCACAAAAATATGCTGTTTATGCAGCCCAACTTACAGTCTCTAGAACAGTTCTGTTCATATTAGCCATTATTAGGTGTGCACACTGTGCTTCATGTCACTATGGAAATAGCATGCACCTCATATATTGTTACTGTAGTATGTGAGGGTGTATGGAATTCAACAGGCCATAAGTGTTTTTATGTACATTCAAATTAAGTATCTTGTACATTACCTGACATCCTATTACATACTGATAATTGTAAGTCCATTGCCCCATTTTCCTTAACATCTTTGAAGATGAAAATAATTGCAAAAGTGTACTTCATTGAAGCATTTCACATAAGTCACATGAAAAGGCACGATTGCAGGAGAACATCTATGAGAGTAATGCAATGAATACCATTGTCCATTGTTTTGGAAATCATAATATAGGTTCTCTCAGACTAGGCATATATTGGCCAGTTCTTTAGACCGGCAAAACCATCGGAGGCCCCCACACATTCCAGTGCTATATACTGCCATCTATGTTCATTCAGATTAGTGGATGTGTTGGCCAGTCCTTTGGACTGGCAAACCATTGGAGTCCCCCCCCCTCACATACTCCAGCACTATGCACTGATAGTTTAGTCTACTGAGCCTAGTGCATTAATTTTTTCTAATTTTCAGTCAAAAAATAAGACATATTTTCAAACTCTTGGTTTTATATATTTTTAAAATGAAAATTGTGTTAAATACCATCATAAATGTTATAAACATAATTTCTCATCGTAAATTTTTTTTAAATAATTTGAAAAATTGGCAGAGAACAGAAAACAAAAAATTATTGGCCCAGTAATGTTACATTTCATTATTTTTGCAAGCAACAGCACCATCAGGCAGATGCATTACACGGTTGGAAAGAGAACTTAATTTTATATAAAAATAAATATTAAAATATCGATAATGATCTTATGATCAATTGCCAAATCTCTAACTATAATAAACCTCTTAATCTATTTCAATCCAAGATAAAACTTTAACTATAATTGAAATAAGTGAGATGTTTCAATAATTTAAATTATATAGATTTCCTGTTGAAATACCCTATCTAAATAATACTAGATAAATGATTATCCTAATATTTATAAAGTTATAGTAGTTCACTATAAATTTGTAATAATATATCTACTACTACTACTACTACTACTACAATAATAATAATAATAATAATAATAATAATAATAATAATAATAATAATAATAATAATAATAATAATAATAATAATAATAATAATAATAATAATAATAATAATAATAATAATAATAATAATAATAATAATAATAATAATAATAATAATAATAATAATAATAATAATAATATTTCAATTCATTTAAGTGCTAAACAACAGCATAAAGCCAATTACAGTTTGCACATACAATAAAAGTGAAAATAAAACATATAGCATAAAATGAAAATATAAATGTATACATAATAAAGTAAAATTTAAAAGACAAAATCAAACATAACATTTCAGTTTAATAAGACTACAAAATTTCTTATAATCAATGTCACACAGATTAAGGTTACTTCCAATCTGATTATATAAAGAGGGTAACCTAAATAAAGAAGAAAATTTAAGAATATTAGAACGACATGTTTGAATCTGATCGTAGACCTAGTATCATAATTCAAAGACCTAATTGCGATAGTTGAAACTATATCTGATAAAATAACTTGTTTATTAACAATTTTATAAAAATATTTCAAATCCCTATACTTTCGTCTAGATGAAAGATTAATCATTTTACCCTCCCAAAAACATATTTGAAAAACTTCATTGAAATAGACTGCAACAAGTTACATCCTTTCAAAGAACTAGCGTACCAAATTATTGAACCATATTCAATAATAGGAAGAACCAATGAAAAAAACAATTTCCATTTAGTATCATTACTGAATTGATAACCATGTCTAAGAATGGCACCCATAACCTTAAAAGCCTTACCAATAATCATTTCAAGATGAGAAATAAAAGATCCATTACAAGAAAACATAATTCCAAGATCTTTTTGGCATTTAACTGAAATAATTTTATGAGAATTGATATAATAACAAAATTGTAAAACTTCAGATTTTTTGGAATAAGAAACAAAGGAGCATTTATCAAAATTAACTGTCATATTATTTGACTCACACCAAGCACTAAAGTTATCAATATCCTTCTGAAGGAGAACACAATTGTTAACTGATATAATTCTTCTAAAAATCTTACAGTCATCAGCATAGCTTAACAGAAAAGAATATCTCAAGCAATCCTTAAGATCATTAACGTAAACATTAAACAGCATGGGTGCTAAAATACTACCCTGAAGAACACCTAAATTGCATTCAAAATTAAATGAAACTTTATTATTGAATTTAATATATGCTGTACGACTACACAGAAATGATTGAAACCAATATACAAGTTTATTAGAGAAACCTATTTTATGTAATTTATGAAGTAACACACTGTGATCAACTTTATCAAAGGCTTTTGATAGATCAAAATAAATAACATCTAGTCTTTGACGATCCTCAATAGCATGAGCTATATGATCATAAATTGTCAGTAGATTACTATCAATTGATATATTAGGACTAAAACCATGTTGAGAAGAAGAAATTATCTTACCCACATCTGAAATAATTTTATTATAAATACATCTCTCAAAAATAATAATAATAATAATAATAATAATAATAATAATAATAATAATAATAATAATAATAATAATAATAATAATAATAATAATAATAATAATAACAACAACAACAACAACAACAACAACAATAATAGTATTCAAACTGATATAAGTTGGGAAAATTAAACATTATAGATGGATGTTGCTTTGTTATATGTACATATTCATTTTTGTTGATGGCTTACTCAATTTATCTACTAGAGAATTATGCTTTACAAAAACAAACAGCATCCAGACCCACACCATCTTAATTGAATGAGGATATAATCATTTTGTGGAACTCTATCATTTGAAACAATTGAGATTGAATCCAACACTGGAATCATTTCATTCAAGTGCCATCCCATTCTAATCCATTAATGGACAATTGAATTAAGTGGAGAACTGTACTTGTAGTAATAATTGTAACATTTTTATTTTGATGTACTCATTTTTTCTCGTTCTTTTTACTGATATAACCACTTTTCTTAAGTACAAATAAAGTTTGCTTTGAAACATCATCATCATCATCATCATCATCATCATCATCATCATCATCATAATAATAATAATAATATTAATAATAATAATCACATCTCTTAAATTTATATTCTTTCAATGAAATTATTTATCTCTAAATTAAAATAATTTAGATAAACTTAAAATTTAATTCAGTTTGAATTTATTTGTCAACCTATCAAATATAAAGTATTCAAATATCATATAGGATTTTGTTGTCATTCAATTAAATTAAGTATATTATCGAAATTTCTTTAAATAAAGTCAATTGGTCTAAGAACTTTAGATTTATATATCTAAATATGTACCTATTGAGATTGCTAAGTACTGATTTATTAAATATTAGGTGAACTTAGATTAAATAATAATTAAATATGCCAAATATATAAAAGATAGTAATATATAATTATAAACACAGTTATCAGTCCAATTGCTGCTTTCTTATTTGTTTTATAATTATTTAATGTAAGAAATCTAAGATATAAATTAATCTGTTGCTGCTAAATATTTAAAATTACATTATCCAATAGATGTGTACACTTAATTAAAATGATTACTGAAGCGGATTTGTTTGTTCAATTAAATCAACAATTTATTAATAATAATAATAAATTGATAAATTAACAATGAAATATATTGTGATACACATTCTAGCTAAACACTGCTAAAAATATCTTTCATATGAATTAATACTAGAGATGATAGATATTTACAAAAGGTATTTATTTTATATTATCATGCAATATAATAGAATCTGTGAAAAAATGAAAGTGTTAAACAAATATACAACGAAAATAAAAGTTAATAATAATTACATAATATTCATACTATATGATAATTTATTTCGATAAATAAATTAAAATAAAACAAGACTATGTATGTTTATTTGCTTTCCTTATTTACAAAATATGGTATCAATAAATCGCTGTTATAATATATTCATCTAGATTTTCAATACTCACAACATATGTATTGAAGCAATATGCAGTCAACAAATAAACATATTGGACTTTAAATTAAAGTTTTAAAAATTAAATTTAGAATACAACCTTAAGTAAGTAATATTTACTAAGGCAATAAACCTAAAGCATGTGCGGTTGAAAATGCGAAGGTAGGGACCTCTACAGGTCTTAACCACAAGCTTACGCACAACCTTACTTAAGTGAAGATTTAAACTTTTTTCTACTTTTATATGTGAACAGATAATTTATTAATGTACAAGATAATAACCAATAATAATAATAATAATAATAATATAATATGAATGAATGAATAAAAAATATATACATTTATATATGACCACCAAAATCCCTATATATATATATATATATATATATTCCAGAGAAGCACAATAATTCAAATGTTTATGTTTTGTAAGCTTCAAATAATCCAATTAAATTTATTAATTTGGTCTGCATAAAATATATTTTAGATATCATTGGAGATGAAATATATTTTCAATTTCAGATGAATTCCAATTATGTTATAATCCTTTGAATAATAAATATGTTTAATATTATAAACAAAAATCAAGCAAACACTGACATCCTTTTATAACATAGTCAATATTAAATAAATTAATCCCAATAATCTATCACAGTCATTAGATGGTATTTTTAAGCAAAATAGTTTGTGTATATTGTAACAGTCAGAATCGTCTATCTCGCTAACACACTGCAGAATTCAAACCCCAGACACGAAACTGAACATTCTAGGAGGGGTTGCCTTCTAGATATACTAAGTTCGAATCTAAAGCCCAAATTTCACAGCGCCATCTATGTGACAACGCATCTGATGCCACTACTAGTATGACCTTTGACCGGTGCCTGGTGGTCAGGGAGAAACAAAAGACTCTATACTAAAAGGAGTTTGGGTGGCTAATTAATGTCTATGGATTCACAAAAGAAATGCAGAAAATATATATATATAGACCGAGACAGTGATAGGAATCAATAAAATAAGATATCAAATTTAGTTTTAAATAATTTCATAAAATTTATTTATATAAATTATATATATATATATAACGCCACTGTCTGCTTATATGAGACAGGGACGCGTATTAAATAGTTGTTAGCATTATATTTCAATAAATAACAAAATGGTTTTAAAGCAAAGTGATATATTCTATTCCTCGGGCTAATAGCATTACGATAATGTGCTTAATGAGATAGGAACATGTGTGAGGTGCTTTGAGTAATTACACACGTTTAAGAAAATATTTGAAATTAAGTGTTCTAAAATATTTATTGATTTCAAGAATAGCACAGACAAAAGCTTACTAAGCAAGAAAATGGGAATGTGATCAAAGCATTTATTTGAGAATAATAATAATAGAGTTGCATTGGGAGGTCAGTATTGCTGATAATGAATTTATTAAAGTTGGAGGGTGTGACACGTTTAAGTCACGGATGCTTTGTAAAATAAATATAAAATAAAACAATATTGAATATCCGGAATGATTACGAAGGGTGTCTCGCCGCTAACCCGTAGGAAAGTATTTTGATGAACAACTGAAACTTAGCAACTGGGTGACGATTGCATTTAATTCCCAGATGTGTCACTTGGGACACCCTCTGCCTGGAAACTTGCAATAAGCGAAAAAAACGGACTTTGCCATGTAAAGAATGCTTGGAAAAATAAAACAAAGTAGTCTCAACAACCAATTCATTTACCAGCAATATGAGACTAGTATATATGAAAACATACTAAATGGGTTTTACTCAGATTAAGAGAAATGCCCAATCAAATTTCCCGAAATTCATTTAAAAGGGTACGCACATTCTCGACCTCAATGATGAACTTTATAATTAAAGTAGAACACGGTAATTAAAATAGGAAAATGCATGCTTGCGGGTTTAAAAAGTAAGTATAGATTTATATACGCAATCATGCATTAAGGGACACATTTAACCATTGACTTCGCACATACTCTTATATTAGATTAAAATCAATAACATGTAGATTTTAAACTATGTGATTATATTATATTAAAGAAAAGAATCGCCCTCGAACAAGTGATTTGCAAGATAATAAAATTGCAAGATAATAAAATTGGAAAATTATAAATTTAAAATATGCCTTAATAGCGGCGTCTTACTTTCAATAAAGGGAATAGTTCACTCAGTCAAAGACAATTCTGACACATTATCATAATAAAATAAAAGAAAGCTTTATAAATAGAAAATATTAACCCAAGGATAGAGAGCAAAATGTTGAGTATATTTAAACACGTTAAAGAAATACATAATGAAGTTATGTGAAATATCAGAAAACAATTTAAAATAGCTATAGCATGTTAGTTATCACAAGAGCTCTTGGGTTAATTTAGGGTTACCTCTGGAGAAGCATTTAGGTAGATTGATGGTCGGCAGGTTTTTATATAATTTAACAGCAAAATCTGGAAATGTTCATATTTTTGGCAGCAGCAGCAGCAGTTCTGGGGTTCCCTATGTGATAACTTCCAATGGTCTACAGCAGCATATGACCATTTCGGAGAGAAATAGCCTTCTTGCACTCTACTCTGTCATGTCAAGATTTACAAATTACTACAATAATTTTGGTTAGAAACATTAAACCTCAGAATGATTTCTCTTAGAAACATTACAAGAAAAAACTGGAGAACAAAAGAAAACCATTCTTTTTATAGTAGACATTAACAATAGAACTGCCCTGGAGCATTACAAAAATATATCGGACTTATCAGCTGTAATTAAATATATCCCAATGTCTAAAGGAATTCAACATTAATTAATTTCTTTTGTTAATTTCCCTGTCGACATTCGGATTACAAACTAGATTTAATTAAAAATTACTTTTATTAATTAAAGAAAACCTTAAGTGGACATCTGCTGTTTTTAGATAAAACTTATATAATATTAGCTAATTAAACTATTGTCCCTCATTTATTTTAAAGAAATATTTGGAATAACTTTTATTAAATTAAAGAAAATGATTTTACTTTTTAAATTGCAATATTTAAATCTATTTACTAAACGAATATTTACTAAATGAATTTTATTTTAAATCAAAATATATTACGACGGTAATATATTTGTAAATAGATTCAAACAAAATAACTTTAACAATTTATAATTTTGATATGTTTTAAAATGGATATCATAGTGTGTGCGCAATTACGACTTATATAACCTACTTTTTAATAAATCAAAATTATGTGAACATATACATATTCTATAATCTTTTATTTATTTGGAAATGAGTTATATATATAATACGAGCATTGTACTCGTAGTTTAAAATTAGGTGGGATTTTCGAGATATAAGCGTATTGCAGACACACTACGATAGATTGGGGTTCAAACTAAGGTATGAGGTAGGAAATAGGTGAGAAAAGGTGAAACGAAGATCTGCAAAGCAGACCTTACTGTTTCAATATAGCCGTGTATAGATAATTTTGATGTTCGATAATTAAAATATTTTGTTTACCCATTGCATTAAAATGAATCTTAAGTTTAGAAGTTTTCTTTCTTCTTTATTATTCTTTTGCAAGTACTTCAGGAAACTAGTCAGTTTCCCAAACAAATATATTCATTTTTGACTCCATTATTTGATGGTTACTAAATTAAAATACTAAATGCTTGGATTTGTTTACGTGAATATCAAAGTATTACAAAGCAATTTTAAATTGTTCAGTCCTATTTATAACTTTGTTATCATTGACATAATATTCATCATTGAAACTAAGGATATGCTCAATTTTTACTCAAATATTAAAATTAGACTTGCCCTGCATTCCAAAATCAAAGTTTTTTTTATAACAATAGATATAATAAAATAATATTTCATAAATAATTATATAAAAAAATATTTAGACTTTGAGAATAAATATGACACTATTTAAATTAATACAAACTAAAATAATTTAATTACATATTCATAATATTGTGTCAGAAATATATAGTATATATTATCCCAACTTAAATAGCACACATAATGTAAACATAAAAATATGTATGTTTAAGATATTAGATATTTCATTTGTAGTATCTATATGTAATAACAGTTATGACTGCAATAAAAAAATAGAAAGAACACAGAAAATATTAATGGATTTTATTCAAGTTTTTAATTTTATTATTTAACATTACTGTTTTATTACTTGGATGAATTTTTAAAAGAATAAGATTAATTTACTAACTTTATGCTATAATAATAATATGTTTCTTCCTCTAGCATTTTTTGTCATAGCAATCAGTTCAACATTTTCTAGATTAATGCATAACTTTTAAAGCTATCAAAAAAAATATTTTTTTATACATGATCTTACATCACATATAGAAATTAAACTCAATTTTTATCAGTACAATATTTATACTTGGATTTAAAAGTATTGATCTTTCTGAATACACAATTTTAACATCTATCATTTCACATAAATGCATTAATGATTATTATTAAACCATTAAACCTTGCATTATCATCATTACCTATGCTTACACAAGCTGTTAGAACAGAGGCAAAATCCTCCATACTGTAGTGACACCATTGCAAGCCAGTGTAATCATGAATTCAAGAAAAGTCTGTGCATAAAATCCTCAATATTCCCAGACTATTTTATAGATGGTGGCTTTCATAAGTGAGGAGCCTTGCTAGAGGGTTACATTAGATGCAGTGGATAATTTCCAAAGGTATAGGATCCTGTCTTCCTGAAAAGTATGTGTTAATGATCATGATATGGTTCCATGTTGCCAACATGAATAAAGTATACATATATATATATATATATATATATATATATATTCATTTTTATGTTAATAAGTTAATCCAAAAGGAAAAAAGAAAACTAAATATTTTAATTATTTTTTCTGCAATGATTTCTTTTTTAAAATAACATTAATAAAAAATAAAATGTAATTATTAAATACATTTCCTATCAGGCACTTTTTTTTTGTAAACATTTTTGGGGGTCCCCATAACTGTAGATTTATCAAAAATACAGGCTGACATCTTGGTTTACTTAAAAATTCACAAATACCTTAGCAATAAAATAAAATACACAATTATTTATTTTATTAATAAAATGACACCTAATGCTAAAAATTTTATACTAAATAGTTTTTTATTTAAAGTTCTCATTTTTAAATAAATAATAAACCTATTTATTTAACACTAAGAATAAATCTATTGAAGGGATAAATGATGAATTTAATGCAACGATCCCAGCTTCATTATACAGATCCTTCCAGAATTATCACAATGAAAAATCACTGATTGTAGCAGTGGCAAATGAGCAATGTCAGTTATTCAAGTTCCCGATAGAAGACTTTTATGAGATGCTGAAGACCAAGAAACTATGGGGGGTGATATATAAGGTTCTTAATCATCCAAATAACAGATATCTAATAATTGAATTTCATAACTGTGTGCAAAAAGAGATTTTTAGGAAAAATATACTATTGTTAAATGAAAAAATTCTCTTCAAAATAAACATGTGCAGACCGGTGGTTTTGGCAGAAATAGTAAAAAACTATTATATCAACTTTAAAGAAAGTGATCTACAAATAATACTAAACAATTTTAGCAGTGTTTCACACTTCAGTTATCTTCAGGAAACAAGAGCAGAAATGCCAGTATTTACAAACACAGCAATGTTTAATTTCCCACTAAAGAAAAATACATCCCCACTGAACATTCACATGATACATGCATCAGATAGCTCATCATTGTTGATGTCATTTCATGGAGTACCACCACAGTGTTTTTTTTGTAAGAAAAGAATGCACCTGGTCAGAGATTGTCTGGCCAGGATTTGCAATGAATGCAAACAAAGAAAGAATAAATTTCATCAATGTAATACTCAGAAAATGAAAACAGCTTGGTTGGACTGATAGAAGTAAAAAGAGTGGAAAAAGAAATGAATGAGGGGTTAACTAACAGAAAAATGGAAATAAAAATCAGAGAAGAAATGTATTGATGATCAAACTATAGCACAAGATACAAAAGATAGAATGACAGAAATGAAAGAGCCCATGGTCAATCTGCAAGGCATGTCTTCAAGCATCATGATAATGAAATCTATCAAAAGGAAAGATAAGAAAAAAGTCAAAACTGACCTGGGGAAATGAGATGGCTGGGTGTCAGATGTAAATCAAGAAGACACCCTCTTAGTTCATCTGATTCTGAAATCTCAGATGAGGGGGAAATGAAAGAGAAAAAAGGGAAGATAACAGAAGGAGGAAAATGCAAAGAGCTGAGGGCAATTAACAATAACCAAGATCATCAAATACAAGGACAAGAAACTTTATTAAGGAATCAAAAAGAGGGACAAATCAATAGTGCCAATGGAAATAATTAAGGCCACATGGAAATTATTTGATTTACCAGATGCAGATAATCTGTTTTAAAATCTACTCTCGGATTGGTTGAAGATATAGATATAGGAACTAATATTATAGATATCAGATCTTACATTATAAACATTTATAACCACTGAATAAAATGTAAAACCTTAGAATAATAAAAGTAATCTTTTAATAAATAAAGAAATAAAGAATAAATCTATTTTTTACTATTATATTTTTTCAAATTTACTACATTTTAAAATATAAACACTCATGTACTCACACACGTTTTAAATATAACATTAAAACTTACTATCTTTATTATGTGCAATATTGGATATCTAGTTATCATTATAAAGATTACTAGTGTACTAATAATATTTAAAATAGTTTATTTTATTGTAGTTATTTTAAATATAGGGGGATTTGAACTCAGACTTTCAAGCACCCACTAACTATCCACACTATCTCATACAACTGATACATATGACCACACACATGTAGAAAATATACATAATCACCAATATACGTATTTGATCCTTGTGCATTTTGCTTCTAAAATTAATTTTATATCCGTGTATTTATTTTTTCTTAAATTTCAACTGCGCTTTAAAAAAAAAAATGAGACGCATATTTTTGGGATGTTGTAACTGATAAAATTTGTATAGGAGACATTTTGGATAATGTTAATAATCTATTCTAATAAATAGTAATATACGAGAAAATATGAATATCACTTCCAATTTCTTATTATTTAGCACAATAATAGTAAAAAATATTAATATCTGTTTTATTTAATAAACCAATGATTTTTTTTTTTTAGATTTTATAGTTATGGTTATTGATTTAGACGTTAAAAAATAGAGTTACAAGATTATATATATATAATTTACTTTCTCTATGCAATATTTTATAATTTAAACAGAAATAATTGTACTTCTGGAGCTATGAATAAAAAACATTTTTATATTAATAAATTAAAAAAATAGAATGAACTTTATACATAGTTAAGATGATATTATATATAAAATGTGAATACATATTAGATATTAATATAAAAAAGAATAGGTAAATAGTTAAATAGAAATATTTAAATATTGGAAAAATAGAAAACAAAACTCTGTTATACCACTAAACATCACATGATTACCATCTCATGCTAGCACATAACTGTTAGTAAACAGGCAAAAACTCTCCATATAGTAGTGCCACCTTGTGCTAACCAGAGTAATCAATGGATGCCAGAAGACTTGTGCATAAAATCCCTATCTAGTGCCTATTCATCCAATATCCCCAGACTAGTTTCTGGCTTAGGGGTTGCATTAGATCCTAAGATCTAGGTGCAATGCTCTCAGATCCAAGGATCCTCACTGATGAAGGCCACAAGCCAGAAAATACTCTGGGGATATTGGATGTGAAGAGTTTTTGCCTGTTTAAAACTATTATTTTTAAAATTAAAAAAAAAAAAAAAGGTTGTATAAATGCAGTCTATATGTAAAAATATAAGAAAATATTATGTTAAAATGAAGATTAATGCAATGATTTCAGAAAATAGAATAGAATAAATTGCACCTGCTAGTATATATTATCCACATTAAAAAAAAAAAAAAACTAATTATAAAAATAAAAAAAAAACCAAAAATATCTAAAATTTGAATTTTCAAAATTATTTTAAAATACAAAATTCAAAAAATTGTCAATTGCTATAACAGAGAATCATTAATATAAATAAAATAACTATTGCCAAGTGCTTTCAATTCTAGGAGTCCTTATCAAGGTAGTAAAAAATTCCTATTTTCTCCTAAGCGATAAATTCAACAATTCATTGCATTGGCCAGGAACAACTAATCGGAAAACAGTTAATTTTGAGTTCATAGCACAAGATGAATTTTATATAAGATATGATTTTTTAACCTTGTGTTTTTTATCAAGGGTTTTATGCATTAATATTGCAAAATCCTTTTGACTACATATATGGCCTGTACTATTTTGATGAACATAAAAAGCTGAATAAACTGTATCATCTTCTCTATATATATATATATATATTGTAATGTCCACTATGTTATTTAGTGTTATAAATGAGCTAACTACTCGTACTCAGTGACCAAATTACATCCTATCTATTAAATTTGTTTCGTCAGACAATTTTGTGAGATTTAATGGACGCAATTATTTTTCCTGGTCACCCAGCACTCTTTTAACTAATGTAGCTACTAAAATAATGGGATAAAGTAAGCCAGCTTTTAATTTATTTGAAAGGCACCAGAATTCTATATTTAGAATTCACTGGCAAACATCCCTTTTTTATTTATTTAGCTACGACGACATGTTGGAATCTCCGGAGGATTGTGTTTCAGTACAACGTTGGCAATTTATTTGAATTATAATAATGTCTAAATTGTAATGAATTTAGAACTATAAGAATTAATAACAACGTAAGTTACATTTTTCTTTATTAATACGAAACAAAACATTAATATGATTGAGAGAATAAAATATAAAAAGACAAATAAAGATTAAAATTACAGCTAATATTTGTTTCTTCTATTTGTACGACTCGTGGCGACAGTTCATCACACTTAAGAGTTCAAGAAAGTGATCACTAATATATGCTTTAATAAGTTACTTACCAGTAAGTTTGAATGTTAACGTGCAGGATTTCTAATGTTGACCATGCATGGATTTCTTGGGAATAGATCTGCAGTCCAGTATTCCGGCGATCTTTTCAGTTTTTGTGGTTAAAATCTAGTAGGCGATGGCTTCTTCACTCAGGTAGTTCGTGACACAGGTACAAAGCAACTCCAGCAAATGAACTGCTACTCCTCGCACATCTTAATATTTCAGTCTATTAGTAACAGTAGTTTGGCCCACTTTCATAATTTCTTCACGTTTATTTTTTATTTTTACTGCTCTCTGCAGGAAGGACGATCTAAGAAGAACCCTCTGCACCAACTGTTATTCCTTTTGTCCTGTTTATTTTTTTTTCTTTCTGCGCAACTCCTATTGACACCTGCCAATGTGTTCCAAATTTAAAATAATTTAACCTACAAAGTCTTCCTTTTTTTTCTTGATCGCCATCTTTAATTACTTAATGAATGTTATCGCTTTGTTTCCATGCTGCTGATTGCCTTGCGATAAAGGTTTCTTTTAATTAAATTATTTGTTTTTTTTATTGTACTTTCTACATTCCTTCTCTCTTTTTAATTTCATTAAACACAAACCAAAAAAATATATACACTCACGTTGTTTAAACTAATAGATCAAATATATTTACATAAATATATTTTTTGTTAGAAATTTATTAATTTAACTTTTAAATTGCCAACGCTATTTGTACTAGGATAAAATACAGTAAAATACCTCCGCGGTCAATGACAAGAATAAAATATGGGGTATGACATTATTTTGTTCTCAAGCTCTATTAATCACTCTTTACTGACGTATATTTTTTTTATATATACATCAACTGATTGCTTAATCGAAATATTGACATCGAATACATGATCGAGGTTTACCTAATGCATTGCACACTAATTTTTTCCTGCGTGCAGTACGCATATACAACCCTGTATAGTTTAACAAAGAGTCCAAGTTTAAGCATGACAGAGCATTGCTCATTTGTTTGAGATTTATGGCTCCGGGCACTTGGTTCGTCCTCCCATTTCTTGGGACCCCGCTTCTATAAGTCTGACGGGCACATAAAGACGACCTTTGCAACTATCTAAAAAACATGAATTTCAGGGTTATTATTATCCCTTACTAGTGCATGCACCTCATGAATCACATTGACACCCCCAGTTCACTGTCAACTAACCTTCCACCATTTAATAACAATCGCATAATCCCTATCCTATCTCATTTACCGTTAATTTCTTTTCGCGGTCTTCAGGGTTTTGGTCCATCTGTTCGCTTGTCGACCTTTATCTGTTTGGGTATGTATAACCCGGTTGAGTTGACAATGATCTGCCCATTTCTCTATGCCGCTCACACCAATCTCTCCACTGTGTATCAAGATCTTCCCTGTCATATTTATCTTGACTCCTGAACTTTTCTCCAGGGGATGGCGATCTTGCCCTATTCCCTTTCTTTTTTGTTATCTTATTTGTTCCTTGATTTCCCGCATTATCGGTCAACATCACAGTGTTCAATTGCACTTGACCTTTATGACTTGGTATCTTGTTCGTGTACTTTGGGTTCGTTTCTTCGTCACTAGCCTTGTTGATCTCAAATGCATTAAGCAGTTCAGCCATCGCTCAACCATCTCGCATCCAGTACTTATCAATAGGTGCCCTACTGGATTAGGGAAATTTTTCTGTGTAATTTGGATAATCTGTTTTTCCATCAACTTACACTTCGTTAAGGCTCGTAGTTGTGCTACTTGCTTCCAGAAAAACGGCACGTAACACTGCTCTGTACTGTATTTTTCTTGAGCCACTTTACTCTTGATTCTCTCTTGGTGGTCTTCATTCCAATAAAATTTCATTAATGTCTGACCATAATGCACAAAGTTATTCGGTCTCTTGAAGAGAGCCTTCCACCAAGCCTGTGCAGTTCCTTGTAAATGACTAATGGCTAGAGTCAGTTTAATGTCTTCTGACATCGGGTTTATCGCGAAGTATCTTTCAAGACTATTTAAATGTTCCATCGGTGACTCCCCCTTCTGCCCATAAAAGATTTTCAATTTTAGAAAAGGATTTATCGCACTCAGCATATTTTCTCTATTTTCTAGAGGTTTTATTTCCTGACTCTTCTGTTTATCAGATCCTACTTCTATCACTTCACTTTGTGCCTTTTTTTAACCTTCTCATCTATCATTTCTATTAACTCTTCTTTCATTTCTTTAATCTCTTCCCTTATCTCAGTTTTCACTTCCCTAATCATCTCCACCACTTCTTTTTTATTTCTTCTTTGAACTCTCTTATTTCTTTTTCATATCTTCTTTGAATTCATTTAGTGCTTCATATAATAGCCTTTTCACTAATGTTTCCATACCCTCTTTAGATCCTTTTTCATCTTCTGCCATATTTTCCGTATTTGTGCCACTTCTCAATTTCATACACTTCTATTTTTTTAAAAAAAATTATTATTATTTTGCTCGATTTCTATTTTATTGTTTATCTTTTATTAATACATTTGCTGAAGCTGCTCCCCCCTGCTGTCACTTTACCTTACGAGCTACTTTATTTCCATCATTTTGCCTACTCTTATTATTTTTATTTTTTTTTACCTACATATGTGAAACAAAAACAAAAAAAAAACCACAAAACTCTTTTATATTTAACTTTTATTATTTACTCCTATCTCAGGACATGGTTCTCATCGAAGCCTCGAGTTGGGCAGTATTGTAATGTCCACTACATTATTTAGTGTTATAAACGAGTTAACTACTCGTACTCAGTGACCAAATTACATCCTACCTATTAAATTTATTTTGTCAGACAATTTCGTGAGATTTAATGGATGCAATTATTTTTTCTGGTCACCCAACACTCTTTTAACCAATGTAGCTACTAAAATAATGGGATAAAATAAGCCAGCTTTTAATTTATTTGAAAGGCGCCAGAATTCTATATTTAGAATTCACTGGCAAACATCCCTTTTTTATTTATTTAGCTACGATGACATTTTGGAATCTCCGGAGGATTGTGTTTCAGTACAACATTGGCAATTTATTTGAATAATAATAATGTCTAAATTGTAATGAATTTAGAACTATAAGAATTAATAACAATGTAAGTTACATTTTTCTTTATTAATATGAAACAAAACATTAATATGATTGAGAGAATAAAATATAAAAAGACAAATAAAGATTAAAATTACAGCTAATATTTGTTTCTTCTATTTGTACGACTTGTGGCGACAGTTCATCACACTTAAGAGTTCAAGAAAGTGATCACTAATATATGCTTTAATAAGTTACTTACTGGTAAGTTTGAATGTTAATGTGCAGGATTTCTAATGTTGACCATGCATGGATTTCTTGGGAATAGATCTGCAGTCCAGTATTCCGGCGATCTTTTAAGTTTTTGTGGTTAAAATCTAATAGGCAATGGCTTCTTCACTCAGGTAGTTCACAACACAGGTACAAAGCAACTCCAGCAAATGAACTGCTACTCCTCGCACATCTTAATATTTCAGTCTATTAGTAACAGTAGTTTGGCCCACTTTCATAATTTCTTCACGTTTATTTTTTATTTTTACTGCTCTCTGCAGGAAGGACGATCTAAGAAGAACCCTCTGCACCAACTGTTATTCCTTTTGTCCTGTTTATTTTTTTTTTCTTTCTGCACAACTCCTATTGACACCTGCCAATGTGTTCCAAATTTAAAATAATTTAGCCTACAAAGTCTTCCTTTTTTTTCTTGATCGCCATCTTTAATTACTTAATGAATGTTATCGCTTTGTTTCCATGCTGCTGATTGCCTTGCGATAAAGGTTTCTTTTAATTAAATTATTTGTTTTTTTTATTGTACTTTCTACATTCCTTCTCTCTTTTTAATTTCATTAAACACAAACCAAAAAAATATATACACTCATGTTGTTTAAACTAATAGATCAAATATATTTACATAAATATATTTTTCGTTAGAAATTTATTAATTTAACTTTTAAATTGCCAATGCTATTTGTACTAGGATAAAATACAGTACAATATATATATATGCTGTTGAAGGCAATATTTAATATTTGTCTTGTTTTCCCTAATATATATTGCTCTACAATTTATCTGTGGGCATCTAATAGAATATATAACACTGCTTTTATCTTACTTTAATCTTACTTGAAGTATTTTCAAGCACAGGTATTAGAAATCATTCCGAAACTTAAAACTTATTAACTGTATCATAATTTTCTCTTTGCATATGTGGTAAATTCTGAGAAGAATCAAAGAAATAAATGAAAAATCTTTATTCATTAAAAAAATACAAAAACAAACAAAAAAACAATGAAAGATGATGAATTAGATTGGCCATTTTAAAAATAAGTAAAAGAATTAATCACATGAGCCATTTTAACAAACATCACATGGATTTAAGATAGTTTTTATAAGGGTATATATAAGGTTAAGAAGTATTTATATAAAGGTGAAAGGTCTCCTCACTTACTCTTTCTTCCCACTCCAGATAAAAACAATAAATAAAACATTTCCAGCATTGCAGGACAATCAGAGTTTAAAGTTTTTATTCCTTAATTTATTTTTTTGTTAAAAATAGCTATGCACTAATTTACTGATCCAATCATTAGAGTGTAACTATGCCAACAATAGGATGTTAGGATATTGACTAACGTATATAGTTCTAAATACTCTTCAAATTCTTTTTACATTTTTGTAGATACTCTAAGTAATGGAGATAAAAAAATCTTTCAGCAGACATGGCTCAAGATGTGATTCAACATTGGAACATTTCTAACATCAATAATAACCTACCTATACTTATTACTAAGATTATTCTTAACTCTTATTTTACATTATTATACAAGCTGTTCATCAGTTTTTAAACTTCTTATGAACTTCTGAGCAATGATTTATATCATTGTTTTTTTTATTCAACTATTAAATGCTAGACCACATTTTCCCAATAAAGTTAGAAGAATTCCAATTATTTCTCCCATTTCCATCATCATTCTTCTTGTAATCAATTCATGAAGAAGCCTCTTTCTTGATATTTTTTCTACCCTCACTTCATAATCTACTTTTGCTCTTGACATGATAGTATAATTTTATAATTAATTTATTAGACTTTTATATTTGCCATTTATTTATTCAACACAATTTCAATGTCTTGATACATTTAGAAAATTAAAGCATAATTTATCATAGTATAATAACAACTGCATTAAATGATTTATATATGGAAATATTACTTTGCCTAATTTTTTGTATGGAAATTAGAACAGTAGTAAACTCTCTGTACAGTAACACCACCCAGTGTAAGCCTTAGTAATCAAAGAATGCAAGAAGGTTTGTGCATAAAATTCCTATCTAGTGCCTACTTTGTCAATATCCCCAGACTAGTTTCTGGCTTGTGGCCTTCATCAGTGAGTAGCTTTGGATCTGAGCCAATGGATGCAAGAAGGCTTGTGCATAAAATCCCTATATAATGCCTACTCATCCTATATCCCCAGACTAGTTTCTGGCTTGTGGACTTCATCAGTGAGGAGCCTTGGATCTGAGAGCACTGCCTTAGATCTTAGTTTCTAGTCCATTTGTCCATTTTCTATATATTTAGTGGGTGCACTAAGGTATGGAGAGTAGGCACTAAAATGGCATTTGACAATGATTCATAATACAAAAATGTGAAGGCGACTTCCTAAGACCAATTGTCTTTTTTTTCATCTTGATGAATATGATACTAATCTACTAATTCAACCACACATAAAAGAATCTGTGAAATAAATTGTTAATTAGGAATTCCTAAAAGATATTTTATAGTGAATTTAGATAAAGTTTCCATAGGGGAAATAAAGCTTATTTATTCTATAATTATTTCAAAAACATTAAACAAATATTACATTAAAAAAACCTTCACCAAACATCTTTTTTTTTCTTCTTTTTCTTTCTTTCATGTGTCATAACATCGCCGGGAAGCGAACCCACTAACCCGGGACAACTGCTTATAAGGCAGATGTGCTGACCTCTCGTGTGTAGATGCCATTAAACAAAGTATGGTAATATTTCAAAAATTAAACATTAATGCTGAAAAAATAAAGACAGCATTGAATGTTGTGAATTAAACAGAGTAAAGAATCAATAAGTGCTGTGAATGTATGTTTGTCGTTCACAATGTAGTCTGTAAAATCATCACAAAATTTATCTTTGATCTTTTATTTTTGTTTTCTATCTTTTTTTTCTTTTAAAGTTGTAATGCACATACTTGTTTAGAAATGATTGCTAATAATGATAACAATAAAAATAAAATTATTGATAAATGATAGGCTTTCTCAAAGTTTTTATAATTTAATTTTTAAGGAAAGTGAATTTGTTCAGTATTTCATATGACAACTAGTTCTTTTAAAAATATATATCTTTTTACCAGTTTATTGTGACATCACTCTCATTTAATTAATTATTAGTAATTGCAAATTGCTTATTAAAAAATAAAATTGATATTTTCACAGGTATTATTAGTCCAAATATGTAATCTTTTATATGCACTTGTTCCTTTCAACACTTTATATATATAACTATTTAACATGTGAGTATATCTGTGTAAATAAATGCACTGATACATATATATATATGATATATTTTGCATGTTCATTCATGTATAATTTTTATTATGAATATACTGACGTTAAATCACTAAACTCACATAATCACCATTCTTACTGGTGTTTTGGTTTGATCACATGTCAGTATATTAATAATCAAAACATCGGCCAAATATATCATTTATATCTGTAATCTATGAAATCTTCCTATCAATATATATATATATATTTGTTACACATATAAATAAATATATATATATCAAAATTTTACCTTAAATTTAATATGACAGGTGATGTCTCATAAAATGAAATAAATTGAAACTGTCTAAAACTCGACCCATGAACTATATGCAGTTCACATATAGGGCTTGGGTAGCTTGCCTGGATGTTTTTAATACTTATTAAACATTTTAATTCTATCATTAATTGATAAACTCAATGTTGGATATTATCTGCTGTTTTACATCCTGTATACCCATGCATTTTTTAAATATGACAAGTCAAAGAAACAGCCATGGGCTGTTTTGATCCAATAGAAGTACAACTAGCATTCATGGTAAACATGCATGAGATTAGTGTTCATCAGTTATACTTTGTCTGTTTAATTATTGAGATTGTGTTACTGTTGTTCAAATGCACATTATGATTTATTTTCATATTATTTTTAATAATCTGTTTCTATTTATTATATTTTAATACAACTCAACAAACAACCATGTTCAACAAGAGAGAAAGAATTGATGATTAAAAGTAAGTGTATAAAAATTAATGAGAATTAAACTATTTGATTCAGAAAACAAAAATAACATTCAGTGTTTTGCATGCATTTATGTCTTGCCAGTGCCTAAAGAAAACAATGCAAATTAACACTATGTAACTATATTACTCTGCAAAGAGCTCTCTGATAGCTTAATATATGTATTGTGTTTTTTATGCATCCTTGGATTAATGTGGTCCTTGGATTAGTTAGCCTTGATGTAAATATATTTAACAATGTATAAGTATAGGGGACTTGAACTCAGATTTTCAAGCACCCTTCAACTATCCATACTATCTCATACAACTGATACCCATGACCACATATATGTAGTAAAGGTAAATAATCACCAATATACATATTTCATGCTAAACCAGCACTCATCAGTTGATCCAGATTATCATCTCCCACACATACATATATATAATTAGTGCTCAGTTTTATATTAAAATAGAAAATCTTTATACTTTAATGGACAGGCTCCAAACTACTCCAACCTCCAACTTTTCAGCTATCTTAATATAAAACTGAGCACTGATTATATATATATGGGTGATGGTAATCTGGTTCAACTGATGAGTGCTGGTTTAGCATTAATATGTATATTGGTGATTATTTATCTTTTCTACATGTGTGGTCATGTGTATCAGTTGTATGAGATAGTATGGATAGTTGAAGGGTGCTTGAAAATCTGAGTTCAAGTCCCCTATATTTACAATTAATCTTTCAGGTTTGTGAAGAGTGCCTGGTTTTCAAATATTTTAACAATGAATAAACAAAAATATGAAAACGTTATTTTGTTTCTTTACCAATAGAATAGAAACCAGGCAGTAGAACGGAACAACAAATTTAAAATATAATTTTCAAAATTACAGAAATACTGGAGTGAAAAAACTATATTTGTAGAGTTGTTGTTGTTTTTGCATAAAGTTTTATAATTTACTTGAGAAAGTTTATGCAAAAAAAAAATTCCAATAGGAATTCACCTCTCAATATTTTTCTGATTTTGTTTTTTAAAATCTATATTTAACGTCGTTCATTATTTTATTTTTTTATCAATTTATTTTTTTTAAAAATCTTTTGTTTTTGCAAACTGCATAAAACTTTTATTAACACATTCGTAAAATAAAAACATCACAAAAAATGTTTTAAAATGTTTTATTTTCAACTTGTGAAAATTGAAACTGATTATTGTTAGCGCTTTGATATGTAAATTATTAACTAGGTTGTAAATGAATTAAAAATAAAAATGTTTTCTTTTTGTTTATAGAAATAAGAGACGTGCTTTTTTAATTTTGTTTTACTTATTTTAAAATTAAGCTCAGGTTTATTTTAAAATTAAGTTTAAAAAATAATCATTTTGAATACGTAACAATTAAATCTTTGTGTTTTAATTTAAAAAAAAAAATTATTCACACTGACAGAAAAAAATATTAGTACTAAAACGGCAAAAAAACCTATAAATCGATTGTTATTGCTATTATTATTATAATCTTCTTTGTAAAATTTTTCTAATAAAATTAGCATTAATGGTTCAAGGAATAATAATAATAATACAAACAGCAACTCTTTATAATTTAAAAGCAAATACAATAAACATGTATTATTTAATCAGTAAACAAATCATTGAGCAATAAATAATAATTAAAACAGAGATTTAATTGTTTATATAATTTAAATGACTTACTTAGCTTAGTTAAAAATTAACATATTTTTAGATATGTTACATGCCATAGAATGTTGATAGGTTTGTTAAATTTATAACAAATAAGAGGTTTTTATATTTTATTTATTAAAATAACGAAAATGATGAAGAAAAAAGAAAACACATGGGAATAAGAAAAGTCACATTAGAGAAAAACAAATAGAGGAAGTCCAAAGTTGCAATGTAGTAGTTTAGAATCTACCAGAAATTATATAAATATAACACATAGACAAAAGAACACCACTATTCACCCAATCATACAACCAATCTCAAATGAAAACTGCAATAAAGTGCATTTTCTCTACAATTACAACAATAGAAAATACCCAAACAATTTTAAGAATAAACTCAAAATAAGAGACAAAAAAATCTCCTACCATATATATGCGAAAAATTAGTCTGCAATTTTTCTACCCATAATGAGATATGCTTATTTTTTAGTTCATCATTGTCTCTAAGTCATCTCTGTTCATTTACTATTTTTAGAAAAACTTCTGTAATATATATTTTTTTATATTCAATGAATATCCGATATCTGTAATTTTATTTTTCTTTGAATAAAATTCCGTTGAAACATTAAAAAAAAAAAGGAAAAAATAAAATAAAGTAATAAATTTGGGAATGGAGCAAATAGAAGGTATTTTTGATTTTGTATAATGATTCAAATCATAAAGTATGGCAATATAAAATAAAAAGTACTGTACACCCGGTCTCTTTTTACACAGATTTATTTAACATGATTTTGAAGTTACACGATTCGTGTTTCACCGGAAGTCGATTTCCGATAATGTGCTATTACTTTAAATAATAAATTTCGCGCACTTACATTATATTGAAAGTAATAGCACATTATGGAATTCAATTTTCATCTTAGTAATTTCAATATTTTCAGTGCTTTATAATAGTAATATTTTATGCAATAATGAAATTAAAATCATGATTTCCACATTTTATGTATACACATATTAAATTTTACAAGATTGTAATGTAAATTTGTTCAAACATTGTGCGTGTTAATTTTGCATTTTAAATCACATTCTGTTTTTGCTTTTTAAATAAGAACGTAATCAATTATTATTTTCTTATTAATTACACTAATCATTAACATGCTCTTAAATTCTAACAAGAGCTAAATGATTGTATGTCTGGATATCATGAGCTTCGTAAACAATTAATAAAATCATTGTCTCAAAGATTAATTACATTGTCACCAGAAAATCATAATAATTAACACGTGTATAAAAAAATGTAAATTACTGTACTGTAAATTATGCATAAACATATATTATTTTGAATAAAATTAAATATTATAGTTAAAAAAAGTTTGTCTTGTATCAATTTTTTCAAATTTGAAATTTTTTATTAGTCATATTTTATTTCCTTATTTTTTTTTTTGCGTGAATTTGAACGTAATTTTATGTTGGTGATTTGCTTTTACGTGACTTTTGAAAAATCACAGACCGCATCCCCCCTTTTTCAATGTAAGTTATGTCTATTTTTGCACGATTTCGTTTGCGTGCATTTTCTGAGGAACCTTTCTATCGCGTAAAATGAGATCCAGGTGTATATGAAATAAAATGTATGTTCATATAAGAAAAATCATTTTTATATTCTCTGTAACCTCAAACAATTATTTCAGACATTGTGGAATATTTAAATAGATTCAATAATTCAAATCAAATTAGTCTCAGTAAATAAGTTAAATGGGAGATAATTAAAAAAATATAAAACAATATTGATTAAAAATAATATTTGTTGTGGTATAAAGAAATCACACTGGATTTTTAATGGCAAATTCATCAATAGAAAATAAAATATTAATATTTATAAAATTCATAATTATTTCCAAAATCACTTTTTTTTTCTCATGTGTCATATATCAGCTGGGAAGCAAACCCACTATCCCAGGACAACTGCTTGTAAAGGAGCTGTCACTGACCTCTTGACCATCAATACTTTGTGCAATTAAATAATATGGAAATTAAGATTTACAGTTTGTTATTAACTGAAATACAGGCTTATTATATACCTGTATCAATATATGTAATATATAGGGTATATGAGCACAGACATTCACATGACCACCACTCACCACTTTATCTCATATCACTGATACACTTAAACACATATATGTCGAAAAGATAAATAATCACCAATAAATGTATTTCATGCTACCCCAGCAATCATCAGTTGGTCCAGATTATCATCTCTACACATTATTGTTTTTTTAACTTTAATAAGCAAATATAATTTTGAAATTTAACAGAATTTTATGATCTTTAAATTTTATAAACTAAAAATGTTGTTGAAATATAGAAAAAGAAAAATATAATAGCATTTTTTTTGTGTGTTTGTGTATTCAATTTATTAATTAAATAAGGTATTAATTAAAAGACTAATTGAAGACACAACTGAGTCATCCAGTAAATAAATCAACTTGTTTTGGAGAAGTTAGGTACTACTGCTTTTAGATTCCATAAGCATGGATTGTCACATGAGAGATAGTAGGCATATAAAAAACCCTGGTACGTTTCAATTAGTTCCATTCAATTGCAATTACTGATGATTCAATTACATTAATTTTCATATCTGTTACAGCAAGAATTCAATCAGTTGAAGGCGAAATATAGTCATTTGTAACCAATGCTTGAAAGTATTAAGTATATGAATTACCCTAAGAAATAACAGAAATATTTATAATTAAAAAAATAACATTGAGTTTATTCATGAAACATAGCTAATCTAGCATTTAAAAATTATAAGGTTTCTGTTATCTTTTTAAATTTATACACATTTATATAAACAACAACTATTAATAACACACAACAGGACAACACAAGTTAATCGATTACACAATGTTTTGAGTAGTATTACTCTTCATTCTTCTTCAGGAATTGTTGGCCAGACCAGTAACAATACTATCATAAGAGTTACTCATAATTGGATTTATAAATATCAAACCTTAAAGCAATGATCGAACTAATTGAGTCTTTGACAGAATAGCTCAGCTAATTAGAGTGTTACCTTAAAATTTGATATTCAAGAATCTAAAAGTGTAAGTTTGACTCCTATGCTAGTATTCACAATGGTCAGGCCAGCAATATCTGAAGAACAATGGAGAATAATACCACTCAAAATGTGTGATCTACTAATCCTGTCTTGTCTATTTGTGTGTTATACTAATAATTATTTGTAGTTATCTTTATATCTCTTATAAAATAATTTGCTAATTTCAAACATTAATTGATTCATTATTTGCTGTTTGAAAATGTAATCATTAATGGATAAAATGTCTTATCATTTATTCATTACTTGTTCTATAAGATAAAGTGTGTCCTTGATTAGATATCCTGATTATCAACTGCATAAAAGTAACAGTCAACAATTGTATTAATACAATATAATACTTTTAAAAAAATTAGACCTACAAGGAATAAAAGTCAGCAAATCTACAGATTTCAATTCCAGATAAGATTAACAATGCAAGAAAAGTTTCAAACCAGAACATTTGACTCAATAAAAATGTACTTTATGTCAGAAGTGTGTCTTGAAATTTAAACATGCATGATAAAAATAAACCAAGATGAATATACTAGAATACCAAAAGCTTTGATTGAAATAGCAAAAATTGGTAAATAACAAAAGATGATAAAAAATTAATCAATTAAAATATTTCAATATACTAGCATTTAATCTTAATGGATAAATTAATTGCAATCTTTCATTATTACATTTTTCTTTTAATGTTTATGATATTTTCATGATTATTATAGTTCTTTATATAATATTTTTTCTTTGTATATATGATACTTAACTTATAGAAGTTTTTACTTTACAAAGATATCTTATTAACTGCTTTCATTTAAGTAATAAATGATTTCATGCACTTAACTTATAGAAGTTTTTACTTTACAAAGATATCTCATTAACTGCTTTCATTTAAGTAATAAATGATTTCATGCAATATGATTGTATATATTTGAAAATATTATGGGAAAATTAAATAAAGTATTAAATCTATTATATATATATATATATATATTATAATCTATATATATATATATATATATATATTGTAATGTAATATAAAATCGCCCCAATGGTTGGGAGCTAATTGTAATGGATAACTCTCTTCCATTGTAATGTATCTCAGCTCTTGGCTTGTTTCTTCAAAGTCCTGAGTTGGGAAGCCCATTGTAATGGAAAGTATACATACAACAGAAAATAAACTAGTCCAATCATTGAATGTCAATTGCAATGGGCCAGATTGATGCTAAACCCTTATTTAATGATTCTACAGATTTGGGCAGCAATCATGCATCAGAAGAAAATATTACGCATGAGTAAATATGTTTTAGTCATTGATTATATTACTTATCTGACTAGCTATGCATAAAATATGCCCGGATACCAAAGAGCAATAACAAAAGAGATATTAAATGATTTACTCTCAGGGTTAATTTGATCAGTGATTTAATTATTCACCAAAATATAACTTGGAAACAAAGGGAATTTTAGTGGCTCCAACCTATATTTACAGATGAGGATAATATGTAAAAGAATATTCCAATTAATGATGGCTTAAATAAATAATTATGAAATTGAATATTAGCAAAACACAAAATTATCACTCAAGTGATTATAAGTCTCAAGCATTACCTACTGATCTTTGTCTGAAAAGAAATATATATATATAAGAAATAAATAAATTTCAAATAAATCACAAAGTCATTTCATTTTAACAAATGGTATATGCTTTATTTTAAATGTAGTTTGATTTTTTTTAAAAATAGCAATAATTATAGTAAATACCTACAATATTTTGTTTACTTTTCAAGTTTCCATTTTAATTCAGTATAATTTAAATTAACAATATGTAATAACAATAGGTATGGAATAACATTCGTGTCTGCATAAGAATCATTTATAATTTAACACACAGAAAGAGATGATAAAGAAATGATGAAATAATTATAGCTTCTTAAACTAATAATTTAGAATCATCGATATGTTTCTGAAGGTTAGATCATTTAACCAAAAAAAAAAAATCAAGACTTCTTTTCCCACTGTGTTGGATATTTATTTGTTCATTTTTAACTACAAACTGTACTTCTTTTTTGTATTACAAATACAAACTCTTTATATTCATTACATATAATAGGGCTTCTATCATGACCCATAAATTCAATATCCTTCTTTATATGTTTATTAACTCTAGGACTTCAATAAATATTTATCACGGACTATATAACCCCTAGTATATGGAACCTTTATAGATAAAAACTTATATAGAAACAACTATCTCATATATGCATCATGCATCTACAACACAGACATCAAATATATACAGCATGACCTACATTTTTAAAACACATCTAGTGATGAGATTATGAATTAAATTCTGAAGAAAAATATTAAAAGATAATAAATTTGTAAATACAATATAATACATTATATCTATATTTATAAATGACTCATACGCAAACAAACGACAACCAATGTAATTTCCAGTCGACATTATGTACAACAGATGTGCAATAGGTGTTTTACTGACAAATAATATCTATTATACATGATCATTAGTTAATAGGTTGAGGTTTTAAATTGGTTTATTTATATAATGTACATATATAATATTTGAACTCAGATTTTCACACGACCTTCAATTATCAATGCTATCTCATACTGCTGATACACTTGATCACACACATGTCGAAAAGATAAATAATCACCAATATACATATTTCATGCTAAACCAGTACTCATCAGTTGGTCCAGATTATCATCTCCACACATTTACAATGCTCAGCTTATATTAAGGTAGCCAATCTTCATACTTTAATGGACATACCTCAATCCACTCCAGCCCATAACTCTTCCATCATCCATTTCATTGAAAATCTGATGATGGAACACTCAAAGGCCACATTGGTGCCAACTTTTCATTCTACCCATGTTGACCATAAGTCACTCTGACCCCTCATGTACAGGACATAATTCATTCATATACATATACAAGGGATGGGCAGACCTACAGCATTATATTTTAATATATGTGAAAGTCTTGAGTTCAAACCCTTTATATATTACATATTGGAGTACAGGTATAAAAAGCCTGTACTGTAAAAAAAATTCATATATTACAATATAGTGCTGTAGGTCTGCCCATCCCTCGTATATTTATGTAAATGGATTATGTCCTGTACATGAGGCGTCAGAATGACTTATGGTCAACATTGATAGATCATTAGATTTTCAATGAAATGGACGGCTGAAGAGTTGTGGGGTGGAGTGGATTGAGGCCTGTCCATTAAAGTATAAAGATTGGCTATCTTAATATAAGCTGAGCATCGATTGTATATATATGTGGAGATGATAGTCTGGACCAATTAACGAGTGTTGGTTTCGCTTGAAATACGTATATTGGTGATTATTTATTTTTTCGACAAGTGTGTGATCAAGTGTATTAGTAGTATAAAGTAGCGTGGATAGTTGAGGGTCGTGCAAAAGTCTTGAGTTCAAACCCCCTATATATTGCATATTGGAGTGCGGGTATGAAAAAGCCTGTACTGTAAAAAAAAATCATATATTAATATATAAATTAAAAGTCAAAAAAAAAAATTTAATGGTAATGTGAATAAATTCAAAATTTAATAACAATTCACTTATATAATATATACGACTATATATATATCATATGTGAATTACAATAAATAGAAAAAATTGATACTCCATGAAAATTAACGTGTTTTTTTTTTTTTATAATCATAACGACTGATTAAACTTCAAACTAGTTTATATACATATAAATATTTAATTTTAAAATCAACCTTATAAATAGAAAATAAATAATAATAAAAAAAGATCAAATTTATTTACCATTTAATCTTCTTTATCTTTGGTTTGAATAACTGTCAATTATTGTCATATATAGCTTAATTGTTACAAAGTCCATTTTATAATCGATTGATTGAAGACTTAAGTGGATAAATAATATAAGCGATGGTAATTCAGTAAACATCCAATGGAAAACTAGGGTATATTTTATATAATATGAAATTACCGAATAGAGTTATTGATAAATTCTTGTGGAGTATTTCATTTTAGAATATAAATGTAGCAATAATTGCGTAACGCTCTAGTGTAGGATACGAATGAAATGTTTATATCACGTTTAACGTTTAATTAAAACGGATATACATTTAAGTAAAGATTTATTTTCTTTAAACATTTAAAATAGTGTATAGGTTTAGAAAATGTTTTCCAAAATGTACTTACAATTATTTAGAAATTAATCTATTTAAATTAAATATAATATCATTAAATATTAAGATCAATTTGAATTACTAATAAAAAATAATGTTAAATTAATAAAATATGTCGACTTTAATTATACGATTTCACTTCTTATTGCAGTTTACTTTGTAAGTGTGATAAATTTATTGATGTTTGGAGTGGCGATCTAGTTGGCTTTATTTCGTTTTAAATATTATCTGGATAAATTAGGTTTTAATAGAGATTGTTAGTAGTATTTTATTATACTGTAGTGGACAATTTAAATAATCAGTAGTTGTTGTGGTAGTTGTTGTTTTTCTGTTCTGCAATGTTCCTGTGCGTACGCATGGTGAACAGCGCCATCTAGTGGCTAGAACTTGCATCGTCTGCTTTTGGTCACTTGGCATACTGTTCCTGTGCATATGCATGGTGAACAGCGCCATCTAGCAACTGGAACTTGCGTCGTCTGCTTTTGGCCCCCTACTCTGAATATTTCTGCTAACTTTTGCAGAAATGACGTCTCTAGCAGTGGCAGGACAGAAAAACAACAACTACCAAATAATCATATGTGGAAATATTGTTAGTGCCTAATATGACCCATGCCCGAGCTAGATAATTGTACACAGGTTATTACAGAGTCACTATTTATTAATGCATGTTTTTGCTTAGTGATAAAAAATATAAATAAATCTTGAGAGCATTTCTGTCTGACAAATGTTGATTAAATAAATGTAGAGAGATAGTGAAATAGAAAATCCATTATTACTGTGACAAAGTAGCTACCCCATGCTAGCTGATGATGATCATGCACAATTTGGTAATTATTACAAAATGCCAAATCAACTTTAGGGCTTTTATAAAATGACATTCCATATTTATGCTGAATATTGATTGTTATGGATGATGTTTCAATTCTTAGGGATAGTAAAACTTCTTTTTATATTATTATCCCATATTATTGTCTATAGTTCATTATAAAATGGCGACCTGATTGAGCTAGATTTTATTCAAATTATACTGGTCATTGCACCAGCATTGGCAGTTTAGCACATTACTATATATATATATATATTATAATGGCAACTGGGCAAATGATGAAAGATTAGTTATGAAGCCAAGTTAATAAATAGTATGTTTTTAAATAAATATGTCCCCAAAGTTCAATTGCCAAATTATATAACAGTCAATAGTTATTAATAGGCATAAAAAACACAACCTGGACATAGTTCTATATCTATACCAATTTATATAACCTAATATATATTTAAATATTCATTATCTTTGATTCTTAAATCTCAATGATAAAATATTATATATATTTGTATAAAGGAATATCTTCTTTATTATATTACTTAAATCAAAGTACCAGTTTTACGGAATACTGTTTATCCAAACTAAGTGTCTTATTATTAATGAGATTCAAAAGCATGTATATTATATATATTACAATATTATAAGACAACATTTAATGAATTTCTCCTGGAGTCAAGGGGATATTTTATCGCACTCTAGGACAAATAAGTTTATGAACTATAATATTAACATTTCTCATATCTCAAGGTATTTTAATAAAATTATATAGTCTTATACAAAATATTTTAATTAAGAAAAATTATGAAACATGCTTAGCATATATATATATATTAATAATGGCTTTCCTTTAAAATGTCAAGATGTTCATGTGTATAGATACAATGATTTATAAATTTACAATAACTCATCAAATACTATAAACTAATAAGGATTAGGTATAAATCATTTTATTAATAATCCATAAATTAATCACTTCTTAAATATATCTGTTTTCCAATGATTGATCAAATCACTACTTAACTATTCCTAAAATCTTAATACTCCTTATGTAAATAATTAACTTATGCAATGTCTCATCTTATTATAATGAATCTCCAGCAATAATTCATCAAAAATATTCTACAACTAGACATATACATGTACTAAAAAAATCAATTATTTATAACTCTTGTTTGATATAAGCGATTTGCATATTCTTAAGGTAGAAATATAACAAAATATTCAATCTGTAGTATAAATATATAAGTATATATAATTCTAACTATTAATGCTCCACTTAAATTACAATTCTTAATGGTAATAAATCTCAAAAGTAAAATTTAAGTTAATTCAATCAATCTCTGAAATTCATTGCTCAACAAAATTTAGCATAAATGTATACAGAAACATTAAGATTCCATAAACCTTATCACATTATTAAATGAATATATACGAATTAAGCAACTCAATTAAAACTTGATGCATTTGTAATAAAAATATTAATGATAATAATAATAAATAAGAATTCAAATTACCTCATAAGGTTGTTTTTCTTATAAATGTTGTAAAGAACATAATTATATTTTTATAATTGACTTACAATTTTGATCTCTTATTCCAGTGATAAAATTGCTATTCACATGTGTACATTCTTCCTTTTTTAACAAAAAAACACAAAACACTTTAATGTGTTCTCCTCCATTTTTATTCTTCTAAAAGTTTCCACTAATTACTAAAGGCTGGAAAGAATATTAAATCCAGTCAAAATAAAAGTCATAGATCAATTCATAGATCACATGACCCTATCTCTTAAGCTTGTAAGTTATAACAGTGAGGATTGCCAATTCCTCTACAAGCTTTATGATAAATGCTTAGCCAGAGCCAGCACTTAAAATATCTCTGTCAGGAACCCCTCCCCAAACCCTGACCATGGTTTCGTGCTTTGGCACTCCTCAGAGAGGTGTCAGGATAGGTTGTTGTGAAATATGTATGTAATCTGGACTTAAATTAATAAAAAATGGCAATTACTTGCTGATTTTGTTTTAATCATTGTTGTCCTTTCTTTAGAAGTGCTTAGATGATATGACAAATTTGACAGCTGATGTGGAGCTAGTCTCTGGATTTTAATTTATCCCTTTCAGCCTGACATTTCTTCTGTTAACAGTAAATTAAGTAAAATTATGTTCTTTTAATGAAGAGACAGAAAAGAACAGTTAGCTTTGTATTCAATTGCTATCCCCAATAAAAATTAAGGTAGGGATTCCCTTATGAACAGATTTAACGGCACATGAAAAACAAACAATTGTTTAAACTTAAAATACGTTGATCAGTTTTTTTTTAAAAAATGAAGTAATAAAAACTAATTTACAACAAATACTACTGTATGTTTTTTTTACTTAACATAATATAATAAATCAATACTCTTCACAAAATAAATACCTTATATTACATATATATAGCCACAGGTATATAACAAGCCTGTGTTTCAGTTAATAACACATAATGTTTTATTTCTTTATGAAAGTTAATCTTCTCTTTCATTTTTTTATTGTCATTTTTTAAAATAACTGACTTTTAATAATATTCATCCAATCTATAACACACTTTATTATATTGACGTGTTATTATTTCAAATGTTAACAACAAGAAACATTATTTAAACAAAGCATTTATTTACTCAAAAAAAATAGCGAATTTAATTCTATAACCAAACTTTTTTAAATAACATGATGTGTAATTATCATCATAATATGCATATATATGCATGTAGATGCAGTATACAAGGATAATATATTTATCAAAATGAATTTAATGTACATGTATGGGAAGGCAATTTGATTTTATATATGATTCCAATTTCTTAGCTAATTTTATAATTACTATTTTACAATTAGAAAACAGCATTTATTTTCATTCTTTACCCAAGTTTCAATCTGATTGCATAACATACAGTTTTCTTAGCTATGTGAATATATATCATCTAATGAAGAGTTCACAGTGCTTCCAAATTGTGCTAGAACATGGTAAACATTAGGATAGAACAAATATTTAAAAAAATAATATGAATAGACAGAGCAGTTCTTTAAATCCAGAGGGTGATTCCAGATTATAAAGAAGTATTCTTATCTTAAAACAAATAAAGCTGATTTGTGGCAGTCAGTGTTATTTTTATGGTCAGTCCAAATGAAAAAGTAAGAGTGATTCTTTTAAGCCAATAGGCATCACATGACCACAATTTCTTATGTTTGTGTATAACTGTTTTAAAACAGGCAAAACTCACTATATGTATTGTCACTCACAGCAAGCTAGAGTAATCAATGGATGCCAGAAGGTTTATGCATAAAATCCCTACCTAGGTGCAGTGTTCTCAGATCCAAGGCTCCTCACTGACGAAGGCCACAAGCCAGAAACTAGTCTGGGGATATTGGATAAGTAGGCATTAGATAGGGTTTTTATGCACAAGCCTTCTGGCACCCATTGATTACTCTAGCTTGCTGTGTATGGCAATACATATAGTGAGTTTTTCCTGTTTTAAAAGAGTGATTCTTGTTGGTAAATATGAACAGTTTATATTTCTTTGAGATCCTACTTTGAATAATCACAACTATATAAATTTATCTAATTATGAGTGATTTTAGCAATGATTCACTTATGACCAATATTATGTTGGATGAATTTGGTTTTTATCATTATGTTTAATGAGAAAAACACCAGCAGAACTTGACATCAATTTCTATCAAGAACTTAGAATATGCCAACATCTTGAAGAGTTCTGTCTAACAAATTATCAATTTCATCAGTAGCAGCAGCAGAAACAATGATATTCTAGCATTTTGTATATCTAAATACATAGTGGCATATTGGTATGTGGCCATATACAATAGATACTATTATTTGTATTTGTGACTCTTCATAATTTTTCATCTAGCACAATATATTGTAATGGAATGTGGTTTTTACCTGGTATGATAATCTTTTACCTAGGTCATCATAGTGGGTATGAGAGTCCATGTAGGATCTTTGCATGTACATACCCATACACCCTTCAACCTCATTCCTGGTATATGGAATACTAATACTCAAATATGTATCAAACTATATCCATGTACTCATGTCATTCTTACCATCTTTAATTTGTTATTCCCAGATTTCAAACTCAGGAAGAATCTGCATAGCATCTAGTTCAGGGTATATCAATATCACTTAATGTGTGGGTGTGTGCAAACATTTATGAAGATATGAGGCTATGTGAGTATATGACAATATATGTAAATGTGTGAGAATATATGAAAATTTGAATATGGGTAAATACAAATGATAGTCTTTAATTTAAAAATATATATGTTTAACAACTTGATTTACAGTAAGTATAAACTTAGTAATAAAATTTATACAAAATATGAATAATTTACTTTAACAACGATGGATATTCTCTGATTATTATTATTTTTAAGCATTGGTCCAACCCCTTGTTCCCTTCAGAGAATAACCATTTAATGTCCAAATTAACACAATAGGAAATTATTTTACAACTCATCATTATGTAAATCATCCTTGTTTGCTGAATTATTTTATTAAAATTATAATTTGTTATTACTTCCACTAACTTGATAGATTAAATCCCATCAGTCATGATGATGGTGTGTTTGATTACGGTAAAGACAGGAAAAACCATTTATATACCAGATCAACTGCAATCTTCTAGCAGCCATCTTTCCCCACTTAAGTTGTTATAATACTCTCAAATTCAAGGCATCTCACTTATGAAAGCCACATGCTATAAACTAGTCTGGTCATATCAGAGGAGTAAGCACTAGATAGGGATTTTATTGCATAAATCTTCTAGCATCCATTGATTACTATGGTCTGCCTTGGGAAGCACATGGTATGGAAAGTTTGCTATTGTTTAAACAGCTTGTAAAAATGTAACACTTTTAATTATCTCTGAAACTTTATTACAAATAAAAGATACAAACAGTGTATTGAGAGCAAAGCTTTATTAGTGTAGACCAGGGGTGGGAAAATACTGGCCTGACGGCCACATGCGGCTCTCTAAGAGTTTTTATGTGGCCCTCCAAGACAATCAGGAAAATCCATCTTGAACTGAGATTTCCTTCCTGTGCATGACCGAAGATTCATCTCTTATTTTCCACTAGGATGTTCACATCAATACACATGCACAGTGTAGATACTATGTGCATGGCTTTTCCAGTTGATCTACTTAATTTCAATTTTGTCTTTGCATTAGCAAATATATACATTTCCAACTTCAGTGAAACCATGAACCCTCCAAAAAAATCGGTGATGAATGTCATGTGTTTAATGAAGAATGGTCAAACAAATATTTCTTTTGGAATACAGGGAATAAAGCAGTGTGTTTATTGCAGCATGAAAAAAAGGTGCGGCCCTCTGCTAACCTTCACTTTTGTAGTGGCCCCCGATGTGGCCCTCGAGCCAAAACAATTGCCCACCCCTGGTGTAGACAATTATTAAGTACTGAGCATGCACTAATAAATCTTTCCTCTCAATAATGTTGTTTGTATCATTTACTTAAACAGCTTGTGTAAGCATAGGAAATGGTGATCAATGCCAGTATATTGCCTGACTCTAAAATCTTGCTATACTAATGACAGCAATTTTTCTCTCTCTAATCTAATACTATCTATTATAAAGTTGAATTATCACTGGTTTCCTGATAGCAGTGCAATTTACTCTCCATCCCCAGACCAACTTCTCACTTTTTATTTTATCAATAAGAATTTGAGATTCAAAATTTGAGTCAATATAATTACATTAACTCATTTTTCATTTGCAAGCTTTCAGCTGATTTGAGGATGGGGATTAAGTTGTATTTCCATTTGGTGATTATTTATAAGTGAAAGTTACAACAAAAATAAAACATTGAATGCTTTTATCACTCTATAGTTTGATTGCTGGAAATAACAGAGCTAATTACAGTCTGTGAACTTCAAGCTCTGGAATCTGCATTTCTGCCCCTGCACAGAAATTTACAAAACATGTTGCTAAAATTAAGAAAAGGAAAATATTAAAACATCACATGATCACAATTTCCTATGCTTACACAAGCTGCTAAAACAGTAGAAAACTCTTCATACAGTAGTGACACACAGTGCAAAACACCATAATCAGTGGATACAAGAGGGATTGTGTATAAAATCTCTATCTAATGCCAACTCTTCAAATATCCCCACTACTTTTTAGCTTGTGGCTTTCATCAGTAAAGAATCTTGTATTATTAAGATCTAAGTGGTCCTCTCAGACTACTTTTTATCTTGTAACTTTCATCAGTGAGGAACCTTGAATTATTAGGATCTAAGTGGTCATCTCAGATTCAAGGTTCCTCTCTGAAAAAAAAAGCAACAAGCTAGAATTTAGTCTGGGCATATTGAATAAGTAAATACTAGATAGGAAGTTTATGGACAAATCTTCTTGCATCCATTGATTACTTAAGCTTGCACTGGGTGGCACTACTGTGTGAAGAGTTTACTATTGTTTTTAAAAGGAAAAGGTTGTTTTGAACATAGAAAACTATACTAAAATAGAAGATACTGACATTAAGAATAGAATTAAGGCTTCTAAAATGTAAAGTTATTGACTTGATGTCAGATTTGTGCAACTATATAAGTAGATTATTCTGGGTTCAAAACTTCAAAGTTTTTTTAATTTCAAGAGAGAAAAAGAGTTAATGTTGTCTACCAGATATGTAGCTGTATTGATTCCAACTTTGGATTCAATGTTCTCATTCATAAAGATAAAATACAGAATCTGGTCTGAAATGAGTCTAAATTGCACTATCATCTAGTGACCATGGATTAATCAAGCTTATAATAAATGTTTCTAAAGTAGAGAAAAGGTAAATTTACTATTCTTTTCTCTCAGTATATTGTGATATAATATATGACCAGGTAATACATAGTAAATACTTATTCTGATTTATCCAAAAGGTCTAACAAGTGATACAATCAACATATGGACATTTACATAATCTTATGCACCATGAAGATTTATTATCATACCTGTATAATTATACCTTTGAATGTCATGAACTTGTATAATGAAAAAATAAATATTCTGACTTTTTGATTGACTCTGGTCTTATCTTGTTTAATGAGGTTATTCTAAAGCAAATGTTTAAAAGAACAGATCACCCAATATGACAAATTCTAATTTATCCAGAATTAAATACTTCTAGATTATAGAGTATATAAAATACATCTCAATTACTATTTAAGCAATTGACTTATTTCAGAGGAGAATTTATTAGACAATGTTGAAAATCGAATATTACTAGGGACTATTTTCTTTCTATTTATATTCTTTGGAAGCTCAGAAAAAGAGCAGGGTTAAAAACCTTTGACTTTTAATTTTTAAAACCAGACATATTATTTTTTAGTTATATGCTGAACTATTTCTAATATCTAATATTAATTGTTAAATGTTTATAGAAAAATTCTAACTTTTCAAATACAATTAACAGAAGTCCAGGTTCAGCTAATATTGTCACTGGTCAGATCGACAACACTCGGAGAGTGATATTATTCAGAACATTGCATTATGTACTATTACTAACAGTTGAATGCATTTGAAAAGTTTTAAATAAAGTTTGAATTTTTCTAAAAATATTTAACAGTTGACATTAAACGATGGAAATAGTCCAACATTTAATTATAACTACAATACCATCATCACAAACTTTCGGAAAAAAATACTAAGATATTATTAACATTAACATTTTTTAACTATTTACTCATCATATTAATGTCAACAATTACAATATTCGTCTTTCCTTAAACAAATTTTTTTTTCTCTAAAAGTGTACAGGCTTTTTCATACCTGCACTTCAATATGTAATATATAGGGGGGTTGAACTCAGACTTTCACATGACCCTCAACTATCCATGCTATCTCATACTGCTGACACACTTGATCACACATGTGGGAAAGATAAACAAGCCCTTGTCAGTTGCTCCAGATTATCATCTCCACACATATATACAATCAATGCTCAGCTTATTATGTTAGTAATACTAAAAAGAAATCAACATAAATCCAAATTTACCATTATTAATAAATATGTAGTAGGTGCTAGACATTTTCTTTTAGAAAGCAGTAGAAAATAAAAATGCAGAAGCAATGATATTAAAAACAAATAAGTGTATGATTAATTGTTCAGGAAATCATGTGATACTCAAGCACTGAAGTGTCATTGTGTTTTGATCCAGGAATCTTCAACTCTCAAATTTATGTTTTACTGAATGATAGATGAAGTATAAGTTAAGTCTTCTATTAGACCTTACTATACAAATAGTAGTTTTGAATATCGTAGTCAAAAAGATGAATTAAAAATAATAATACTAGCATTGTGATAAATGCTTAGCTAAAGGAAGTATTTAAAATAGCCCTGATGAGTGCCAAAGTACGAAACCATGGTCAGGGGTTTGGGAGGAAGGGTTCCTGACAGAGATATTTTAAATGCTTTCTCTAGCTAAGCATTTATCACAAAGCTTGTTGAGGAATTGGCAATCCTCAATGTTTATAGCTTACAAGCTTAAGAGAATAATGTCATGTGATCTATGACTCTTATTTTGGCTATTAATAATACTAGCAATCTTTTAAATTAGTAAATTGAGTATTCATTCCACAGTAATTTAAACAGAAGTTAAATACTTTAATCGGGGAATAAATATAGTGGAATGCCTACCTGTTCACCATTTAAACGAAAGCGTTAAAAAATTTTAAACATTAATAATTCTACCTGAAAATGTATTTTTATAACTAAACAAACAATTTCTTTCTTTTGTTTTTTTTTTTTTAAAAAAAAAACAAATTAATGTTTTGACGTTAACAAAAGTAAACACATTATTATCTTTTCAATGCTTTATTATACTTTATAAAAAGAATGACAAATGAGATCTTAAAACTTATTCCCAATTTTTTTAAATGACAATATAAGTAGGCAAAAAAGCATCCATTTGTAATCGGAAGAAAAGCTACAAAAACAAATAAATGGTAAAAAAAAAAACGCTTACATTATACATTTGTCTCTCATATCGTAATAGATATTCCATCAAACGAATGTAAAAGCGCATGAGAAAGTAAGGTAAAAAAAGTATATATCACTCGAAGAAGAAAAATAAATAAATAAATGGAGAGGGGGGCATCAAATGAAATATGTTAAATAAAAGCAAAAGGATTTCAAAAGAATTTTGAAATATTCTTTTAAATTTATCTATCGGAAAAACGAAAACAAAATCACTAATTTTTTGATATATTGACATTTCTCTCATTCTTTGTATATATAAGTATATGTGTGCACATATACAAATACAGATACAATATTATACTATTAATCCAACATTCTTGGTTCTCTCATTTTCTTGATTAATGACTTTTCAAGATTAAGAGGATTAGTAGTAATAATTTATCAATTTATCAGCATTACAAACTCTTAATATTATTTTTTTTTAAATGCCATTATACTGTCTGAAACATAAACAAAATTAAATGTAAATACAAATAATATTAATAATTATGATATTGATACTGATTTATAGTAAATTACATATATTAAATATTTAGTTGTAAATTGGAGAAGCGTCTTAGTTTTAAAATAAATTTATTAAAGATAGTAACATAGTAATACACAGTTAAACTTTATAAAAAATTACATAACATTCAGAATGAAACTTGTTACAGCCAAAAGGAAAAAAAAATAAAATAAAATAATTATTTGGAAAAGGTCAATGCAGCGAAAAAGATAATAAGACTAAGAGAAAAATGAAACTTTCACCAAGTATCATCATGTAGCTCACAGGCGAAAGCAGAGTCTCGCTGCTTGACTTGGTTAAGGAGCTTGATAAAGACAGAGCCGAGTCTGGAGAATGACCAAAGATGAGCCTGCAACGCATCTTTAAAATAAAAATACTAAATAAATATTTTCTGAGTAGTTGTTTTTTTCTTGTGGTAAAGTACATCTTAGCTTATTCAGAACTTTCCATTAATAATATTTTAAAACTTTTAGTAATTGTCAAGCGTTGTTAGCCGAGTGGTCATCGCAGCTACCTTAAGCAAGTAGTTGGTTGCAGACGGTTGTGGGTTCGCGTCCCGGCTGATGCTATGACATAGGAAAAAAAAAACTTTTAGTAATTAAACATTATATATATTGTAATATTCCTGCCAGATTTTTATTTGAATAACTTAAACAAATAAATATATTTCAAAAGTTAGTGATTAAAGTTTTCAGTTTTGTAAAAAAAATAAAACCATAAACAATATAGAGATAATATACAGACTAAAAAAGATAATACATTGAACAAGAGATACAAACAAAGCAGAGAGTGTATGTGCTTAAAAGCAAATGGAGTGTGGACTATTTTATAAAAGAGCATCGAAATAAAACTTTATTTGATTTGCCAAGAATTTATTGCAATATTGAAAAAATATAATATTCAGATGCATTATTGCTTAAAGCATTTTAATAACACGTTTATTTTCATAGCTGACAATGCAAAAAAATTAAGCCTGAGAATAAAGCCATAGTACAAAAATATTTGGTGATTTATAATACCCTAGAAGCACATTCCATGTTGAATCAGTACTTATCAGCTAACCCAGATCATAATCTAGGCCAGCTGATGAGTGCTAGTTCAGCACAAAATATGCATTTTGGAGATCATACACAGTTTTCATATGTCTTTGATCATATATTTATGATTATATCCCTCTACAAGATATTAAAGGCAGATAGAAACTGGCCCTATTTTGGGTGACAGTGTATAGGAAAAATTATACTACATTTGGTGGTTATCACATTATTACTAAGCAATGACTGAGAATATTTTGTGTTTTTAAAAATTTAAATCATATATATTTTTAAGACATTTTTTATTTATTAAGTTTTTTATTTTAATATTGAAAGCTTAAAAATATAAATTAAATTAGTCAAAACCTATGGTGTTATTAACCTGGACCAGTCTTCTTTTATGGTAAATAATTTAGTCTATGTAAGAAAAATTTTGGAGACCTCCGATATTTGTTGTCATATTTTTGAGGGGAAAAAATGGATTGAATATACATTGTGAATTCTCATTATTACCATATATAATTATTAGGTGAACTAGAAAAATTAATTCAATACTTAGACATTAGACCTGCCATGATGTCACAAACAAATACATTTAATTAATAGTATCTGTTGTAATGTTTGTATTTTTATTATATATTATTTGCATTAAAAAGACTTTTTTTCTTAATGTAAAAACCAGTATGGGGCTGGGATAATTTTTAAATAGAGATTTTAAATATTTTCTCTTGCGACATTTATCAATAAAGCTTGTTAGAGTTATTAGCATGCTCTTTATTTTAGTTTATAATTACAAGCTTATCAAATTAAATCTTGATGTATGATTTTATTTTATTAGTACTATAGTTTTGCTTTTAAGTCTTAAGTAATGTTACATTGTTAAGGCTATTAATATATGGTATGGCTGAAGATAGATGTCTGAAAAATTCAGATTTTCTACTTAAAAGTTAACTATCAGATAAGTGCTAGCTTTGAATTGGTAATTTAGATTTAGTGTCTAAAATATTCTAGTGACTTACTGAAGAAAGCCAATAGCTAGAAACTGGTCTGGGACTGGGAATAATTTCTAGATAGAGATTTTAAATGCTTTCTCTTGTGGCATTTATCAATAAAGCTTGTTAGAGCTATTAGCACGCTCTTTATTTTAGAGTAAATAAGTTTGTATTGTGTTTTTTTTTTTCAAATAAAAAAAGAATATTGACATCTAATGTTGAATCTTTTTTTTTGCTGATAAATGTGTTTTCAATTGTTTACATGTGTGATATTTTATGGCAGGTCTAACATCGTAAGTACCATTAATTCTTATATTACAGTAAAGTTTTAGCATCCACTGTCTCGACAATTGCTAAATTACTTATACAGTATCCTAAAAAGATAGTAAACAAACCAAAAAAAATAGAAAAAAATTTTGTAAATTAATTTAAAAGATATAAACTTTGGGGTATTAAATATTAATTTCTGTATTGCAGCTCTATCTTCATCTTTTATAGTCTCCTCTTTAAGACTACCATGATCAAATCTTGGACATTTTTTGAATTATGTGAACTCTTTCAGACTCATTGTTTTTGCAATCTAAATAAAAGCAATGTGTAGTTTGTTTTTATCTAATTTAATTGCAAATAAAACATGTAATCTGAACTTTCCCATTTATTTAAGATAAATGTTTCATTATTTGAATACAAGTATAATTTATATATCACATGATCACCACTTCCTATGCTTGCTCTTAACTGTTATTAAAACAGGCAAAACTCTCCATACAGTAGTGCCACTCAGTGCAAGCCAGAGTAATCAAGGGATGTATGGAGAGTTTTGTCTGTTATGATTTATATACTTGGAGTTTGATGTAATCATAAGGGATTTGAACATAGACCTTTAAGCTTCCTTCAGTCATGCACTCTATCTTATACAACCAATATGATCACACACATGTAAAAAAGATAAATGATTTTCAATATAGGTATTTCATGCTGAACCAGCACTCATCACATTATCTTCTACCACACACATATATAATCAGTGATCAGTTTTGTATTAAGATAGCAAACTTCAAACTTTAAAGGACGAGCTTAAATCTACTCCACCCTCCAACTCTTCAGCTATCCATATCTTTGAAAATCTGATGATGGATCACCCAAATCTCTTGTTGATGCCAATATTATAGTCATGCCCATGTTGACTTTAAATCAGTCTGACCCCTCATGTAAAGGACCTTGTCCATTTAAATACACAGAAAAGATATGGGCAGGATATAGGCTCAATGTGTAATATTTGAATACAAATATAATTTATATACTTGGAGTTTAGATGTAATTATAGGGGATTTGAACATAGATGTTCAAGATAGTGTTGATGGCTGAAAGGAGCTTGAAAGGCTATGTTCAAATTCCCTATAATTACATTTATTTGCTAATAGAAAAAAAGAAAAGCAAATCTGTTTTGATAACAATAAAAAAGTACTCAAAGTTTGAGAAAGTGTGATTGGGAAAATATATTAGTATAAACTAGCATATATATATATTGTACCGTTTTCTGCCAACCCATATTTATTAGATGTGAATGACTTGATGATTAGATTTGTATACCTATTAAGCATATATCCATTACCTATCATGCCTGTACTTAATCTACATTAATATTGAAACAGTAAGATTCGTATTCGAATCTTAAGTTTCACCTTTTTCTATCGTCTCTCACTGACCGGTCTATCCCGCCCAAATTTAAACTTTTTGATATCGAATTGTGTGTGTAACAATATTAAAAATGTATAAATATATGTAGAATTCAGCATAAACATGCACACATTTCGATCTCAAATTAAACGCAATAAATAGGGATAAAATAATATAATTTAGATTTCTTTTAGTTATATGATTTTGTATAATTTTAATCATTTATTTTGGATTATAAAGTTCGTATTTATTGCTTTGTTTAAATTTCATTTAATAATAATTCTAAAAATATCTGATGTAATATTTAATTAAAAGTCAAATTAATCTTATGTTCCCTTTTTGTTTTTGAAATTTAAAAGCATCGGTCAGTGATAGATAATAGATTAATTAAAGAAAAATTCCCCAAAAATGTAATTAGTAAATGTAAAATGTAAACAATAGAACGGCAGCTTTCTTTAATTAAAAAAAACCAACTAAATGCATTGATTATCCTCAGGGCAGATTAAGTAGAACCTAAAAATATCTTAACAAAAATGTGAAAGATCAAGATAAAAAAAAAAGACGCCATCTTAGACTTGATGGAGACATTCACTTAAACTTTAGCTTTGCTCTCGATCACTGAGAGTCTCCAAAAATAATAAAAATAATTTGATCCTGCCAAGGTATGACCGAGTAAAGCACCTAGATTATTCTCCATCAGGAGATGGACTATCGGATGCTGAACTGTCGTTGCCCGTCATAAATTCACCATAAAGCTCTGCTGCCTGAAATGAATGAGAAAGCTGCTGCTGCCATAAATTAAATGAATATCTAAATACAAGAAAGACTTGCCACTCGTGGACCTTTTGCTGCTAAATTAATGGAATCAGAAAACTTCTTATAAAACAGGTACCTGTCTGTGTTCAAACTCTAGAGTACTCTAATAATATGCTATAGCTCTTCTTCATACAACTTATCTAAATTATAAAATGTAAAACTACCATTTGTATAACTAAATTGAATAATTAATGTAATGTTTAAATGTATCTAATAATCTAGCTTACCTCACTCTCTCTTTCTTGGGTGCGTATTTCTATAATCTACATTTCTATCTATAGTTATTATTTAATTATTGCATGCTCGTAATTATTTCAATTTTCAAAGTTTAAATCTATGATCGCTTAAAACAATGAATGCATGTCAAATTTTCATTAATATTTACTTCCTTTAATAACTTAACTTTCATATAAATCGACATGCATTCAATGCTTCATCTATTGTAATGCAGGGTCTACTACTTCGCAAATGGCTGACGTATTAGTTATAATAATTCCCAATTTATATATGTTTGGTATTTATTAAATTATCATGAATAATTCCATAGAATTACATTTCTTTGAGAGTCACCAACGTTCTTTAGTAAATGTTGATAATGTAGAGCCGAATTAGAAATCTATTTAAATCTCATCATAATCGATTATACAGTGTACATGTGTTACGTTTTAGAGACGCGATGACCCATTCCGCCGTGAAATTTCCGGATTCTTCAGGGTTGAAATTAACCCCAGTCATCCTACACAAGCAGGCATAATGGGTGCTCCCGTAGGATTTGACAATGTCATGCAGCCAGCCAGCAAGTTGCGCCACGTACCACTTGTCCCTGGTTATACTTATGTGACACCTTACTTCGTCGGGCTGAGGCAGAGACCAGTCTGATATTCTTATAAACCCATTCGCGGCATTGCAGTTTCGATATACTGCCATTCCATATCACCTTTCTAAAGCATACCACGTGTTCCTTTGCTTAATTTTATTATTCTATATATCACTCCGCCTCTGCATTATCTTCGTAATTCACTCTCAAATAAATGTTTGCCCTTAGTTATAAATAAATATTTTAATTAAATAAATATATGTCTGCCATTACTCTTATAACCCATACTTTAGACTCTTGCATTGCAAAGGTATAAATCCCTCCATGCATGCATTAGAAATACTCACTCGAGAATTTTAGGTAGCTAGATTACGCTTTCAAATAAATGTATTCCTTTTGTAAACATTTCAGTATCGGAAATACCGCTACTGAAATCCTCAATATAAAATAATGTCTAAATAAATAAAATGTATTCTTTAAAATATAATCATGTCGCAAATCCTGCTACTGAAGCTGTTAGTTCATAAAATATTATTAGATTGTTTTATTAAAATGTTATTAATAAATAATTTTAAACTATATGTCTGCATTGTTTCATTTATTCGATACCCATTCTATATAATATTTCCTCGATTATGTAAATATGAATGTTTAATTAATATTAGTTTGATTATTGGCTAACTCGAGAATAAAATCATGAGAATCTTGCATATTCCTGACCACCGTGCCTAAGGAAATATTTACTAATGTCGCATCAGATGCGTTGTTTCGTGGATTGTATTGTGGAACTGATAAACTATGTTCGAACTCAGTACCACGGGTGACTTCGCTACTCGATGGTGCTGCTGTTCTGTATGGTGGTTGAATTCTGCACTATGTTTACGAGTCACACGTTTTCTGACCGTTACATAGTTTAATTTCTTTTTAGCGTTGGCGCTTTCCAACGTGGGGCTTTCGATATAAAAAACCCATATATACCCTGAGCAAAATATAATGCATATAAATTTCTTTTAGCATTCGTTACTTGAGTTGGCTAATTATTCTATATTGTACCATTTATTTATATATATAAAGTACAAATTACTTTTAATATTAAGTATGATAGAAAGGAGAAAGAACATGACCTTTATTTTTTTTTTGTAACGTAAAGTTTTAAGAGAAAGATAACGTACAGTGAAAGTTTAATTTTTCTTTTTTTTTGAAAATAAGTTAAATAAAATAAATTCAGTGTTGGAAAGTGTATATTGAATCATTGATTAAAATTTCAAAAGGCGAAAGATTGCTATCAGAAACAACTTTCGGATGGTAATTAAAAATGGCCGAAATTCGCAGCGGAAAACAGACTTTGTAAAAAAGAAAAGGAGAAAAATGTAGAAGTTGTAAAGTAAAACAAAAGAAGAGAAAGGACGTGCGCAGAGCTTCTAAAAAGAATCGAAGGTATAAAAGGAGTGGACAGATTTGAAGAGGAGTCTTTTTACCTGGGTGTTCCAATAACGCTGAGCATTTAGAAGTGTTTCATATTCTTGTTTTTTTAAAAATGTGTTCACTTAGATACCAGCTGAAATCGCCCGCCATGAGTGAGTAGAAAGTTATCGCTCGCCGACACTTTCTCTCAAAGAAAAGTCACCTAGATCGTCCTCGTGCTACCTAAAATAGATCGGAGATTCGGATCTAAAATAAAAAGAAAAAGAAAACAGCTATTGTGAACTACTCCCTAACGGAATTGTACGTCGGGAAGAGCAATGACCTACGAAATGTTAACTTACCGGTAAGTAAATGTACATAAATATTTTTTTTACATAAAGCTTTATGAGTGATGAACTGAATTGAAATGTTATACGATAAAATTTTCTTGTATCAGAAGATTCATGAACTGAGAAAGAAACCAAAATGTCGGGACAGAAAATCAGACAAATTAATGGATACTCCAATATTCGACACTGATTAATGAATTCATATACACAATTTTTTCCAACGTTGTATTTCTTAATAATTATCATTATTAAATGTTTAACAAATTATAATAAATCATTATTATTAATATCACTTTCATTGTACGTGTCAAAGAAATTAATACTAGGTTATGTAATTTTTTTTAGTTAGTAAATTTAGATCGTATAATTATTACCTTACGGACTACAATATTTGACGCAGTCTCAGTGGGTCTAACGACCCTGGCGCCCTCAAGTAGAAATTAAAAACTGGCTCTGCTCACGATTGTACTTGGTAATAATTCTAGGCCGAAGTTGATCAGGAAAAATAGCTGTGTTAAGAATAGAAATACAACTTTCTTTTTTTTTTCTTGATACAGTTTGATCAACTCACGCTCAAATATACATTTGGGGCGTATTGTGGTCTAGCAGAACGGAAAATGCTACAATGGCGACCCAACTCGGGCTTCGATTTAAAAAAACCACGACCTGAGAAAATCTAAAAACGGCATAAAATTGAGTATTTAATGGCTGTAGCCGGAAAATAAATATGACCGCAAATAGTACGCAAGTCTAAAAAGTTATTGCGTAAGATTACAAAAGTTTTTTTTTAGAGTAGGATTTAAATAAGGACTAGAGTGAAAGAAAATAATAGCGTATAAATTAGTAAATAATAAATAAAAACGATCAAAGGTAGAGGGGGACGGGAGATTATAGGGTGATAAAAGAGAGGGGTGTCGGTGAACGAATTTTTTAGCAAAGCAAAATAAAATATTAGATTTATATCGTAAAAATTGATAGCGTTAAGATTTGATTTACTGTAGAAAAAAAATAAGCAACACGGCCATATATGAAATTGAGAAATAATAAAAATACACAAAATATGGCAGAAGGCGCGGAAGAATTAAAAGAGGGTTTGGAACCCTTAATAAAAAAACTATTATACGAATGCATGACAGAATTCAAAGAGGAAATAAAAAAAGAAATGACAGAGATGGTCATAGGAGTAAAAGAAGAAAAAAAAGAACCAGTAAAAAAAAAAAGGAAAAGAAATAAAGTGATCAGTAGAACAACAGAAGAAAAGAGGATAGATAACCTTATTTGTGAATGGGATGGCGAATCGATTAAGTACACATCTCAAGAATGCCCAAAGGTTGTTTTGCAAATAAACGATGTCAAAGTAGAGACATTGTGGGATTCTGGCAGCCAGATATCGGTAATGTCAGAAACAACGTATGAGCGCATGCGGAGCCAACCCATAGAGATACCAACTCTACCAGTGAAAAGCACGCTAATAACATTAGCAAATAACAAAAAGGCACAATTGGGATCAAAACAGGTTTGGGTGCAAATTAAGATAGGTGATAAAATCGTGCATCACACACTATTAATTCTAAAAGGGTTGGTACATGAAGCCATATTGGGGTCGGATTTTATGCACAAAACTGGGTGTGTGATCAATTATAAAGACGAAAAGATTATCTGTGATGGGGAAGAAGTGGAGTTTGGATCGCGGGTGAGAATGAACCATCAAAACGTATGTAATATGAAGGTTGAGACAGAACAGCCTTCAATAGAGGCACGGATTGATGAAGTAATAAAGGGAGTGAAGGAGGGATGGAAAGAGGACCTAAAAGAAGTCTTAAATGAATATAAATCGAATTTTTCAGATAAACCTGGGGTTATTAAAGGGTATGAGCACAGGATCAAGATCGCTGACGGTACACCATACCAGGCAAGATCATACTCAGTGCCACATCACTATAGAGCTGAGGTAGAGAGAGAATTAGCTAAAATGGAGGAGTGGGATATTATCACTAAGGGTTCGTCAGCATATAATAACCCATTGGTGGTTGTAAAGAAAAAAGATGGAACCATACGATTGTGTTTGGATGCCAGGCAATTGAACAAGATTACATGGCCAGACCAAAATGTTCCACCTCCAATAAATGAGTTGGTAAATAAATTCCGGGGGAAAAAGATATTTTCCACGCTTGATCTGACTGCCAGCTATTGGCAGATCAGGTTACACCCTGCTGACCGGAAGTACACAGCCTTTCGATATAATGGTATATCATACCAATTTAACAGAATGCCTTTTGGTCTCAGGAATAGTGGGGCAGGCCTGTTAAAATGTCTCGATCGGGTGCTGTGCCCAGAAATCAAAAAGTTAATCACTGTCTACATGGATGATGTGATTATTGCATCCGATAACGCCCAGGAACATTTACAACACCTCAAGTTGTTTCTACAAGAGTGCAATAGGAAGGATATTCGCATTAATTTGCAAAAAAGCTGTTTAGCAGCGGAAGAAGTGAATTTCTTAGGGCACTTAATTAATGCCAATGGGATTAGACCCCACCCGGACAAAATCCAGGCAATACGAGATTTCCCGGCCCCTCGAACACAAAAACAGGTGAGGTCGTTCTTGGGGATGTGTAATTTCTACAATAAATTTTACAAAAACTTTGCTTCAGACATGGAGCCTCTGCTGAAATTATTGCGTAAGGGAACTTCATGGAAATGGACGGAAGAGCATGAGACAAATTTTAGGGTTATTAAAGAGAAATTCCTTAGTCAAGTGATGTTGGTTTACCCTGACTTGAGGAAACCGTTTATCGTTCAGGTAGATAGTAGTGGGTATGGGTTAGGTGCGGCCCTTATGCAGGCTCAAGAGGATGGTACCTGGGGTGTAATTTATTTTGTCAGCAGACCACTGAGAGGTGCAGAGATAAATTACTGTGTAACAGAGAAAGAGGCCTTGGCTGTGGTGTGGGCATTTCAGAAGTTCCGCCAATTCTTGATAGGATCGGAAACAATTGTTAGGACAGATCATAAGAGCCTAGAGTTCTTAAATCACAGTTATTTAACAAATAGTAGGCTAATCCGATGGAGCCTTTTTCTCCAAGAGTTCAATTATTCCATCCAGTATTGTAAGGGCACCGAAAATGTGGTAGCCGACACATTGAGCCGGAATATTGTTCCTGATACCCAGGATCATTTGCAGATGGAAGATATCTGTTTGGCAAGTGTAGAAGTAGAAACAGACGCTGTAGTAGAAGAAGGATTGAGACACTTGGGAAAGGTACAACGGAAAAGCCCGACCTACAAGAAAATTATTGATCAACTAGAAGACAAAGATGAAGCGGGAGAGACAGCAGATGCTAACACGGATGAGAGATACCGCCTGAAAGAAGGGATACTCTGGTATACCACCGACCCTCGAAGGGATCAATGGAAAATGATCATACCAGAAAGTTTACAGGAAGGACTTATTGACTACACACATCATTTGTATGGACACTATGGTGTAGATAAAGTGGAAGCCCTATTGAGGACATGGTTCCACTGGCCGAATATGAGGGCACAGGTCACCAGGATAGTAAGCTCATGTGAAATGTGTCAGAGGACAAAACCAGCAAACAAGTCGTATCAAGGTCCATTGAATTCTATCATCCCTAAAGAACCCAATGACCTGGTGGCTATTGATTTCTATGGACCATTGCCAGCTTTCGGGAGAATGAAATATCTACTAGTAGTATATGACCTTTTTTCAAAATGGGTGTCAGCATATCCGATGACCCAAGCCAATACCAAGAATGCCATACGAGCCCTTGAGGTACGATATTTTAAAAGGGTAGGCAAACCAAAAGCTATTTTGTCGGACCACGGTACGCCGTTCACATCTTATGATTGGCAACAGTGGATAGAGAGGATGGAGGTAAAACACATATTGTCATCCATTCGAAATCCGCAATCAAACCCTTGTGAGCGGGTGATGAGAGAGTTAGGACGCCTCTTCAGGGTATACACTGCATCCAACCATAGAGGATGGGTGAAACAACTCCCAAGGGTGTTAAATTTCATAAATTGGTCACATAATGAATCTACCGGATTTGCACCTGTAAGACTTCACTTCGGACAAGCAATACCTAGATTGTACCAATCCAAATTACCCGCTGGTACAGAAAACATTGATAAAGGGAGAGATCATGAAGAAGCAAGAAAAAAATTGGAACACTGTGCCAAGCTCCGAACCCAGCGGAAAGGAGGCCTGACTAGTACATTTAAAACAGGGGATACAGTATGGGTAAAAACGAACCCTGTGAGCCAAACTGGGAAGCATATTTTTAAAAAGTTCCAAAATTTGTATGAGGGACCTTACCAAATCAGCCGACGGGATGGTCCAAATGCTTTCACCTTAAAGAATGGTGAAGGGGAAAGGGGTACCTATAACGCTAGGTCACTGAAACCATATAAGACTAAGACATGGGTTAGAAGTACTCCATAAAGGCTTATTAAGAATAAAATTAGTTTAAACCTATATTTTATTCTCATTCCCCTGCCCCGGTGGTATTGTACCATTTATTTATATATATAAAGTACAAATTACTTTTAATATTAAGTATGATAGAAAGGAGAAAGGAGAACGAACATGACCTTTATTTTTTTTTTGTAACGTAAAGTTTTAAGAGAAAGATAACGTACAGTGAAAGTTTAATTTTTCTTTTTTTTTTGAAAATAAGTTAAATAAAATAAATTCAGTGTTGGAAAGTGTATATTGAATCATTGATTAAAATTTCAAAAGGCGAAAGATTGCTATCAGAAACAACTTTCGGATGGTAATTAAAAATGGCCGAAATTCGCAGCGGAAAACAGACTTTGTAAAAAAGAAAAGGAGAAAAATGTAGAAGTTGTAAAGTAAAACAAAAGAAGAGAAAGGACGTGCGCAGAGCTTCTAAAAAGAATCGAAGGTATAAAAGGAGCGGACAGATTTGAAAAGGAGTCTTTTTACCTGGGTGTTCCAATAACGCTGAGCATTTAGAAGTGTTTCATATTCTTGTTTTTTTAAAAATGTGTTCACTTAGATACCAGCTGAAATCGCCCGCCATGAGTGAGTAGAAAGTTATCGCTCGCCGACACTTTCTCTCAAAGAAAAGTCACCTAGATCGTCCTCGTGCTACCTAAAATAGATCGGAGATTCGGATCTAAAATAAAAAAGAAAAAGAAAACAGCTATTGTGGACTACTCCCTAACGGAATTGTACGTCGGGAAGAGCAATGACCTACGAAATGTTAACTTACCGGTAAGTAAATGTACATAAATATTTTTTTTACATAAAGCTTTATGAGTGATGAACTGAATTGAAATGTTATACGATAAAATTTTCTTGTATCAGAAGATTCATGAACTGAGAAAGAAACCAAAATGTCGGGACAGAAAATCAGACAAATTAATGGATACTCCAATATTCGACACTGATTAATGAATTCATATACACAATTTTTTCCAACGTTGTATTTCTTATCATAATTATCATTATTAAATGTTTAACAAATTATAATAAATCATTATTATTAATATCACTTTCATTGTACGTGTCAAAGAAATTAATACTAGGTTATGTAATTTTTTTTAGTTAGTAAATTTAGATCGTATAATTATTACCTTACGGACTACAATATTTGACGCAGTCTCAGTGGGTCTAACGACCCTGGCGCCCTCAAGTAGAAATTAAAAACTGGCTCTGCTCACGATTGTACTTGGTAATAATTCTAGGCCGAAGTTGATCAGGAAAAATAGCTGTGTTAAGAATAGAAATACAACTTTCTTTTTTTTTTCTTGATACAGTTTGATCAACTCACGCTCAAATATACATTTGGGGCGTATTGTGGTCTAGCAGAACGGAAAATGCTACAATATATATACGATTTTGTTTTGATAAAAATAATGAAAAAAAGTAAATCGAGTGAAATAATGTGGGTCGAATGAATGAAAGGACAGCAGGCATAATAACAAATTTAAGGAAAGCAGGGATGTGTGTGTAATTTAAGAAGGAACGAAAATACTAGGATCTAATGAAATATTTTGCTTTATATATATATGTCAAAAAAAAAAGTAATCAGTCGTTAAATGAGAAAGCAAGTAGCATTGAATTTTTTTTATTAAAACACCGTTATATATATAGCATAGACAGCAGAAGCTTGTTATATATGATAATAGTAAATATTTTGTTAAAGTACAAATATATATATCATAGACAGCAGTAGCTTATTATACGCGTAACCAGTAGTTCGCTATAATATATATGTTAAATATGTTAAACACAGCAATATAGAGATAGGGCAATGTAGAGTAGGTGAGGGCAGCGAAAGAGTGTTATAGGGCCAATATACCGGTGGGGAGTAGTCAAATGCTAGTAGTATAAAATAAATAAATAATATTAAGAAAAATGGAAGCAGAAAATGATAGAATAGCATCAATGAACTTCAGTCTAAGGTTACTTGAAATATTTAGAGAGAGTAAAGAAGAATGGAGGAAAATACGTGAGGAAGCGAGAAGAAGATATGAAGAACCCAAAATGAGTCAGGAGGAGGAGGAGATAAGAGTTAGAGAGCATCAGAAAATTGATAGGGAGATGTTGATATATCTTGAAATGATCAACGAACATTATGGAATATCCCCAGTTAGTAAAAAGGAAGAAGAAATTAAAGATATGGAAAAGGAAAGGGAATTAGAAATACTTGACAAACCGATGATAGTAGAAGGGCAAGCAGATAGTGTAGTAAATATGAAAAAGTGTGATGAGCAAAGTAACCTCATTCCAGCCAATGAAGGCCCACAAGAACCGGGGAAGGAAGTCAGCATTAAAGAAGAGACGAAGGCCACTGGCATGACACCAACATGTTTGCATTTTGGTAAAGTGGACTCAGTACTGATCAAGATGCCATTACCCATGGATGAACGTGAAATCAATATTGAAACTGACAGACACAAGGCACACCGCCACCTTACAGAAAGGGCAGAACGGGAAAAACGAGCAGATCGGAGAAGCCAACATTTCCAGGTCAGGAACTATGTTTGGGTACGGAACTCTCAACAAAGTAACCGAGATAAAAGAGTATATAAAAAGTTCTTTCCTTTGTACCAGGGACTCTTTATAATTGATCGCACATGTGGCCCAAATGCATATTTATTAAAAGATGGAGATACCATAAAAGGGACATACAATGCCCGTAATCTCAAACCATGTAGGTATTATCCACCTGACCCGGGGTTGTAAAAATATTAGACCATTAGGATGGATTAAACGTATATGAAAATATTAAAATGAACTCGACATAATGAACTTGGTTGAATGGATTGTACTTTAGTCAAATAGGGTTTTAGATAGAAATTTTATTATATATATATATTATTGTTTTAATTACTATTACTCTTAAAAATTTTTTTTTATATATTATACTAACTAATCCTATTCTAAGAATTTATATATATATATTCAGTTTAACTAATTATTACTATGATTTTAACCAGACACGGCCAAATTAGGCCATTTTAATTAAACTATAAATTCTAGATCCGGATATAGTAATTGTTCATTGCTTCATGTAATCTCTGCTTTCTATATTTTAATATATCTGTAAAAAAAAAATAATAATAATTTTTTTTTCGTATTTAAATTATGTAATGTAAATTTTTTTTTCTCTTTCTTGCCTCCTTTGTCCTTCCTTAATTGTTCACGTTAAGTACGGGGAAATGAAACAGTAAGATTCGTATTCGAATCTTAAGTTTCACCTTTTTCTGTCGTCTCTCACTGACCGGTCTATCCCGCCCAAATTTAAACTTTTTGATATCGAATTGTGTGTGTAACAATATTAAAAATGTATAAATATATGTAGAATTCAGCATAAACATGCACACATTTCGATCTCAAATTAAACGCAATAAATAGGGATAAAATAATATAATTTAGATTTCTTTTAGTTATATAATTTTGTATAATTTTAATCATTTATTTTGGATTATAAAGTTCGTATTTATTGCTTTGTTTAAATTTCATTTAATAATAATTCTAAAAATATCTGATGTAATATTTAATTAAAAGTTAAAATAATCTTATGTTCCCTTTTTGTTTTTGAAATTTAAAAGCATCGGTCAGTGATAGATAATAGATTAATTAAAGAAAAATTCCCCAAAAATGTAATTAGTAAATGTAAAATGTAAACAATAGAACGGCAGCTTTCTTTAATTAAAAACCAACTAAATGCATTGATTATCCTCAGGGCAGATTAAGTAGAACCTAAAAATATCTTAACAAAAATGTGAAAGATCAAGATAAAAAAAAAGAGGCCATCTTAGACTTGCTGGAGACATTCACTTAAACTTTAGCTTTGCTCTCGATCACTGAGAGTCTCCAAAAATAATAAAAATAATTTGTTCCTGCCAAGGTATGACCGAGTAAAGCACCTAGATTATTCTCCATCGGGAGATGGCCTATCGGATGCTGAACTTTCATTGCCCGTCATAAATTCACCATGAAGATCTGCTGCCTGAAATGAATGAGAAAGCTGCTGCTGCCATGAAATTAAATGAATATCTAAATACAAGAAAGACTTGCCACTCGTGGACTTTTTGCTGCTAAATTAATGGAATCAGAAAACTTCTTATAAAACAGGTACCTGTCTGTGTTCAAACTCTAGAGTACTCTAATAATATGCTATAGCTCTTCTTCATACTACTTATCTAAATTATAAAATGTAAAAACTACCATTTGTATAACTAAATTGAATAATTAATGTAATGTGTAAATGTATCTAATAATCTAGCTTACCTCACTCTCTCTTTCTTGGGTGCGTATTTCTATAATCTACATTTCTATCTATAGTTATTATTTAATTATTGCATGCTCATAATTATTTCAATTTTCAAAGTTTAAATCTATGATCGCTTAAAACAATGAATGCGTGTCAAATTTTCATTAATATTTACTTTCTTTAATAACTTAACTTTCATATAAATCGACACGCATTCAATGCTTCATTTATTGTAATGCAGGGTCTACTACTTCGCAAATGGCTGACGTATTAGTTATAATAATTCCCAATTTATATATGTTTGGTATTTATTAAATCATCATGAATAATTCCATAGAATTACATTTCTTTGAGAGTCACCAACGTTCTTTAGTAAATGTTGATAATGTAGAGCCGAATTAGAAATCTATTTAAATCTCATCATAATCGATTATACAGTATACATGTGTTACATTTTAGAGACGCGATGACCCATTCCGCCGTGAAATTTCCGGATTCTTCAGGGTTGAAATTAACCCCAGTCGTCCTACACAAGCGGGCATAATGGGTGCTCCCGTAGGATTTGACAATGTCATGCAGCCAGCCGGCAAATTGCGCCACGTACCGCTTGTCCCTGGTTATGCTTATGTGACACCTTACTTCGTCGGGCCGAGGCAGAGACCAGTCTGATATTCTTATAAACCCATTCGCGGCATTGCAGTTTCGATATACTGCCATTCCATATCGCCTTTCTAAAGCGTACCACGTGTTCCTTTGCTTAATTTTATTATTCTATATATCACTCCGCCTCTGCATTATCTTCATAATTCACTCTCAAATAAATGTTTGCCCTTAGTTATAAATAAATATTTTAATTAAATAAATATATGTCTGCCATTACTCTTATAACCCATACTTTAGACTCTTGCATTGCAAAGGTATAAATCCCTCCAGGCATGCATTAGAAATACTCACTCGAGAATTTTAGGTAGCTAGATTACGCCTTCAAATAAATGTATTCCTTTTGTAAACATTTCAGTATCGGAAATACCGCTACTGAAATCCTCAATATAAAATAATGTCTAAATAAATAAAATGTATTCTTTAAAATATAATCATGTCGCAAATCCCGCTACTGAAGCTGTTAGTCCATAAAATATTATTAGATTGTTTTATTAAAATGTATTAATAAATAATTTTAAACTATATGTCTGCAGTTACGTTTCATTTATTCGATACCCATTCTATATAATATTTCCTCGATTATGTAAATATGAATGTTTAATTAATATTAGTTTGATTATTGGCTAACTCGAGAATAAAATCATGAGTCTCTTGCATATCCCTGACCACCGTGCCTAAGGAAATATTTACTAATGTTGCATCAGATGCGTTGTTTCATGGATTGTATTGTGGAACTGATAAACTATGTTCGAACTCAGTACCACGGGTGGCTTCGCTACTCGATGGTGCTACTGTTCTGTATGGTGGTTGAATTCTGCACTATGTTTACGAGTTACACGTTTTCTGACCGTTACAATATATATAACCATTTAAATTTTAGTGTAAGCAATGTATATTTCTATGTAATATGGCTCTAATTATAATAAATTATTTATACATGCTTGTGAAAACTCATCACCACACATATATGGTGATTAATATAATCTATCTAGGTCTTAGTGTAATTAAAAATAATTTAACCTACTTAAAATAGATGCTAACTTTCACTCACATTATTGCCTTTAATTGTTGAAATTTATTTTTTTATTAGGCACCAGGATTCTACTTAGTCATCTCTATTAAATCAACAATGGAGTGGCTTTATCCTGCAATACAAATCCCCCCCCCTTTTTAATCCAAGGGAACAAATAATCACATATATTAACCCTATACCACATAAATTTTAGATGAGCTAATGGATGTGTATTATATATATCTTGATACCCAGAATAATACCTGAAATATATTAAAATGTATTGGTATCAACAGCTGAATTTTCAAAGAAGATCGCTGAGAGAATACATTTTTTTAGAGGCTTAAACAAAGACACATTGTAATCTCCTTTTTCTTTTTTAAGGGCATATTTATTTCAATTCAACAAAAAAATAATATAATAGTTGTTATATCCACCAGTCTGACTGTGCCAATGTTATATCCGCAAGTATGACTGTGAAGTCAGCAAATAACTATGTTCAATTCCCACGATGTTCTCTTGCAACGAATGCTCTGCCACAGATGCTCTCCAACGAATGGTCTGCAATGAATGCTCTGAATACACTCTGTATTCTCTGCAATGGATGCTCTCCAATGAATGGTCTGCAATGAAGGCTCTGTCATGGATGCTCTGCAATGAATGCTCTCCAACGAAAGGTCTGCAACAAATGCTCTGCAACGGATGCTCTGCAATGGATGCTCTGCAAACGGATGCTCTCCAATGAATGCTCTGCAATGAATGCTCTCATTATCTCCACTGCAGTCTCCCCATCTTTGTGGGCTTTTTAAGCTACACCTATAGACTACATTTCCACTGGGCACTGGTCATTAACCACAAGCACTGATGCAAGATATCTCTACTGTAGTTGTACTCAAATCACTGCCTACTCCAATACTACATGACTTCTCTCTACTGGAGTTGTCCTCTAATTACTGCCCTGTGTAGTTGTTACCCAGTCTTCTTATCACTATCTGATAACTGCAACATTGTCCAATAAGGCACGGTCTCTTATCTAGAAATATTTGCAAGCAGCAAATATTTCTTGGAATTGTCGATCGCCATTACATCAATGCCTTAACTATCAGCGCGCGATCTAAAAACAACAACTCGAATAAATTCTAGTTTTCCCAGAGTGCAAACTTGTCTGCCATTTTTACAAAATACTACACCTCCCTTCACTCCAGAAAGTCTTGTTGCTATTCCTTGGTATTTTGTTGTTGTTTTTCTATTCCTACTTTCCTGTTCTTTCACTCAGAAATGTTCGATTCAAATTTGCTGCCGAACTTCTTCACCAGTTATGTTCAATGGTGACTGCATAAGTATGGTGGGCCTCAGCTTCCGATGTTAACTGCAGAAGCATTTTATTTCCAAACTTTCACTTCTGTTGTTAACGTTATACTAACTGGGATTTTCCCGTTTATAGCTAAACTTGTTGTTCAAAACTTATTCGCTATTCACAGGTTCCAAATGTGACTGTGCCAATGTTAAATCCGCTAGTGTGACTGTGCCAATGTTATATCCACAAGTATGACTGTGCAGTCAGCAAATAACTATGTTCAATTCCCACAATGTTGTCTTACAACGAATGCTCTGCCACAGATGCTCTCCAATGAATGGTCTGCATCAAATGCTCTGAATACACTCTGTATTCTCTGCAAAAGATACTTTCCAACAAATGGTCTGCATTTACTGCTCTGCCATGGATGCTCTGCAATGAATGCTCTCCAACGAATGGTCTGCAATGAATGCTCCGCAATGGATGCTCTGCAAATGGATGCTCTCCAACGAATGCTCTACAATGAAAGCTCTCAATATCTCTGCTGTGGGATCTTTCAGCTACACCTGTAGGCTACATTTCCACTGGGCACAGGTCATTAACCACAAGCACTGATGCGAGATATCTCTACTGTAGTTGTACTCAACTCACTGCCTACTCCAAAACTGCATGACTGCTCTCTATTAGAGTTGTCCTCTAATTACTGCCCTGCATAGTTGTTACCCAGTCTTCTTATCACTTTCTGATAACTGCAACATTGTCCAATAAGTCACAGTCTCTTATCTAGAAATATTTGCAATCAGCAAATATTTCTTGGAATTGTCGATCGCCATTACGTCAATGTCTTAACTAAATTCCACAGTCATCAGCTCGCGATCTAAAAACAACAACTCGAATAAATTCTAGTTTTTGCAGAATGCAAACTTGTCTGCCATAATAAATATTATGAGTTCAAGGTTTAATTTCTTACCAGTGGAATAATTCTTTGGCAATAAATATAATTCTCAAGCTTTACTCTATGATCCGTATGTTAAGTTCCAGCTTTTATGCAATGTTTTTATCTCATGCAGGTGATGACTTCATTCTTCTAAATCATTATACAGTTGCCCAAGGGAAATGAGATACTGGTGATGTACAGGAATTCTATCCACTCATCTGAATATTGGCAACTATCATGGGGTAATTCTGCATCTTTTTGCATATCCAAGAAAAAAAATCAAGAAATCTCTTTATTCATATCCATCTGTTTTATATTCCTCAGAAAATTCATCACACATGTGTACATTGAACACTGCCCAAATTTCTTCTTTAAACTTTTATCTTTCATTAGATTTTTGATCTCAAAGTTCTCATTCTTGTAACTATCACAGCCATATTTAATTACCAATGTCACACTCTGCAGAACGTTTATCAACAGTTCAAATCAGTAGTTGCTTTTTCATTTCAATAAAAAATTTATTAACAATAAATAGTGGTTATATCCTGATAAAGGATAAATAAATGAATAAATTGTACAATAATATGATTATATAATGTTCTAATTGCCATCTGGCTAGATTATGTTATGAGAGCACAATTGTTATACTCTTATGCAGTTAGGTATAATGAAGAGATTGTGTAGAATATGAGAAACTAAGAACTTGTTTAATGGTTTAGCATTTTTAATATAAACATGAATATTTTCTTTTAAAATTGCCTATTCTATAATTCTGGGTAGGTGGGAATAGATAATCAGGAAGGGGATAGAGCAGTTAAAGACCAGGGGTCATCAAAGACTTTACTGGAGGCAAGGAGCTGGTCACGTTTCTTGATTTTTTTGAGCGTTTGATAAAACAATGGTATGATTTGTGGCGGGGGTAATTCCATGAGAGTTTTGCATCTCACTATCCATATGGAATAAAGGACAAAGGTAGAAAGCCTTATTATTGAAAAAAACCCATTATGAATGGCATTTTCAAGTGAGAAAATCATATCAGGTCTTATGTTGGAATTGATTATGATTATATCTTTCAGTGTTTTAAGTCTTGGGCACCGGTGTATAATATGGTCTACGGTTTCATCTTCACAACACACAGACCATATATAGGGTCAATGCTGGTAAAACCTCTTCGGTGATAAAGAAACCAATTCGTGGGAAGCACAGTAATTGCTTTTTTCTTTATTGAAAGAAAAAAAATACAATGTGTATGTCTCAAGGGAAAAAATTTTTCTAAGTTTAATCAAATAAAAGATTTATTTTATATATATACAAAATTCACCTAACATATTTTTCTTTTTTTATATATTCTATTCTCAGCAAAATGTTCAAATTCAACTGCCAACACACCTAGCATGGTTGATATATATATATATTGTAGTCTTCTCTTCCAGTTCATCACCACCTCTATCTACTCTACCTTCTCTTTTTACTCTCTCCACTACTAGTTCAATAATAAACAATCAAGTATAGCAACAATAAAATATAAGACTCTTTATGGGGCCTAAAACTTGTGGTACATTAAAACATAAGACAGACTTTAAGGATGATTACAACATTGAGGTTTTAACATTGAGAAGTATATAAAATACACTCCACAATAGTATTACTATTGTAAAAATCCTCTCACTACTATCATATTACAATCATTAGGAAAATCCCCATAATAAACAATGTCTAACATAATATTTTATTTAGTATAAATAATGCTTTAACCACTTTTCTATAATTTAAGAATCTCAAAATAATAACATTAAAACAAAAATTACATTAAATAAAAAGAATTAATGGGATCATAAGTATTCTATTCTAAAATATAATATATCAATTAGATTGATAATTAAATAATTGAATTGTAAGAGGGATTTTACTGGGATTTAACCATTTAAATAAAATCACACTTACTATTATAAATCTTGATTAACCTGCTATTTGAAAATTAATCTAACTATAATAAAAAGATATGAAAATTAACATCACTATCTCTACTCATTACCTTCGCTTGAATAATTTAATTTACTTTCCTAAGATTTTTTCTCATATACTAATAACAATCACTATAGAATACTCATTTTTATTATAATCAAAAGCTTTATTATACAATTATTATCTACAAAATCTAACTCAATTAAATACCTTTCTTAATTATGTAGCATTCACCCATTGTAATTCGGTTCTTCAGAATTACAAACATTAAAATATATTTGGTCAGTAACTGGTACTCAGAAATAATATAATACTTCTAAATTTATGATATAAAATACATTTCAAAATTAGTTTACAAAATCAGAATGTGTTTCTTAAAACATACTATTAATTTCTATTATATGCTCTCCATTTGACAATCCTTAATGATACTTTTCAAATAAATCTTCAAGATTCTTTTATATCTAATAAAAATATGAAATACTACCAACTCCGTTTAATATAGTTATAATTTAAAAGCAATTGACAATTCATGGGTCAATTATAATTTCTTAAATATAGCTCTTCAGATAAAGCATGTAATCAATATGTGCTACATATAATTCTAAGTGGATAATGTGCTTTATTGATATGACCTCGTGATGGAAATGACACTCAAATGCAATGAAATTACTAATACTAAATTAAAATTAAAATATTCATTTACAACAAAAAGAATGAATAACAAACAGCTACATAATTCACTAACAAAATAATCATTCGACTGTTTATACATTTACAATAGAATTATTTACATTCATCACAAATAGACACAATAATTATTCTATATATTTTAATCTTTCCCATATTCAGTATCTAGTTCTTTTAAAATAATAAGTTCATTCTTCTTATCATCATGTATGCTTTCATACTAATACTATATAGTTTTACAATTCATAAGTTATCTGGTGGTTATTTTGTAACACCAGATATTTTAATCAAATTATAATATTTAAATTATACTTCATATTCAAAATTTATATAAAAATATTGCACTATAATCTTAGCAATAAAATTATTGCTGCTGCAGTAATGTTACAAAAAAAAATATTTATAATGTCTTCAAAATGAATAGTGCTATCCACACTATCTCATACTGCTGACACACTTGATCACACACGTCAAAAAGATAAATAATCCCAATATGTCTTTTGTGCAAAGTCTGAGTTCAAACCTCCCATGTATTACATATTAGAGTGCAGGTATAAAAAAGCCTGTACTGTAGAAAAAATCATATATTAAAATATAGTGCTGTAAGGTCTGCCCATCCCTCATATAAGTGTGTAAATGGATTATGTCCTATACATGAGGAGTCAGATTTACTTATAGTCAATATGGGTAAGATAAAAAGGTTGGCACCAATGTGGGCTTTGAGTGATGATCAGATTTTCAATGGAATGGATGGCTGAAGAGTTGTGAGGTGGAGTGGATTGAAACCTGTCCATTAAAGTATGAAGATTGGCTATCTTATTATAAGCTGAGCATTGATTGTATATATATGTGGAGATGATAATCTGGGTCAACTGATGAATACTGGTTTAGCAAAAATATGTACATTGATGATTATTTATCTTTTTGACATGTGTGTGACCAAGTGTGTCAGCAGTATGAGATAGCGTGGATAGTTGAGGGTTGTGTGAAAGTCTGAGTTCAATCCCTCTATATATTAAATCATTTACTAAATATTTAAAATTTTTTAAGAGAGATTCTAAAAAAGATTATAAAAACCTACAAAGAGATCCCATGTGAGATGGATGGATGAAATAAGGAAGCATGCTGGAATGTTGTGGAGAAGAGAGGCTAAAAGTAAGAGAAGATGAATTAAACTTTGAGAGACTTTCATCCAGAAATGGGTTGATAATAGCTGAAAATGATGATAATGATAATAATAATGATGACGATGATGATAATAGTAATACTACTACTACTACTACTACTACTAATAATAATAATAATAATATAGTGATGAGAGTTGTGAATTTGAGAGCTAAAGATCTTTAGACTAATTTTCATTTAAGCAAAGTAAAAATAAAATCCAGTTTGACTATTTTGTTGCTTGAATGCTAGAGCATCACATAATATCTCAAACAAACATCCATAAGATTGTTACAGCATGTTTAGATTGAGAACATCATTCCTCCCTGTATCTGTAAATGTTGCTTTATATTTCACTAAGCAAAACTTCTACGTGTCAGGCTTTTTAATTATCCTCTTTTGTCATATATATAACATTTTGCTGAACACACGAAATTATTATTATTTGAAATATACTTAAATATTATATTGGTGCTGCAATACACAGTAATTTTTTCCCTCATAATTACGGTAATAATTTCTGAGTAAATTGTAGATTTTTTTTAGGTAGGCAGTTTATAGCTATCTAATGAACTTTTACTCAGACAAAACATGATATTACAACTTATTGCAAGATAACTTTCATTTTAATTCACCAATAGTCTTTATTATTATGGCTTCAATTCATTATAATATCAATAAAATCGTTATCATAATCAATTGCAGATAAACATTATTTATATAAATTATTTTTCTCATGTGTCATAGCATCAGCCGGGAAGCGAACCCGCTAACCCGGGACAACTGCTTGTAAAGCAGCTGTCGCCGACCTCTCGACCACCAATGCTTGACTATTTATATAAATTGTAATAACATTCAATTGGTTATGAAAAATTAATTAAAGAATAATAGTATATTGATTACTGGCTTAATTTGCAAATGTTTATATATATATTTCAGATTTGTTATTAATTCTGCATCTTTAACAGTGAAAAATAGAATGTTACTTGCATCGGTTTTTTTTTTTTGTATAATAATATTCGCTATTAAAAAAAAAGAGAGAAAGCACGTACTAGAAGGATAAATACTTTAATACAATATTAGTTATTATTTTAATTTAAAAATCTATGACCTAGAAATTTTGCTTGATTAAATAATTGATTTTTACAAAGAAAAGGTTAACGCATTTATTTTTTTAAGAAAAAAAAACTACACTCATAAACAATTATTTTAACTAACTGTGATCTAATTTTAAAATGAACATAGATGTAAAGACGTAAAAAAAAAGACCCTTCAAAACGCGCAATGAACTAAGCAGTAATCTCAAACTTGTCAAATACTGAGAGATAATCAATGGTTTACAATATTTTATTCTCTAAAAAAAAAAAAGAAGGTAAAAACCATCTATTTACCAACTAATTTTGGATGATTAATTTAAATTGACTAATTAAAAAAAGAAAATCTGAGAACTGGTAAATCACATCAATCAGAATTCAAACTCTAAGGTATGGAATATACAGTATTATGTGCTTCCACTACGCAAGAAACCAAAATGAATAGTTTTCAAATTAGTAAATCTAATAGAATTTCTAATGTTGCAATTATCATATGACATACTAATAAATAATATGTAAAATATCAACTTTAGGATAAACATTGTTGTATGTTGCTTTATGTCATATAAATCACAGTGTAGTTTAGTGGTCTTCAACCCTTTCACACCTGCGGACTGGCAAAAATAAGGATAAGGATTCGCGCAGAATGGCAGAAGTCTATAAATAAATTTTCTTAAAGATGTAAACTGCTTAGCCTTAGATGAGCATAATTGCTATAACTGACAAAAACACACTACTTACTGTGTATAGAAATGGTGTTGCTTACCTTCACATGTTGAACACTTCTCTCCAGTTGCGGAGTCATACTGTTACAGAAAACAGTACAATAACAATCATTCTCATTAAATGTACCTGCATAGCTACATTTATTATTTCATTGTTAAAACATACAAGAATAAAATATTATTCACCTGAATATTGGGAAATATCACAGCTAGTGTAATTACATGGCAATGATTGTGCTAAATGTAATATCTGTATTTAATGTTAAATATACAAGATTAATTTATATATATATATATATAAATGGAATTTATATAATAAAAAACTTTTTTTTTTAAATTTTGAATTTTTTTAGAAAAATAATAAAAAATTTAATTCTACCCCCTCCCCCACCATAAACATCCGTGATAACTAAAAAAACAAATTAATTTATGTATGATTGATTAGATTTTGTTTTCATTCTGTTTCTTTTTTTTTTAATTGGGTAAAAATGAGATGAAAAAATAAATAAAAATTGTTATATTAATAAAAATTTTAAACTCTTATTATTTTGTTATTGCAAACTTTCCTGTCAATCTACCATAGACTGGCAGAAAACTTCTGCAGCCCAGAATCGAGGCTTGAAGACCACTGGACTGTAGATTAATATGTCTTACTACAGCAAATCATTTTTTTATATACTTTAAACATTTTCAACACAGAGACTCCAAATATTTAATAATTTTACATTGAGAAGTTAAATTATAGACAACTAAAGGGATAACATCTTTTTTTAATAAAAGCTTCACACAGTTATATAACCATATCTTAGTTTAATTTCTGCCTTTCAAAATAATAGATAAAATTATTCAAACATGTATAAATCATAGTTTTTTTAACAATAAACCATGAAAATGTGACATTATTCTGAGGTAATGCCAATTAAAGACATTGTTTATACTTATTCATGTTTAATGTTATAAGATTTCCAATATCATTGCTTAATAATTTCACACTATTAATATGCTTCAAAGATTTCTGGTGAGCTGTTTATATTCATTTACAACATGATTTGGAAAAATACCAGTATCTTTCATAATATCAATTTATTTTTTCATCCAGTTTTTTTTTTTTTTATACTAGGATTTTATATAGACACTTTCAAAAGTTTTGAATTGATATTTTTTAATTCTCTAATATATAGTGAAAATTAAAAAAATTAGCTTATGATAAGTGAAAACATAAACTAGAAAATTAAAAATATGGATTGAATAGTATCCCTCTATATAAACAAAACAAGGTAAAATGTATGTTATAATTAGCTCACAATGGTTACAAATGCTATGTAATAATGATATCAATTTTCAAATGCCTTAATAAAATTCTCCATACATTAGTACCATTCAGTGCAAGCTAGAATAATCAATGGGTGCAAGATGGTTTGTGCATAAAATTCCTATTTAGTGCATATACATCCAATATCCTCAGACTAGTTTCTAACTTGTGGCTTTCATCAGTGAGGAGTCTAGGATCTGAGAGCACTGCATTTTAGATCATGGGATCAAATGCAATCCTCCAGCAGTTATTTTTTATCATGTCATGTTTAGTAATTTAAATACCTTAATTTAACATGTTGTATATTGAATGTATCTATATAAATAACTTCCTAAGTATGTCTCTATTTTACATAATCAAATTAGTTTGAATTTAGATTGCATAGTATACAATTTTGCTCCTTTTACAGGTTTAGCAGTATCTCATACTGCTTGTAGTCTAAATAGCTGATTTTTTTGTCTTCTGAAAATAATCACTATTTTTCTCTATTTTTAAGACAAATATTATGAATATTAATAATTAATGGCAACAATAATAAAAAGCAAATTTAGTTCATTATAATAACTGATTATAAGAAAGCAAACAACCATATCCAATTAAACAAAAATAATTTCCTCTCTTTATTTTTGGATTTTTATGACAATATTTCTTTAATTTTTTATATAAACATTTTAATATATATATATTGTAAATAAGGCTTTTAACAAAAAAATCAAATTTGAAATATACTCATCTTAGGAGCAGTATGAGATATTGTTTGTAGTTTCTATACTTCTCTCTTTCATTGTAGCCAATGAGGGTTAAAGCAAAATTGAAGATAAAGGCAATATTTAACAGTTATGTTAAAAATCATAAATTTGATTAAAAATTCCAGAGAGTTAGGAACTTAGTTTTAAAAACAAATTATAATGGTGTACATAATAAAAACATGAAATCATTTTATCATAATGAAATTAACCTGTCAAGTTAAAAATACTCAAAAATCTTTTGTGAAACTTTGTAAATTTTACTATTCAACCAAGAGATATGTTGATAGCCTATAAAATACTGGTAAAATAAAATTACACAAATTTTTATATTCTAATATTAAAAAGATTGAGAATATTTAAGATTTAATTTATAATCTACATTATAGGTCCCCAAACTTTTTCAGGGCACTGCTCCCTCTGCAAGACATAACTTTTGTAACCCTCCCCCAAGTATAACAGTTTTCCAGGTTCAATCTGTTTGATATTTTTGATGTAAATAGCCTACCCCACATGAGATATAACATCAACATAAACTCAATATCAATAACAAGAAGCAAAACAAAAAAACAAAATATATTATTAAATTTAAATTTAAATGAGTGAATCAAACCAAAATCAATTATATTTCTTGATTTCTCCCTATTCAAAACTCTAATACCCTGCTAATTGGTACCATGAAGTTTTAGATGGAATATCTTTGAAAGGCTGAATCTAAACCTCACCTTTATGTGCCACTTTCAAGAAGATAAAAATACTTTCAAAAAGGAAATATCACTGCCAACAAAACAAAACAAAAAAAGCAAATCAGCATGTCAATAAATTTTCAATAATCACATACAGAGATTACAATAATAATAATAATTTCATGCAAAGACAGTTTATCTTTTCTTAAATAAAACAGCATGTTAAACACAAACAACAAACAAATATATATATATGCCTTGGCATACACACAAGCATTCCAGAAATTAATTTGGTAGAACTGTTTTAAAGTAGAAAAATCAAATAATAATTTATAGAGAAATAAAAAAAATAGAAATAATAAAAAAATTATTTATAAAAAAAAATTATACCATCCGGCTTCCTTCTGGTTTCTTTCCATTAACGATTTCTGAACTTAGTAACTTTTAAGGATGTTATAAACACTGACAACAAGGCAGTGAGGGCTTCCCTTCTTCATAGCAAAATGTAGGCATTAAGGTGCTCATCATCATCATCTAGCATCTGTGGCTACATGCCAGCAGTGTGGGAGTCTGGCTGGTGCACTAACATTGGGGAGTTTACTTCATTAGGATTTTAATGATAAAATTTAGGCATTTTTATATTTCTCAGCTTTCTCTAGAAATCTTTATAATAACAACAGTAGCCAACCGAGAGTTGATCATGCAAATCTGTATAGACTATAATTTGAAGATAGGCTCAGTTCTGCCTTATTTTTTAAAGTTCTCCACTGCTTTACAACTAGAATATTTCTTTTAGTTCAACAAACCCTCAATAGCCCAGCAAACAAAACATAGCAAGGAAAACAATAAACTCAGAAAAGACCCCTCCCCATCACTTGCTGAAAACCTTTTATAGCACACCTATAGCAATACAAATTGAGTACCCCTCTTTCACTATTACAGCCATTATCTCCAATTTCTTGGATAATTGATCATAACACAATTGATATAGCTTTTCACACCTTTTAATCTTTCACTTCTTTCATTTTCCACTCAGACTCTTTTAATTCTACAAGGAGTTCCATTTTACATATAGTTTCTAATTTTGATACGGTGGAAATAGCCTTTTCTATCTTTACAAAAGGTTCAAAACAAATCTGAGATATGATAAATTTTTAGATTCTCTCAGCTGATATTGACCTTAAATTACTTTATTATTTTAACAAAAAAATGTAATGCACAGGATGACGACTTCTATCTATTAGTAAAATTTAAAATTAGCCATACAATAATAGCCTGCAGTCCTTTTAACTTGTTAATAGAGAAAAAAACTAAAAATGTGCAAAACATTTACAATTACTCTGACTATCCCCCTTTTATATTTATTCTTGCACATAAACAATTTATAAAATAACCATAAAATCGGCCAAATAATGTAAAAATTAGCGGTTTGAGAGCAAGTTAAAGCCGACAATCGGTGCATCCGGAGAAAAGGCTAGACCACCTGAATGCCCCCCCCCCCCAAATGCTTCTGAATCCATTATTGCCCCCCCCCCTAGATGTCTTCACCACCCATTTTGGGAAACGCTAATCTACATAAAGGCAACTTTTCAAACTAAATACTAAATTGCTCTGTCATTTTAGTATATTGTTAAAAGTTTATATTTATGAAAATTATAAACATTTTGGGAAAAAAATCCAAATTTGAAAACTAAATAAGAAATCACTTTCAAATGATCAACAGGAACAAATAATATTTACTAGCAATAAATATTGTACTTTATATATGAATATTGTTTTCTATTATAAAAAAAACATATATTTGCTTCAAAATAATTTAAAGTAAACCTCAAAGTATGCTGGCATTTAATTAATAATGCATTTTTATAATTTTAAAAAATGACATGTAATTATTCTCTTTTTTTATTATTATTAACTTTCCTCTTTCTATTATTTAATTATTTTACTAGTGTTTTTATTAAAATTATTATTATATAAAAATTATGCAATAAAAATTACTTTCTAAAATGACAAACGATTAAAGTTTTAATGATATATGGAAAAAATATATTTTAATATATATATAAAATTGACAAAGATTAATTATGCTGAACATTCAATATAAAAACTGTTAATATTTTATTAATTACGTATCAAAAGATTTAATAATCATTTAATAATTTCTTTAGCCTATTGATGGAATATTTAAAACAATATCAAATCGTTGATATTAAGCTTTAAAGCTTAATAAAGTGAAAAAAATCATTATTAATGAAACTTATTACAAAACTACCATTAATCTTGATATATTACATTTTATTATAGAAGCTGAAATATTTCGTGATAATTATAAAATTAAATATAAATGCTAACACGATATGTTTTTACAGGTTTTATACTTCTTTAATGTGAATAATAATTAAAATTTCGTTTTAAATAAAATTGAAAATATATATATATAAACAAGATATTTACAAATAAAAAATGTTACAAATATGCAGAAATATTAATAATACAAATGTATATGTATCTATATAAACTTGATTCATAAAGTATATAGCAGTAGATGTGTAAAATTTTAGGGCTATAAATGAAGTTGAGGGGGAAACATTATACTTATTACAAATGAAATAAATAAGATCATTTGTGGATTAGAAACATTAATCTTTTTGATATCATTATACTCTACTGCAATGAACACTTTATCATAATGGCAGAAAGTTTCTGGCTCAAGCCTTCATCAGTGAGGATTCTCAACTGCACATAATCATCCAAAAGCCATGTTACTTTTTATTGTACTATTCAGGTTAAAGCCTTAAAAATATTAATCACTCTGAAGTATTAATCCAAGCAAATAATATGCATGGGTGCTAGTAATAAGTCAGAAACCATATAAGAGACACTTTGATCTTTTTGGGAAATGAGATAGTATATACCAAAAATAGTTTCATACAATTATCTAAGCTTAAATTTTTAATATTCATTTGTATTAGAAGTAATTCATTTAATATAACTTTAGAGAATCTCCACAATAAATCGCAATAAATAGAAAATATTGCCATTTAAATCTTCAGCCCACTTTTTAAATATTCCCTGTTAACAGTAAAAAGCAGTGAATTGCACCTCCAAACTGTTAAGTGGATTGTTGCTGTAAATGCAGAGATTGTTTGCAACCAATTTTCATTATTTTGCTTTTTTTTTCTGACATGAGAGGAAAAAATTTTGGGGGGTTTTTCTTTATGGAAAATGAGTAATCACCTACGTAGGATTCTTTAATTGTTTATTGATATGCTAATAATGTTATCAGTCAATTTTTTTTTTGTAATTAATGACAAAGATCTAAACAATCCACAGGGATAAGATCATATCATGGCTATAACAAATCTATTGTATTGTGTTTATACATGATTGTAATAAACTTAAACTATTTTAAATATGATTAAATATTTCATTAATGTATATACAATATATATTTACAATATATTCAACAAATATGTTTTCACCTGATACCACGGTTTATATATAACATATAGTTGCTGTGTAACTTTTGAAAAAAATGACTCCAGTGCTTTCCTAGGTTTATCTAACATATCAATCTGTATCATGACATCTTGTCTTTTTGTCAATAAAGATCTTGCAGCTTCCAGTTCAATGTAAACTTGCCTCACTGATTTAATAATATGTTAGACAATTTACACTGTCTTTTGGTTCTGTCATTTATTTGTTGTTGTCTTACTTTTATCTCTAAATATAGTCTTTTTATGAACAGATTCTCTTCCATAATAAGAGCAATCAGATTCACAGAGTATCATTGCCTATTGGCCTGTTTCAGCTATTTAATATGTGTTATCAATTTATACATCTATTAGTTTCTAATAATTAATGTTCAATCTGGTCAAGATAAGATAAAATCTGAACAAATCCATTAATTGAAAATAAGTTTAGCTATAACAGTATGAATCCATTTTTTTTAGACTTATTTCAAATTGTTATATGTGAGGTTGTTTGAAAGTATTGTCAAAAAAAATTTTTTCTATAATTATATATTCAGGAAGTTTATTAAAATATATTATTTTTATTAGATTAATTACTTTTTAGCAATAATGCTAGTCTATGAATATAAGAAAATCTGGCAAGACCATAAAGTTTTATACTATATTTTGATTCACGCAAATACTTATATAACAATAAGAATATTTAAAGGAAAAATATCTTTGATTTTGTGAAGCATTGTGACAAAATTATATTTATATATTGTAATATTTCCATCATCTAATATAAGTATTGAATGTATTTTTAAAAATTATCTTTATTTAAATATTGCAAATACATTCAGCTGTTAGTAATAGCACACAACTGAGTACATGCACAATGTTTTAAGAGGTATTCTCCCCTCTTCTTCAGGTGTTTCTGGCCTGACCAGTGACAGTACTAGCATGGAAATTGAACCTGGACCCTTAGATATTGTGTATTGAATTTTAAGATAATGCTTTAATCATCTGAGCCATCCTGTCAAAGGCAGCAGTCAGTAGAAATTTTATGTACTTATCTACAAGATTCCTCCTGATTTCTCAACCTTATAGATAAGTGTATTAATTTTTTTCTAACTGTTGCTTTGGCAAGATGGTTCAGTTGGTTAGAGAATTATCTTAAAATTCAATACTCAAGAATCTAAGGATCCAGATTCAATTCCCATGCTAGTACTGTCACTAATCAGACCAGCAATACCTGAAGAAGAAGTGAAAAATAATACTTCTCAAAACATTGTGCATATACTAACCTGTATGCTATTACTAACAGTTGAATGTATTTGGAATATTTAAATAAAGTTAATTTTTTCTTAGGACATTTGATAATTAGATTAGATGATGGAAATAGTCCAGTATATAAATATAACTAAAACACCATCATCACAATCCTTTAGGAAAACATTGCTACAAACCATCTAAATGTATATATTATAAAGTTAATAGAATGTTTCCAGAATATTTTTTTATCTATTAAACATTACATTGTATGCTATTTTTATATATACAATCTTATGATTTAAGTATATATCAATATTTTTATATTTCATTTGAGAACATATCAACATACATTTATTTTTTCTCTATTTATGCAAATATTTTTGTTTTTGTTACACAATTCCAAAGGATAGTTTTGCCAAGATCTCTTAGTACTTTCCAATTGCAGTATCAATATTGTTATTTACACTCATGATAATAGTATTATCTGCATATTGATATATTGATCCTTCAATATTAATATTTCCTAGTAAGAAATAATAATGCAATAATTATAAAAGCTAGAAGAACACCATATATATACATATAGAATGTCTTTTGGGTACATATGTGTGTATGCTTTACAAAGCAATTTTTATTTCTTTTCTTATTTAGCTGAGGCACTTTTGGTGATGAACATCATAATCATAACTCTTATGTATCATAAGTTGCTACTTTATGTATATTAAGGGATCAATGATATAAAATACGAGTGCTATGATTATAATACTTATCACTGAAAGTGCTTTCAGCTAAAATAAGGAAAGAAATTTTAAAAAATTCTTTATAAAGCTTACACACATATGTATTCAAAAGAATATACAAATGAAGAGAAATTTAATATTATATATATTTTTCTCATTATCAATACATCTTATATATTTAGTATGATATATCTTCTATTATTTTCTTCAAGAAGTATAACTACTTTTTCTTATTACATTGCCAAATATATACCATATAATACTAAATCATCCATGCACTTTACTACTGTTACACAATACTTTATTTACCATCCTCTTTTACAGTTTCGATTGCCCCAGCAATCTTCTTCAGAACTTTTATATCTCCTAACTTCAACTGCACAGTTTCGATTGCCCCAGCAATCTTCTTCAGAACTTGCTGTTGAAGTTAGGAGAGCTAAAAGTTCTGAAGAAGACTGCTGGGGCAATCGAAACTGTAAACTGTAAAAGAGAGTAGTAAATAAAGCATTGTGTAACAGTAGTAAAGTGCATGGATGCTTTAATATTATATCTTCTATTATTAATATAATTTTTGATTAATCTGAGCAATTTATCTCTTATTTCACGAATTTCTAAATAATGAACCAATTATTTATTTTCATTCACATCAAATGTCTTATAAAAATGCAAAAAATATGTAATTTTTTTATCATTTAATGCACTATTAATTTTATCTAAAAAATTATCCTAAACATATTGATGTTTTTTAATTCTACTAATCATATTGATTTTTATTTTAAAAAATGTTACTTTATTTAAAAAAATTTTGATAATTTTATGAATATAAATTTCTATTTTAACAACTGAAGGAGAAATAGATATAAATCTATATTTATCAAAATGATTTTTATCTCCAGACTTAAAAACAGATTTTTTTGTATAGATGTTTTTACTAATATAGAAAAAAACTATTATCCATTATTTTTTTTGACCATGAAAATTATAATATATGGTAATATATAGGGTACATGAACACAGACTTTCAAATGACCCACCATTCTCCACTCTATCTCATAACACTGATACACTTGAACATATATATGTTGAAAAGATAAATAATCATCAATATACATATTCATTCTAAACCAGCAATCATCAGTTGGTCCAGATTACCATCTCTACACATATATGCTATAAGTGCTCATATATATATATATTAAGATAGTCAATCCTCATACTAGGCTTCAATCTACTCCACACTCCAATTCTTCAACCATCCATCCAATTGAAAATCTGATGATGGAATGCTCAAAGGTTGTCCTGAGACCAAGATTCTTATCACAGTCATGTTAACCTAAGGCCAATCTTACCCCTCATGTACAGGACATAATCCATTTAATACATATACAAGGGATGGGCAGACATCTCTATTATGTAATAACTGAAACACACAGGCTTATTATATTTGATGTCCGTCAGTTTTATTATATATTAACTCTATATTCCATTATTGTTTCTTATAATTCATCTTCATTTAAGTTTGGCATAAATATTGAATAGGCTGATTATTATATGTTTTTTTTTCAAAATTTGATTTATTAACATAATATTAATCTTTGAATTTACATGTTATATGTAGTAATATACAAGATTTAAACTATGATTTACAATGCATAACTTGATTTATCGAGTGAACATAAAAACCTTGAATTGTATATGCATATATCTTGCCATTCATAGCTTCTCTCATAGTTTACTAAGTAACCCCTGACCTTAATGCCAACTAGATAGATCACAGCTATCAAAAATCACATCATCCCCACCATCCAGAAGATGAGAAAGTTAAAACCTGTAATATTCCCCACAGCACCCAGTCCTAGCCCCCCCCCCCCGGCTAAGGACTAGGAATCAGGCCTTGGGGTATTTCCAAAGCTTAGACTCTCTCATCCAATGCCCTTACTAATCCCCACAGCACCCAGATCCCCTCCAAAACCCAGGCTTGTGAGACCTTCCAAGCACTACACCCTGCCATCCAGATGGCAAAGATGAGTGACACAGCAGCCTCGATTTGAAGCTTAAACCATAGTAGAACACTCTGACCTGAATCACCTAAGCATGATATTCTCTCATCCTCACAGCCAAGACAAGCAATGCTGCAGCCCTAATCAAAAATGTAAATCTCACATGCTTACATCATATGCCATCTACAGATCATCACATAGTCTAATAACCAACCTATGAATCACATAGACAACAAAGAGATTAAAACCACAATGCATCATCTCCACTGCCCTGAAGATGAGAAAGATGAAACCCATACTAATCCCCATAGCACTCACATCCCAGCCCCCCCCCCATACAAACCAGAATTCAGGCCCCGGGAATCTTCCCAAGTTCTTATATGTTTTTGAAATATTAGCAACATTATTATATCCTTTAATTTTACTAATTATTTATAAAAATATGGAATTAAATGTATTTGCTAAAAACTATTATCTATATTAAAATGTTTTTTTTATGCCACTACTATTTACATTAAAATAAATTTTATAAAACAAATTATTCCCTGCTCTTATAATAGAATTTTATTTCTTAGTGTCTTATATTTAAAAAATAAATTATCATTTTTTTTAATAATCTTTCCATAAGTTTTTTTTCTCTTCAATTAATTTAAATATTTTTTATTTATCTAATTTACATTGTACTTTTTATTATTAGTTTTTAATCATAATTTTTATATTTTGTAAATGACGAAATTTTTACATATTTCTAGTACATGATATTAATGTCATTAATTTGACTTCATTCCAATCATTTTCTTGAGGAAATTTTCTAATTAGTTTATTATTATACAATATCAATTTATTTTTAACTATTTCTAATATAATTTCATCATGTTGTATTTCTTTTTGTTATAGATAACAAGCACATTTTTTCTTTAAATATCACAGAAAGTATATTATTTTTCATTAGGATAGTATTAGTATATACATGAAGAAATTATAGTAATATTTATTAAGGTTATAATTTTAAAACTATGCACCTAAAAAAAATGACAATAGGGATCTCTGCAAATTTTAAACACAATATTTATTTAAAAAACAAGAGTGGCCACTCTTATCTTAACCTACTTTCTAAATAAATAGAAGAATCTAAAGCATTTTGATTTGAGAGCGTAAGGCTATTAAATACCTCACTGATTAAGTCCACAAATTTTATAACACATTAATATTCACGAAATCTTTCAATTTACAATGAGACAGTGTCGAGATCTTATGCTTAGAAATCTATTAAGATAATATAAAATTGTAATAATTATATTTATAAAGCACATACTCGTTACTTAAAGTAATATATATTAAGGCTACAACCTTAAAACTATGAGCCTGAAAAAATGACAGTAGGGACTTCTGCAAATCTTAAGCACAAGATTTATTTAAAAGACAAGAGTGGCCATTCTTATCTTAACCTACTTTCTAAATAAATAGGAGAATCTAAAGCATTTTGTGTTTAAGATTTGCAGACGTCCCTACTGTCATTTTTTCAGGTAGTTTTAAGGTTATAGTCTTAATAAATATTACTTTAAGTAATGAGAATCCACTTTATAAATATAATTATTAAGAAGAAATTATATTATTCATTACAATTTCTACTCTAGTATATGTTTTTATATAAAGAAATACACAATAATTAGATGATGAATCTATATAATCTTCGACAGTTTTGGATTTTTTTATATAAATCAACATTCATACCACCTATTAATATTATTTCATTGTTATTGCTCTATAACTGTTAACTTTAATTTTTAGTTTTCAACAAATATAATTTCTTTAATAAAAAATTAATATAGTTCCAAAATTTTATAATTTCTAAGTATGCATTTTTTTTTATAATTTATAATATCTAGATTAACCTCATAAATTTTTATATTTGTTTCACCACTAAACATCATACGATTACCATCTCTTATGCTAGCATATAACTGTTATTAAACAGAAACTAGTCTGGGGATATTGGATGAGTAGGTTCTAGATGGGGATTTTATGTACAAGCCTTCTGGTGTCCATTGATTACTCTGGTTGGCACAGGGTGGCACTACTATATGGAGAGTTTTGCCTGTTTATATTTGTTTCAATTAATATTACACATCAATTAAGATTAATGTAACAGTATACAATTGCAATTAATTAAACTCATTTTTTTTATATATTTCTAAGGTTAACATGAAGTATATTATAAATATTATTTTAATGGTATGTTCTTTAACTTCTATTTTCTAATCTACAAATGTATTAAGGTTCTTCATATACGTATCTTGAATGGCTTCCACCTCTATAAATTTTACTGTTGTATGGTTGTGAAACATATATAATAAGTAATAAAATTAATAATAGATTGAAAGCCTTTATGATGTGTGTGTGGAGAAAAATGAAAAAATCAGTTGGATGAATAAAATAGCAAATGAAGAAGTTTTGAAAAGAGTAAATGAAAAAAGAAGATTGATTGAGGAAATCAGAAAGATATTGGATTGGATATATATTAAGAAGAAAGTATAGTTTAATGAACGGTGTTTTGGAGGGAATGGTGAATAAAAATAAGAAGAAAGTAAATAAAAGATTGATTTTGTTGAATGATATAAAAGATGGGAAGAATTATGTGGAATTGAAGAGCTAGACAGTGAAAAGAATGAAATGGGAAAATATGGATAAATTGATGATGTGACTACTTTCTGGACCTGTCCATGGGACAGAATACTATTGATGATTATAATTTTATCTATTTTGTACTAAAATATATGTAGACACAATATAGCTCTTATAAATCATTAATAGTGTCATTTTTATTATTTATATACACTTTTTAAAATGCTTTAATTGATTTTGGAACATCTGTTTGTTTATTTGTTTAACATTTTGATCTTTTTAAAGTTAGAATGAAATTTTTAAATTGAGGTTTAATATATTTAAATTTGGTAGAATTACATCAAAATTGATATATAACTACTTTATAACAGTTTGATCCATTTGAAACAATTATGTTTTCAGAGGGTGGGGAAAATATGAAAGTATTAAAATTATCAAAAAAACAAAAAAATTATCAAAAAACAATTAACCTTAGAATTTTCATTTGGTTTAAATAATTGTCACAAGAGGGCACTTTCATTTTTTTTTAAATTTAATAATATTTTTTAAACTACACCTGGGTCTCATTTTACGCGATAGATAGGTTCCTCCAAAAACACATGCAAACAAAATTGTGCAAAAATAGACATAACTTACATTGAAAAAGGGGGAATGCGGTCTGTGATTTTTCAAAATTCGTGTAAAAGCAAAGCACCAACATAAAATTACTTTAAAATTCACGCAAAAAAAAATAAGGAAATAAAATATGGATAATAAAAAATTTTAAATTTGAAAAAAATTGATACAAGACAAACTTTTTTTAACTATAATATTTAATTTTATTCAAAATAATATATTTTTATGCATAATATACAGTACAATAATTTACATTTTTTAATATACATTTTAATTATCCTATTTGCCGAAAAACACGTTCGTTTAAAAACTGGTAAAAAATCAGATTCTCACAAGATGAAATACAACTAGCGCCAAGTTCACTCTCATGTTGTGTTAATGGTTTTCTGTTGACAACGTAATTAGTAATTAATCTTTGAGATGATGATTTTATTAATTGTTTATGAACTTAGACTTATGATAATAAAAAGACATTTATTCACCACTGCTGGGAAAAATTTAATTAAAACTAACAAATAAAAATTAAATTCTTATTTTTGTCTTTAATTTTTTAATTTTCAATTTCATTTAAAAATCAAATTTTGTTTTACATCACATTAATTTCAAGTCGCTATAAGTAATTTTTAAATTGTTAATTACAATTGAAAATCAGATATTAATTGTCAAATTTAATTGTGCCCACTGCTATTACTCACCTTTTAAAAATAAACTTGCGGACACTAAATGATTAATAATTGATTACGTTCTTTTTTAAAAAGCAAAAACAGAATGTGATTTAAAATGCAAAATTAACACGTACAATATTTGAACAAATTTACATTATAATCTTGTAAAATTTAATGTGTGTATACATAAAATGTGAAAATCATGATTTTAATTTCATTATTGCATAAAATCTTACTATTATAAAGCACTGAAAATATTGAAATTACTAAGATGAAAGTCGAATTTCAATAATGTGCTATTACTTTCAATATAACAAAATTTATTATTTAATGTAATAGCGCATTATCAGAGTTTGACTTCCGGTGAAACATGAATCGCGTAACTTCAAAATCGTGTTAAAGAAGTCCGCATAAAAAGAGACCCAGGTGTATTTTAAACACTTAATGTAGATGTATTGTTATGTAATAATAACAACAATAATAATACATTTTAATTTATAGAAGAAATATCTACTGATATATATATATATATCTAGTCAATTTAAAGTGTGATATAGTTCTACATTTTTAATAAATGAATGAATACTAAAAGCTTAAAAATAAGAGATAATTTTTTCTATATTAATTGCTTTTATTGACTGCACTAAAAAGAAATAAAATAATTGTTTCATCAACCATAATTGAAGTTTTAGATTTAATTTGAAATAAAAACATGGAAGGGGGATCCAGAATTTAAGTGAGTCAATCCCTATTTTTCATAACAAGGGATTGACTCATTTAAATTCTGGATCCCTCCTTCCATGCTTTTATTTCAAGTTAAATTTAAAAAATTCAATTGTAGCTTAAAAAACAATTATTATATTTCTTTTTTAGAGCATAGTCAATAAAAGCATTTAATATAAAAACATTTTTTATCTCTATTATTCTTTATCTACTTTTTGCAGAAAATGTTTTAATCCATATAAATTTACATTTTCTTTTGCTGTATATTTAGTTTTCTATTACATAATTACTTTCAATTTAACTTATCTAATAAATTACATTGAAAATAACTACATAAAGGAGTAGACCTTCAAAATAACCATGAGATATAATTAAAATGTAGACAAAAGCTTTATAATCATGTATGCAAATAGATATAAAAAACATTTGTTTATATAATAAGATTTGTAAATCAATATATATAGAATATAATTTGTATATTAACTCATTATCTATTATTAGTATAATTAATTAATAGTAGTAGTAATATATAACAATCCAAAGCACTTTCAATGTAAAATTCAGAAAACACATTAAATTGAGATTTTAAATGTAAATAATAGAATATTCATGGAATTATAAACATTAAAAAAACTAACATTTATTAGATTATTATTTGTCAAGGTTTGTAATGATGGTATATTATAAGCTGTGATATGTTGGACTATTTCTATCATTTATGAGTGAATGTTGAATGTATAGAAAATTTTAAACTTTATTTAAACTTTCCAAATACAAACAACTTATAGTAATAACACACAAATAGACAATACAGGTTAAAATTACACAATGTTTCAAGTAGTATTATTCTCCACTCTTCTTCAGTTGTAGCTGTCCTATATGCACAGTGACAATATTTGCTTAGAAGTTGAACTCGCACCTTTAGATTCTTGTATATTGAATTTCTGTCACTGTGCATATAGGCCAGCAACACCTGAAGCAGAGTGGAGAAATGTTAGGTAATTACTAATCTGTATTGTCTATTTGTGTGTTATTACTAACAAGTTGTTTGTATTTGGAAAGTTTAAATAAAGTTTAAAATTTTCTCTACATTCAACATTCACTCATAAATGATGGAAATAGTCCAACACATCACATCTTATCACTAGATTATATTTATATCTCATTTTTCTTCAGCAGCATCATATCATTAAATCATTAATCTAGCAATATTATATCCATCTGTAGAGTATATACTTTTAATAAACATTCTATTATACTTACTTGCAGTTTTAGTTTAATTAAACCTGACAACTAAACATTTTCTTATAATAAATACCTTTTTATTTTTATGATAATGGTTTTTAAAATAACTAGAGGAATTTGAACTTAGGATTTTTCAGTCTATATTCATGTTCCACAGCATCTTAAACAAATGACACACATGATCATGTTCATGTGAAAAAATAGATAATCCTGAATATACATATTTTGTATAGAACTAGCCTTCATCAGCTGAGCACAGATTATATATATATGCGTGGGAGATTGTAGATCTGGTTCAACTGATGAGTGCTAGTTCTGCATGAAATATGTATATAGGGGATCATTTATCTTTTCCACATGGTCATGTGTAATGGTTGTTTGAGATGGAATGGAGGATGAAATAGACTGAAAGATCCTAAATTCAAATTCCTCTAGTTATCTTAAAAACCATTATCGTAAAAATAAAAAGGTATTTATTATAAAAAAATTTTTTAGTTGTCAAGATGCAATTAAGAATAAATTAATATTAATATTTGGGAAATGGCAAATCTTTTGTTTTTGTATAGGTAATAATTTTAAAACATTAAAACATAAGTCAAACATTAGCACGGCTGTCTTACAAGCAGTTGTCCCAGGTTTGCTTTCCAGATAACCCTTTGACATATGGGGGAAAAAACATTAAAACACTGGTTATATTAAAAAATAAATCATTTATGACATTAATTTATAAATAAAAATATTATAATAAGTAGTTTTGATTGAACATTAGGAAGCATCTTTGTTGCTTTTTATGTTTATAAATGCATTTATTGAGGAATGTATAAATATTTACTTTTGCTTTGTAAATGAATTAAGTGATTATTTATTTCAAATGAATTATGGGTTATGATTGATATTGGTTTGGATAAAATGCTGAAACACATTTTCCTAGACTATTTACTAAATTACACATAAAATTTCAAATACATGAAGTATTCTGGAACATTAAGTATGCAGAGTGAGAAGAAGACAACTAAGCAAAAAGATTGTACAAACTAGTAATAAGACCTGATCATTATCAATAAGGAATTCATCAATGATTGCTGCCATCTTAATAAAATTTATTAAACTTATCATCATAAGAGTTGCATCATAAATTTTCAGGTGATCTTTATAAGTTTAAAGTATATATTTGGAGCATAACTGAATACATTGTACAAAGTGTGATAATTTAATTCTCAAAATGCACCTTCATCACTAGTGGCTATTGTCACGTTCAAAGTAGCCCCCTTGTGCATCTATAGACTGATTAAAATGGCATTTCCATTTCAGGAAGCATATCTGGAACTCATTTTCAGGAATCTTGTTGAGCAGCTGTCTCACATTCTTTTGGATATCAGTTTTAGTAAAAAATCTTCAATCAGTGCAGTTTTTAATTTTGGAAATAACTAAAAATCACAGGGGGCGAAGTCGGGTGAATAGGCAGGATAGTTTAATTTTTAACTGATATTTTGGCCAAAAAGTCTCTCACAATGAGTGTACTATTACCCATTTTTAAGCTAAAGCATATGCACCATGGGTATTTATTATCTTCTCAATAGCTAACTAATGAGTGGATCTATCCACTTGAAATTTTCACACACATTAGCTTAACCATATTCAAACCCAAATGTTCAGTACTTATGTGATCCTTGATACAATTAGATTATGGGTGATACATACAGTCATTCTGGGAATTAAATTGTCACTTTTTTTTAAAGTAATTTAAAAAGTTATTAAATTGTCAGCAACTGCTCAAAAAGTAATGACGTTTAAGCACCAATGTGATATATTATTTACAACTGTTCCATTCAAGTGATCAGACTGAATTTTTATTTTCTTCTCTCAATTGGATATGGTACAAAACTTAGTCTTTGAATCTGACAGTCTCATCAACAATGCGAATTCACATAACGCATCAACCTCAAGAATATGCGCTTGAAAAATGCGAAGGTAGAGACCTCTACAGGTCTTAACCACAAGCTTACGCTATGGAAGAAAAGAGGGAACCTAATGCATCAGCAGAAACTTTGCAGTTAAACTTTTATGTAGTTTTTCTGTTAAAATACTTTATAAAGCTGAAGTATTTTTAAAAAAAAAAACTCTGACGAATGGAATCATAGTAAAAGTTATTTTAATTAAAAATCAGTAAATTAAAACATAGAAGAATTATTAAATATAAGTTTAAATCAATATTGTAAAATTAATAATTATCTTCATTATTTGTTTTTTAAAGAAACGTATTTCATCTCATTAAAAATCAATCATTTTAAAATATATATATATTGGACAATCTTTATTCGATTTATATGTTTTTGTTTTTTAACTTCACTCATCTCCGAGTTTTTTTTTTCATTTGTAAAAATTAAAACGCATTTTTAAAAAAAAATATTTCATTATTAATCAACCAATCAATAATATTACAATTTTAAATTTTTCCTTAGGGAGGAAATAATGAAGTTTAAATCACAGCAGAAAAAAAAAATCAATTTTTATTGTTATCTAATAATCAATGAGGAGGAACCTGCCTTCTTTTTACATTTCAGTTCTAATAGGTCTAATTTAAAGTTTATTACATACTGATGATAGTCTTAAAATAAAAGGAAATGAAAGGTTCCAATATGTTTTAAATTAACCAGCATGAAACATCGCTTGCGTGAGAATAGAGTTGCAGGGAAAAAACACCAAAATCAGATTATCTCTATTATGCATTTTGACAAACTTTTTCAACATTATGAGCTTAAATGTTCTCATGATAAATCAATAAAACAATTTAAAAATATTTTAAATACGATTCTCAAGTAATAATAAAAAAAGATTTAAAACTACAAAAAAAAAAAAGGCAGATAAAAAAGTTTTTTTTAAAAAAAGTCAAACTTCGAGAATATTCTTGCTTTGGAAAAACATAATGCAGTGTAGATAAACTGAATAATACATACAGTCAATTAAAATTCAAAAGTAAATTAATAAGATAATGCCTCTGTGACTTAGTCCACTATCAGAATAACAGAATGCCGACCTAATCGTTTCTATACTTGTTCAGCACAGTAAAGTAATAAACAATATCTCATTTGGTCGTCAAATGAATGGAAATTGCTGTGATTGGATTTACCAATTAGATGCACAAACATTATATGATTTTCATAGTGATAAAACCATAAGACATTTTAATTAAAAACAACAACAACGAAACAATGTTCGATCCTTAGCATTAAACCCAATGGCGTAACTACCGCGTCGCAATGGAAGGCGATGCCTGCGCGCCTACGCAGTCCAGCGACCTATAAACTTTGAAAATCTATAGCAAGGCAATTAAAATATATTTACATGAAAACAATTAATAACTATCTCATAAATTGTCTTGTTATATGATATAAAAAAATTGTAAAATTATTTTGAAAAATCCAAACAACATTTCGATGAATTGTGTGCCGATTGTCGACTTAATAATGAGGAACAGTTACTTCGAGTTATCTTTTATTGTGTGATAGATAAAATAACTGTGCAAATTAAAAAGCGTTTTGTGGGAATGCAGACCGCAAAGCACTATTTCAGTTTTTTAGAACCTAGAAAAGTATCAATATGGCAGACGCTGATGTGTTAGACAATTGCTCAAATCTTAGAAATAAGTACCCAGAACTTTTTTCGGAACAGCTTGCTAAATAATTAATTCTAATGATTTTTTTATTAAAAGACGATCTTACAGAAAAAATGACGATTAAGAATTTCTCAGACTTTTTAGTTACTAAATACAGTTTTTTGGAAAGTCAAAGTAGCGAAATGTCTTTTCTTGTTATTTTTTTACATTTCCGGTAACTGGACTTATTGTTGAAAGGTCTTTTAGTAAATTAAAAATAATAAAAAAAAAATTCAATTGGTCAAACAGGCTTAAAGACGTTGTAATGTTAGCTATTGAGCAGAAGGATGCATCTAAAATGGACTTAAAGGAACTAATTAATGATTTTGCAAATGCAAAGGTTAGGAAAAAGGATTTTTAAAGTGAGTACCTTTATTAAATTAACTTAAATGATATTTATAATATAAAATAAATAATTAAAAATTTGTAAATACATGAAAAATCAAAATTCCGAATTTTAAATTGGTGCCCTTTTTGAATTTCTGTCTTCGGGCTCAATGTCTCTACTTACGCCACTAATTAACCCAAAAAACCTTGAAGCTTTAAAAATTAGTTTTCATTCTTTTTTTTTCTTACCATGTGGTTTAATTTGGATGTCTGCCATCTGGTGATAAAAAGAAACACTTATTGTATCAGAACTAATATTTGCCAATCTTTACATATATAAAGACTTGCATGATGTAAATTATTTAATTGTATACTACATGCTTTAAATAAATTAACCGTTATTTTAAAGAATTATAACTCTGTGGTATAGTTAAAAATTATATATACATGTACGTATCTTTAAAATGATATTAAACACCATTTTATTTCATAAATAATCAACATACATGAATATTTAACAGAATTATTAAAATACATTTATTAATAAAGAAAGCATGAAATTATTACAATTTGATTCTTTCTGAATTCATAATTTTAATATCAGACACTTCAGATAGATGTTTTTAATAATTATTATTAATTACTTATTGAAGTAACTTAAAGTTAAAGTTTAATGATTTTTAGTATTTTACAATGTTACACATTTCATTTTTTAATTTATTTAAAATATATATCATTGAGAAAATATATGTAATATCTCAAATACATAGATTAATTGTATAATGTTTGAGAAAGAAAATGCAGTGACCCGGACTTTGAAAAACAAAAAGAAAAAATTCGATATATGCAAATCAGATGATTCCAGTCAATACTTAAAAAAACAATAGAATATCATCAATTTGTTATCAAGGCAACAGAGTGTTGCCTTGACAACTGAGCAATGGTATTTTGGTGACTTATTTTAAACATTGGCTGGGTTCATCTGATTTACATATGGTAGTAAATAAGCTATGTGCATTAAAGATTTAAGGTATGTATACATATATTAAAATGAAGGCTTTTCATAGGTTGAAGATATAAATGAAATGATATCTGAGTACATCCGTGAATAATTAATTGTAGTAAATACATATATACTAACAGGTCACAACAGTCAACTGGGTAGTAAATATTATGAAAATAACTCTCCATACAGTAGTGTCACTCAGTGCCAATCAGAGTAATCAGTGGATGCCAGAAGGCTTATGCATAAAATTCCTATCTAGTGCCTACTCATCCAATATCCTAAGATCTAGGTGCAGTGCTCTCAGATCCAAAGCTCCTCACTGATGAAGGCCACAAGCCAGAAACTAGTCTGGGGATATTGGATGAGTAGGGACTAAAATAGGGATTTTATGCACAAGCCTTCTGGCATCCATTGATTACTCTGGTTGGCACCGAGTGGCACTACTGTATGGAGAGTTTTGCCAGTTTTAATAACAGTAATGTGCTAGCATAAGAAATAGTGATCATGTGATATTATGAAAATAGTTGCAGAGGTACTGCAAATATTGACATATAATCATAATGAATATTAATAGAAAATATATAGAAATAATATTTATCAGAAATAATTTAGCTTATTGGTTTTTTAAAAAATTTCTTTCAAAAAGAAGATAATTTGCATGTATCATCACATTTGTTGATACAATGTGGCCTTTTAAAGAACTCAATGGGTTCTCTGATTGGACATTGTTGGAAAGTATCACAGCTGGGTAATATTCTAATGTTAGAAAAGTCATATGACTTGTATCAATAGAATGGAGATATGTTTCTGATGAATGCTTCTTAATTGCATTAACATGTTAATCTCTTCTAGCATTAATGTGATGGTTGCTCATACCTACATAAGAAGTTCTACAAATGCTACATGAAATTTTATAAAATTCCATGGGCTTCAATAGGGATTGATTCTTTAGGTTTGTATAGAATGTTATTAATTGTTTGATGAGTAGTATATTCTGTCTTTATATTACATTTTAGATTAAACCCAATATTGCCTGTAGTTCCTTTTACATAGGGAATACAAAATCTAATAGTTGTTTTTTTTCTTCTTTTTGATTATTATTTTGATTGTTTAGGGAATGAAACATTGCTTACACAAGGATAAAGTTTTATAAGCAAAAAAAAAAAAACACCAAAATCAGATTATTATGCATTTTGATAAACTTTTTCAATATTACGAACTTAACCTTTTCTCAAGATAAATTAATAAATAATTTAAAAATCGAGATGTGCTCTTTAACAATGTCAGACCAGAGAAACCATTGAGATCCTTAAAAGACCAGATTCTATCAATAAACATGATGATACATGCAAATTACTTTTCATTTAGAAGGATTCTTAAAAAGTCATTAATCTAATTAATTTCTGATATTTATTACTTCTACATGTTTTCTATTAATAGAATGTTCATTATTATTATACATCGATACTTGCAATGTTTTTTACAACTATTTTTATAATATTTATTATGTAGCTAATGACCAGTGTGACTAGCTCAAATATATATATATATGGTAATAGAATTTTAAAGTTTATTTATACACAATTTCAATTATTCATGGAATAATTTATATTTAAAAATGTATCTGTGTAAATACACGTGTATGGATTAAAATTAAATGCTTTCTGTTCATGTGTTTATCTTTATGTTTTATCGCTGTAGATTAACTAAACAAACATACTCATTTAAATTAAGATTAAATATCCTTTAATAAGATGTTCAGTAATGTGATGGCATCAAGATAACAATTGTATTAAATAAGTGCTATATAAACAATTTATGGAACAATCATATCGAAATATGTTACTAGGACAAATTTGCAAGCAGATTCTAAAGCACCATTTTAAAATCAATTTGCAAATATATTTATCCTTTCACACATTTAATACTTGATTTATTTGCAATATATACAGTTGAAGATCATATAAAAGAGGATGTATCCTTTTATAAGATAATAGATTGGCATTGATATAAGAAAGAGCAAATGTATTTGCAGGTTTGTTTTAAAATGGTTCTTTAGAATCTGCTTGCAAATTTATCCTAGTAATGTATTTGGTCATGATTATTCCATGAAATATTTATATTCATAAACATGACATATTTGAGCTGCAGTATGAATCATTTATGTGCGATTAAAGTTATTAGTAAATAAGGCTAGAGATCATGTGATGTTTATTAATAAATAAATGCAAATTTAAAACTTTGAATAATAGCCAATGTCATTATATTTTCTTTATGCAAACACATACTTGCAATAAAGTTAAGTCACTGATTTAAAAAAAATAATTTGACAAGTATGCAGTAATGTTATATTTAAATAGCTCAAAATGCATGTATATGTGGACATCAGTTGGGTAAGCACTTGAATTTATATATGTAAAGTATATATGAACAAACATTTAAATTATAGTGCTACAGTAATTGGTTTTCATTTATTTTATAATTTAATACTTATATCATATTTGTAACTTGATATCAGAATCAGATAAATAATCTATTAAAATACCTTAGTATATTTGTTTTAATTTTTATATACTGTCTACATATGTGTAAGAACTGCCTAAAGCATGAAGTGTTTCCTAACTGCTATAATATAAATCTTAATAGATTGATACAACATTGAAATTATTCAAATATGGAATACATGTTTAATTCTAAAGCAGTATTTCATTTGCTTATTCTGAATGTTTTCTATATATATATATAAACAGAGGGATTGAACTAAGGATTTTTTACACTATTCATCCATTCCAACTAAGATCATATGCATAAAAGAGGACAAAGGGAACTGTTTTATGTTAATGGATAGAAATGAATATATATAAAAAATACCACAGAAAATCTAAAAATTACAATATAATGAAATCATATACAATATAAAAACCATGAAAGAAAACTTCATATAATATGGTACTAATAAAGCATTGTAACAAATTCTACAATAAAGCAGGATATGTCAAAATATATCCTTCAACAGCAGTACTTTCATGGATATTTCCAAGCGTAAAATTGCACAAAGAAAATTACCCACTATGATTAATGATAGATTTTAGAATTGCATACTATTACAGGGTCATGGATATTATAGCTGTATGGCTAAAGAGCCATTTAGGATTCAGAAGATATATTATTAAATCATCCTTAGATCCACACATTAAAGGAGAATATAAGCGAGCCTCACTGGATATAAAAGAGCTACATAGCTTGGTGGCATAAAGAATTTCCCACAAATATCATAAAACATCTATTGAATAATAGAAGTTATAATACACAAAATAGTATGTTATTACAGATGTTCTTGACAAAAATTAATAATGAGTTCTATAGTAGGGAAAATGCATGGCGAATGGGGTTGTCCACCAGCAGTATTAAAAATGCAACTTGACAATGAGTTATATGAGGGATAAAATTGTACCAGAATTTATAGAGAAAGATCAAAACATAATATAGAAAAGATACATTGATGATATACTAGTATGTGGTTCAGAACAAACTATTATTAAGATTCATGAATTACTGTTTAACATTGACAATTGAACATAACAATCATGCATACATTTAAAAATCAAAGAAATAAAAAGAGCTTAAAATATAAAATGTTAGTAAAGTGTCTTTAAATAAGAGCCACTATTCATCTACAATTTAAAACACCAATGGTGGATAAATTAGCAAGTTTTAAAGTATTTCTTAATAGAAATCTGATGCTTTGTAAATCTGATGCAGACAAAAATAACATAGATGAGTGCATTAAAGATTTATGTAGTATTGGCCATAACAAAAATATACTTATGAATGTAATTAAAAATTTTACAGAAATATAAAATGTTATTTTAAACTGCAAGATGAAATTTAAATATGGGTCAGCATATTCTGAAGTTGATGAAGAAACTTTTTTAAAAAATGTGAGGCAAATTTTAAAGTTAACTTCCTAATCCTAATCTCAATAAATTAACACTGAAGATGAACTATAAAAGGATGGTACACTGCAGATAATATATAAAATCCTTTGCCACAGTACAGAGTGCATCATAATACAGAAAATTTAGGGCAATAATTCAACTAGAATGATGAAGCTCAAATATCTATATAGGCACATTAAAAAAAATCCCAAATATAAATCTGTTTTTCAGGACCATGAGAAACAATATAGTCATAGCATGGATCCACAGTTCATCAGCGTAGTGGGTATAGAGTGATGACCAAAAAAGTAAGGTGAAAAAGCATGGTTTATTACCAATCATAAAAATGTAATGAACAAGAGAGAATGCTACCACATAAATGGAATATTTACATAACTTAATTTACATAGCATGCATAATTATAGCAGATTATATATAAGGCAGGAATAATTAGCTAACATGAGAGCTATGATTACACTACTCATCACTGAAAGTACATTCAGCTTTATGGTATAAAGATAAGAAAGGGACCACTTCATTCTGCCCATGTACATATTGAAACAGTAAGATTCGTATTCGAATCTTAAGTTTCACCTTTTTCTGTCGTCTCTCACTGACCGGTCTATCCCGCCCAAATTTAAACTTTTTGATATCGAATTGTGTGTGTAACAATATTAAAAATGTATAAATATATGTAGAATTCAGCATAAACATGCACACATTCCGATCTCAAATTAAACGCAATAAATAGGGATAAAATAATATAATTTAGATTTCTTTTAGTTATATGATTTTGTATAATTTTAATCATTTATTTTGGATTATAAAGTTCGTATTTGTTGCTTTGTTTAAATTTCATTTAATAATAATTCTAAAAAAATCTGATGTAATATTTAATTAAAAGTTAAAATAATCTTATGTTCCCTTTTTGTTTTTGAAATTTAAAAGCATTGGTCAGTGATAGATAATAGATTAATTAAAGAAAAATTCCCCAAAATATAATTAGTAAATGTAAAATGTAAACAATAGAACGGCAGCTTTCTTTAATTAAAAACCAACAAAATGCGTTGATTATCCTCAGGGCAGATTAAATAGAACCTAAAAATACCTTAACAAAAACGTGAGAGATCAAGATAAAAAAAGAGGCCATCTTAGACTTACTGGAGACATGCACTTAAACTTTAGCTTTGCTCTTGATCACTGAGAGTCTCCAAAATATAAAATAATTTGTTCCTGCCAAGGTATGACCGAGTAAAGCACCTAGATTATTCTCCATCAGGAGATGGCCTGTCGGATGCTGAACTTTCCATTGCCCATCATAAATTAACCATGAAGACCTGCTGCCTGAAATAAATGAGAAAGCTTCTGCTGCTGTGAAAGTAAAATGAAACGTCTAAATACAAGAAAGAATGGCCACTCATAAACTATTTGCTACTTAACCAATGGACTCGGAAAACTTCTTATAAAACAGGTACCTGTTTGTGTTCAAACTCTAGAGTACTCTAATAATATGCTATAGCTCTTCTTCATACTACTTATCTAAATTATAAAATGTAAAAACTACCATTTGTATAACTAAATTGAATAATTAATTTAATATGTAAATTTCTCTAATAATCTAGCTTACCTCACTCTATCTGGGGTGCATATTTCTAAAATCTACATTTTATCTATATTTATTATTTAATTATTGCATGCTCACAATTGTCTCTATTTTCAAAGTTTAAATCTATGATCGTTTAAAACAATGAATGCGTGTCAAATTTTCATTAATATTTACTTTCTTTAATAACTTAACTTTCATATAAATTGACACGCATTCAATGCTTCATTTATTGTAATGCAGGGGTCTACAACTTCGCAAATGGCTGGCATATTAGTTGTAATCATTCCCAGTTTAGATATGTTTTGTATACAGTAAATCATCATGAATAATTCCAGAAAATTACATTTCTTTGAGAGTCACCAACGTTCTTTAGTAAATGTTGATAATGTCGGGCCGAATTAGAAATCCATTTAAATCTTATCATAATCGTTTATAAGTATACATGTGTTACGTTTTAGAGACGCGATGATCTATTCCGCCGTAAATATTCTGGATTCTTCAGGGTTGAAATTAACCCCCGTCGTCCTACACAAGCAGACATAATAAATGCTCCCGTAGGATTTGATCTGTCATGCAGCCAGCTGGCAAATTGCGACACATACCGCTTGTCCCTGGTTATGCTTATGTGACACCTTACTTCGTCGGGCCGTGGCAGAGACCAGCCCAACAGTTTTATAAACTCATTCACGGCATTGCAGTTTCAATATACTGCCATTCCATATCGCCTTTCTAAAGCGTACCACGTGTTCCTTTGCTCAATTCTATTATTCTATATATCACTCCGCCTCTGCATTATCTTCGTAATTCACTCTCAAATAAATGTTGCCCTTAGTCATAAAATAAATAGTTTAATTAAATAAATATATGTCCGCCACTCTTAAATCTTACTTTAGACTCTTGCATTGCAAAGGTATAAATTCCCCAAGGCATGCATTAGAAATACTTACTCGACAATTTTAGGTAGCTAGATTAGCCTTCAAATAAGTAAATTTCCTTTGTAAACATTACAGTATCGGAAATACCACTACTGAAATCATCAATATAAAATAATGTCTAAATAAATAAATGTATTCTTTAAAATATAATCATGTTGCAAATCCCGCTACTGAAGCTTTAAATCCACAAAATATTATTAGTAAATGTTTGTTTTATTAAAATGTATTAATAAAGAATTTTAAACTATATGTTTGCATTGCGTTTCATTTGTTCGATACCCATTCTATATAATATTTCCTCGATTATGTAAATATGAATGTTTAATTAATATTAGTTTGGTTATTGGCTAACTCGAGAATAAAATCATGAGTCTCTTGCATATCCCTGACCACCGTGCCTAAGGAAATATTTACTAATGTCGCATCAGATGCATTGTTTCGTGGATTGTATTGTGGAACCGATAAACTCTGTTCGAACTCAGTACCACGGGTGGCTTCGCTACTCGATGGTGCTGCTGTTCTGTATGGTGGTCGAATTCTGCACTATGTTTACGAGTCACACGTTTTCTGACCGTTACAATATGTACACACAAGTGAAGAAAAAATTACTTTTCTATTTATTTTGTATAGTTGTAATTAGACATTTTGTTAACAGTCATTAATTAATAAAAATATAGCCTTTAAGCATTATAATAATGCATTTCAAATATAAGATCAACTATTTGTCTATTTTATACTTTTGGACAACATATTTGAAAGATTCCTTTTCTCTACATGAAAATATATACTGTTATTAAAACAAGCAAAACTCTCTATACGTATTGCCACTCAGTGCAAGCCAGAGTAATCAATGGATGCCAGAAGGCTTGTGCATAAAATCCCCATCTAGTGCCTACTCATCCAATATCCCCAGACTAGTTTCTGGCTTGTGGCCTTCATCAGTGAGAAGCCTTGGATCTGAGAGCACTGCACCTAGATCTTAGGATCTAATGCAACCCTCCACCAGCCATCTTTTATCTCTACTTAACTATAAATCTATGAGACTTAAATTGAAAACACTATATTTTCAATACAAGCTCATCAGCTTATATAGTCATATAGGTCTGAACTCAGTTCAGCATCTATACATTTTGGTGTCTTTGGTTCTTTAATAACCATAGCCACCACTAACCTATTAGGCAGAATTAGAAGTGGTGATCATGTGATGTTTATTGGCATAAAATATATATTGAACAATAATTATATAATTATCTTGTAAATATATAGTCGGTGTCTTACATTAACATTAATATTTTACAATGACAACATATAGCATTGCTAAAAGTCATGTTTCAAGTCCATATGAATCAAAAATTATATTGCTATTATTTATTTACATCCAATACACACATAGTATCAAAAATAGACTTTAAAATAAGCATCAAAATAGATCTAAAAATAATTATTACCACAATCACAAATAAATATACTATTTTATTTCATTCATTATGAACATGTCACTGTAACACAGACTAATATTTCTAAATAATACATGAGCAATTTAAAAGTATTGCAGTTTGTAATGTTATAATTGACTATTTATTAGTCTGCATTACAGTGACATGTTTATTTCATGTTTAAAGAGGTTTATTTAAACTTCATTGTATCAATATTTCATACTCTGTAGTCAAGTTGCGATCTTTAAGTGTCCATATATATTCAATGGACCATTAGTAAGAATGGATTTCCATTCTTGCTATTAAAAGGTGAGAAGGTTGCCTTGACAACAGTGAGAAATATTGATTATTATCTTTATTATGAATGTTTAGGTGGTTGCTGGTTGGTATCTAATTACATCTTTATCCCATTTAGCATTAAGCACTATTTCAATTATATTTATTTATATATAAAATCCACATTATCATGGAGCTATATATAAAAAGAAAAAGAAGAAGTGAAAAGTTGTGTATATAATTATATTCATATTTATTTATTGTATGAATGTGGACTAAAAAGTCAGAAAATAATTGTTTCTTCAACTGAAATTGAGTTTCTTTATGTTTAATTTGAAATAAAAATGTGAGGGATCTAGAAATTAATTAATTAAATTCCTTGTTATAAAAAGTAGTGATTGAATTAATTAATTTCTAAACTCTCCATGCTTTTACTTCAAGTTAAATATAAAAACCTCAATTATAGTTAAAGAAATTTCTCACTTTTTAACTCAAAGTAAATAAAAGTGTTCATTATATATCTATTATTTTTGCATTTTTAACATTCGTATTTTTGAAATTATTTCATATGCCAATCTAATGCTTGAAAGTAAAATCACATACTAAATAAAGATCCTTTAAAATAATGTTTTATTTATTTGGAAGCTGTTTTTAAAAAATCAACTTTTACAATTAAAAAAAAAAGTGATATATATATTTTAAAAAATTAGTTAAATTGAAAAGTATTTTATTGGTGATTTAAAATTGAAAGAAAAAGAAATCTTTGAATATGAAAATTCATTTTTGAAAAGTGCCCTTTTTTCTTTTAATTGTAAAAGTTGATTTTTTAAAAAAATGCTTTCCAAATGAACAAAAATATATTGTAAATGATCTTTATTTAATATGTGCATGATTTTAAAGATTAATTTTTAATCTCAATTTTAAATGACAGCTAAAATACTTTTTACTATAATTATTTTTAAAATATATATATATACTGCTCTCTCACATGCATTACTATAAACTTATTAAAGTGATATAAAGGTTTTGAAATTTTATATCAAAATATTTGAAATTTCATCTGCCAACTTCTTTAGATTTAAGAAACTATAGAGCCTCCCTAAAATATTTTAGTGTCATATTGCATGGCCACTGATTTATGAGCAATGTGCAAAATGTGAACAAATTATATTGAATATATATTAAATCTCAATTTCAAAATATTTACCCAAACAGAGATTGAAGTTTTTTGAAATTCAATATTAACTTCAATAAATGTTTTTAATTAATAGTGATTATAGATGCATAATTGAATTACTTCCAAGTTTGAATAACAAGCCTCATTAATAACGATAAAAATCAAAAGCAGTCAGGAATGAAAATGTTGATGCAATATCATCTGGTATTCATTAATTACTTAAGTGTAATATAAATGGCAGTGGAGTAGAGAGCAGCTTCTATTTTTACATTTATTAATTAAATTACAGAATTAACCTATCCAATGTTGATTCCAGATGGTAAGAATGGCATTACCTTGTTCCATTCTGTTCATCCTAGCAATGTCTCAGATTAATGTTATTTTAGTAATAGTTATTCATTTATCCATTTTTCTTTTGGTTAACAATTTATATATAAAAATAATCAATTTATATTTTGCCTTTTATTTTTTAAATAGATATCAGGTCTAATTCAGCAATATGAAATAATTTAAATGTATTTGTTTCTTTAAAGAGAATTATAACTTTTCACATTGAGCTTAACAAAACAAAAAAATTTAATTAAATTTGAAAGCTTACTATTACATTGAAAATATATTTCCATTTATGTCTGTGATATTTTTATTAATAAAAATAAAATATATTTATTTTATAAATGTGTATACATGAAAATAGTCAATACTTAAACAATGCTAATATCATTAACAATTAACAATCTCAATCTGTTGTCATGGTAACCTCTTTTAAACAATAAAGGGGAAATCCATCATTATCTATGGTCTATTATATTTATATATAGAGTAAAGATTGTAACTTGATCACAGAGAGTGAAATTATTAATTTTAAAAAATTTAAATAAACCTCATTAAACAGATAAATATAATCTCTTCTGAATGGAGACTAACAAATAATCAATTTAAATTCAAAGTGCACTCCAACTATATATTACTTAGATATTATATATATTATTAATATTTTTCTTTTAGAATTCAAACAACCCATGTGTAAAAAAAGAAACATTAATTGAAGACTCAAATTTTAATTTTTTTCCATTTCTCACTTTAAATTAAATGTGGAATAAATTTTCAAATTATTTCTTTTTTTTTAAAAAAATATATAAACTTTTTAACAAATTAATTTGTACTGAAAATGTTTAAATTAAATATAATGTCTTTCAAACTGGAGATTATATATATAATTAAACTAACATTTTAAGCCTCTTTTTAATTACATTTAATATTCAGCAAAAAGTTAAGTGGTTTATTGTTATTAAGTTTTTAATAGTTTGTTTAGAACTGCTAGTGTTATTTTATATATATTTTTCTTTTATTAATAATCAATAGTTAGTATTAAGCAGAGTTATATTTTATATACATATTTAATATTTTAAACATATAGTAAATAAAGAATACTTGTAATTATTTAACAATAAACTTTATGCAAGTAGAGGGATTTGAACTCAGCATTTTTCAGTCTATTTATTCTCCATTTCTTCTCAAACAACTAAAATGACCACGAACATGCAAAAAAATACACAACCCCCAATATGCATATTTCTTGCAGAATTAGCACTCATCAGTTGGCCCACATCATAATTTCTCACACATATACACAATCAGTGCTTGGTACACATGAGAAAAATATACGATTCTTAATATATGTATTTCATACAGAATCAGCACTCATCAGTTGGACCAGATCACATACATAAAACAAACACTGATTGTATATATGTGTGGGAGATTATGATTTGTCCCAACTGATGACTGCTAGTTCTGCATGATATACATATATGAGAGGTCATGAATATTTTCGTATGTGTGTGGTCATATGTATTGGTTGCTTGACATGAAGTGGAAAACAAATCTTGAGCCCAAATCCCTTTACTTACATATATAAAACATTTTATATAAGCAAGTTATATACTGCCTTAGAATTACATAAAACTTTATTAATAAAAACATCTTTACTCAATAAAACTAGAAACATATATATATGTCAATGAGAAAATAAGTTTCAGTTGATTTGAAATTTATTTTAAAACTAATAATAATTTTTTATCTTATATTAACCGTTGAAAAAAAAAACCCTGTTATTTACATATATTAATTGTAATTATAAATTTATTTAAACGTACATTATTATATTAAGTAATATTTACCAAGGCTGTAAACCTTAAGAATATGCGCATGAAAAATGCAACGGTAGGGACCTCTTTTCCTCCAAAGCGTAAGCTTGTGGTTAAGACCTGTAGAAGTCCCTACCATTGCATTTCCACGTGCATATTCTTAAGGTTTACAGCCTTGATAAATATTACTTAATATATTAATTGTGTAAACATTTTTTATAAAATGATATTTTAAAACAACAATGTAAAAGTTTATACGTATTTCATGGTTCTGGGTATATTGTTTTAAAAAATATCAATGAAAAAATGATTAAATTAGAAATTAAAAATAATTATAAAAGATAGAACCAAAAGTTCAACAAGTTTTAAAGAGCTCAAATGCTTTATTTAATACAAATATTTTAAAATGAAGAACTGAAAAAATTGTTAGTCACAAAATTATCCTACTGACGAGTGCTGGTTCAACATGAAATGTGCATCTTGGGGATCATAGATCTTTTTCACATGCCTTTGATCGTATGTTTATGATTACATCCCTCCACAAGATGTTAAAAGTGGATAGAAAATATTCCCTACCTTGCGTCAGAGTCATTAGTATACAAATTGTATTTCAAAATTATTTTTACAGGCAAACTCATAATGAAACATTCTGATAAAATTGCAAATGAATGAAAAGTAGAATTATTTGCAAGTTTATGAGTCTGCCTGCAAAAATAATTCTGAGTAATAATGTATTTGGAACAAGAATTTTCTGTGATATGATTATAATGTTTATGTTACAAATTCAAGATAGTACCAAATTATTTATATGCTACTGATATAAAATATTACATCAAAATAAAGGTAGTGGAGATTTAGTGACATTTGCAAAATTGTCATTATCCAGTGGTGCTATTAAAGTACATTTATTTATAAAGAGCATGTGAAAGAACATACATAGATTCAAATACAACTGATGATAGCTGGTTTTGCCAGAAATGCATCTGGGGGATCATTTGTTTCTTCATTTTTATTCATACCTTTTAAATGTCTGGAGAGATTGGAAAAAAAATTAGTATATATAAAATACGATACATGAGTATGAAAATATGAGATATTAGCTGAAAAATTTTTATACTAAAATTTTTAAATTGATATCTTAGTCTTTAATTAAGTTTAAAGTATATATGAGCTAAAAATTAAATAATAATCTATAGCCTTATAATAAGCTTATTTATAATTATTAATGTATTTATTTAAGGTGATGCTATCAAGTTATTACTTTCAAGAAATACTAGACTAAGATGATGAAGATATATGAGAGCAAGAACAACTGATGAAAGCTGGTTCTTCTAGAAGTGCATCTTGGGGGATTATTTACTTTTTTTATATATCTTCATTAATTTGTCTTGAGTATATGGAAATATTGAAAGCTTGTCTTTGAAGTTATGTGATGTATTTCATTTTTAAATATAATTAAAGTGTATATCATTGGGAAAAAAATAAATGTAAGATCTCAAATATGAAAATAATTGCCTGATGTTTGCAAATTATAAGACAATTACAGTGATGTTTAATGCTCTGATAATTTTACAAAGTAAAATTAAGTATTTGAATTGGTTGTACAATATTTTATTTAGCAACATTTTTGAACGAACATATTATAGTGTCCATGTAATTGTCATTATATTGTTGGCATGACTGTATCATAAGAAAGTGGAAGAATATATATATATATATTGTTATGGTATGGATCTAGGGATTGAACCTGGGGTGATAGCACTCATCATCATCCACCCCAGTGACAAATGAATATAAGGAGCAGGAGCATAATGAGCATGGGGATCAACACAGAACTAACTATAAGTTTATTAACATTACACAAACATGATAATTATCATCATCATGGATGATCAACAGTACATTGAATCAAGAGTCAATATTGTGACTGGATTTGAAATGGGTCTACTATAGATCAATCTAATTATTTAGCTCTTGCCAACTTGGGGAAGATTATATAAACAATAATTTGGATGCACAACCTTGAGTGCTAATCTATAAGAATGTAACAATTAAAAAAACTAATTCTGGGATAGTAAAATATGCTGATCATCATCAATGCTCCACCACTTATTACCATTAATATACTGACCAACTATAAGCTTAATCTCTAAATAAATAATTAAAATGTAATGTAATGTATGGAATTTAAATGATATCTTCTTTGTGTCAACAGGAATCATCACCAACTGGATGTCCATAAACACTAAATATGAAGTTCTATTATATAACAGACCATTATGCATAAATCTAGTTCAGGAACAAAAGCTCTATAACTGTTACTATGAATAAGAGATATAATACAAACATATAATATTTTAAATCTATTCTATGATTGATTAAATTCATGGGAATAACTTTAACAATGAAATATCAATTTATTAATAACAATAAAAATAAAATTAAAGTCTGCAGGATCTGATTATATATATAAATTAAACCTTCTGATTTTGATTAATACAAATAAAATCCACTATTACATTGTAATTTACAAATATGTTGCAATAGGATTACATAAAGCACACTTATATATAAGCACAGAGACATGTAGTCTAATGATTTATGAACATATTTGAATTGTCATAAACCTATAAATGAAATTCATTTTTATAATACATAATTAATGACTGATTTAACATATATGTGTGTGCAATGGAAATGTACATACACTGGCATTTATATAGAAAAAAATATTCCAAATTAACCATATTATATTTTCTCAATACACAATTAATTCAATGTCAAAAAAAAACATAAAATGCACATTTATATAAGTACTCAGATGTGCTGTATAATAATTTAAAAATGAACATGTTCATATTATCATAGACTTATAAAAAACTTCAATTCATTTTTAATAATACATAAATTCATGGTATGATGTGGTTATATATAAAAATAGATGATATGAATTAAAGCTATTAATTAGTCACTTTTGTATGGTAAGTAAAATTTTTCTTTAACAAATATTTACTCCTTTGACAGTCTATCAAAGTTTTTTTTCAGGTTATTCTCTGTTAATTATAAACATCTTTAAAGATATTCCAGAAAGTTCTTTTATGCACAAATCTAGAAAGATTTTTGGAGTTTTCTTTTTTTAATAAAATATACTGAAATGCATCTTACTTTTTGTTTAATAAAGTTATTTACTTAAAAAAATTGTAATTTAATAAAATTACAACTGTCATTTTCATTAAAGAAATTATTTAAAATAACTCACCAGCTGTACTTTATATATATGATGCAATAGTTTTATCTGTGCCTCTCTGCATATAGATAAAATTGTATATGTATAAACTAATTCTTCAGCAGACTGATGGATTCTCTTGATAAGATGGTCCCTTTTAAAACAGTAGACTGGCTTCTTGTCATCTTCAAGAAAGGTATAAACCAGGTAACTGTTGGTTTCAATCCTCCATTTAATCTAGAATTTGATAGACTTCAGGCAGACTATCTCTTACACAATATGGGCTATGATGAACACAGAAAAGTAGGCTCTTTATTTCCATGTAAATTCAAACGCTACCATTGCAAACTAGCAGTGGCTGGATACTGTGTATCTTGCCTTCAGTTATAATGTAATGGTGACTGTCATAATCTGTAAAAACTTTAAAAACTCCTAATCTTTTTTCCAACCTTTTTATAGTCTGGGTGGAATTTAAAAAATACAGTAATTAAAAATAAGTTTTCCCTATCTTGACTGAAAAAAGCTAATGACTCTTCTTCACTTTATATTAATCCTTTCAAAACACCTTTGTAAGATCAAAATATGTTATAAAAGCTTTACCTGAAAAAATTAATCTAATTAAAATAGATTGTGGAATTTTATAATTACAAGTATATCTATTGTAACATAAAAATATGCATGTTTTAATTTCAAAATCAGAATTAATTAAATATTAATTAGACTTTTGGAAATGTTTAATTTATAATAATTGTTTTAAATTCAAAATTATTTAATCCTTAACTGTTATTTCAATGTAATATAAAAAATATCTACAAAAAATTGTGTGTATTTCCACTTTTCTTTTCAACATTATCTATATATATATATATATATATATGTGTACACATACACTATGCCATGAGACACATAATCATCTCAATTTTTTATTTAAAAATATATTGTAGAAATATTAGATATAAAAAACTTATCAATAAATTGTTTAACATAGAATGGAAACAATATTTTTTGAAAATGTATTATTATTTATTATCATCAAATCAGCATCTACTCATATTAATCATGTAAATAGCATTCCTGCAGAATAACATAATGTAACTTATTTCAAGCCACTCAAAGAAACATTCAATCATTGTGCTTATGGTGACTTCTGTATCATTGTTGATCATCTGTTTCTTTCACAGACAACTTTTTCAAATTTTATAAACTTCGTAAATGAAATATTTCATCTCATAATATGAACAAAATAGAACAAATTTATTTCAGTCATTTGATGGTCAAGAGAAATATCATGTCTAATCTGGTTAAGTATCCATTTTGTAATGTATTGTTATTTCCAGAACCTCAATCCAAAAAGTAATATTACTTTTTTCTATCATTTTTTTCTTTCTAATTGTCACATTAATAAAATACCACAAACATCATTGCAGTTTGAACACTACTCTTTTTAGATATATCTCTACATCTTAATTGTTTTTCCAGACTTTTTGTACCTCTTTCTTTGTATTTATTTTGCACTAAATATCTGAGCTAGTAGATGCTATGTTGTTGAAAAATGATCTAAAGTGGCACAAAATGGCAAACTCTGCCAGGATTTTAGTAACAATTTTGAAATCAGCTATAAATCATTTCATCATAATCTTTACATGAGCCATAAAGTCAACTTTTTAATCAGTTCCTGAACTGTCCCAAAGACATATTTCAAATCTTTACTATTTTCAGATACAATACATAAAATTGCTGATGTTTCTTCTGCCAATTTTAAATTTATATTTATTTTATTGCCAGGTTTAATTCATATTCAATGTAATCTGTAGGTTAAATATATAGCTCTGAATGACTTGTTAGCCAATGTAAAATCAGAGTATTTTGTAATGGTTTGTCCTAGCATCTCACTGATGAAAACCATAGCTCAAAACCAGTTTGGGGATGGTGAGAATCTTAGATAAAGATTTAGAAAGCATTCTCTTGTGACATTTATCATAAAAATAAATAAATAAAATAAGCTTGTTTAGAGCTATTAACACACTCTTTATTTTATATATTTGTAAATACAAGCTATATAAGTCATCTGATGTATGACTTAATTTTATTAATATTATAATTTTGCTGTTGCAGCTTTGGCTATATTAGATTGCTAAGGCTATCAATATATGTTGTACTTGAATTTAATTCAGTTGCATATGATTATTTCAGTTGGAGAGCTGAATTTGAAGACCTATAGATGTCTGAGAATTTCAGATCTTCTACATAATAGTTAAGTATTATATAAATGATGGGCATGAGTTGGTCTTTTGAATCTGATGTCCTAACTCCTCACTGATGAGATCCATAGCTTGAAGCTGGTCTGAGGATGCGGACAATCTTAGATAAAGATTTAGAATGCATTCTCTTGTGGCATTTATCATAAAAAAATTGGCTTGTTTAGTTGCTCTTTATTTTACATATTTTTAAATACAAGCTATATAAGTCATGTGATGTATGATTTTATTTTATTAATGTTTTAACTGTAAGATTTAGTCTCTATAAGATAAGATACTGTTCTGATATAAACCAAAGAATTATAATAATTAATAAATCTTTTTTCTGGTTTTATCTCATCTTCATATTTCAACAATGATGTTTTTAGTTTCTCAACCCTTTTTAAAATCAGCTTATATACCTTGGAACTTTTTTACATCCCTAGTTGTATGACTTTTATTTATATGTGATAAAAGAATAATGATATAATAGTTTTCTCATTTGGTAGACTCTTTTAATGTAGGAATATAAATTAATTTATTGGCATCTATAGATCTTTGAATAGTTTTCATATTTGTGTCAACATCTTTATTTATACTTCTTTAGGTTCCTGAAAAATTATGATGTCATATATGATGTCATACTATCAATTTGTGTGATCATAACTTTATGCAATTATATTCCTACTAACCTCTATTTATTGGCCATTATTAAAAGTTTGATTAAGTAGAAAATTTTATCAATGATATTGTGTTTGATGTATCTTTAATATAGCTCTTCTATAGATTATTACCATTTGTTCTTGAACTTTGTTACTTTGATTTCAGCCAGCCATAGCATAAATAAAGCTTCATTTTGATGTCAGGAATCTATTGAAAGATAATTCATTTTCGCACCCTTGTTTCTGTTTTAAGTATCATTGAAAATATAGTTTTTTATCTTTCATAAATATTTCTTGAAATTTTCTATTCACTTCTCTTAAATATCTTTACTTTAAATTTGGCTTCCATTCTTCCTTTCTAAGTGTCCCTATATCTTCTAATAATTTCGTTGATAATTCTAAACATTTTATTTATTCAATATTTTATACAATTTCTCTTTCATTATTTTTCCAAAGTGGCTTTTGTTATTATTACTAAAAGCAACAGTTATGTTCTTTGGATTATTTCTAGAACATTAGACAAGTGTAGAGTTTCATTTCAGCTTCATCTGAAGTCTGCACTTGAATATTTCATAAACTATTTCACAATACTCTTTTAGTATTGATTTGTTTTGATTAAAAATATTACCTTCTATTAGTGAATGTAATAAATTTTAATTCCTATAAATTCCATGCCATTTGGAAATAAAAAACACAGGCAAAACTCTCTATGCCTATTGCCACTCAGTGCAAGCCAGAGTAATCAATGCCAGAAGGCTCATGATAAAATCCCCATCTAGTGACTACTCATCCAATATCCCAGACTAGTTTCTGGCTTGTGGCCTTTGTCAATGAGGAGCCTTGGGTCTAAGAGCACTGTATCTAAATCTTAGGATCTAATGCAACCCTCCAGCAACCACCTTTTATCTCTACTTAACTACAAAACTATGAGTCTTAAATTGAAAACACTGTAATATTTTCAATCCAAGCTCAGTAGCTTATATAGTCATATAGGTCTGAACTTAGTTCAGTACCTATACATTTTGGTGTCTTTGGTTTTTTAATAGCCATAGTCACCACTATCCTATTAGGCAGAATTGATTTTAAGCCAATAAACACCACATGATCACCATTTCTTATGCTTGCTCATAAATAATCACATGAGAAATGGTGATCATGTGATGTTTATTCATTTGGAAATAACTATAAGTATTCTTACTTTAATTATTCAAAAAATTATTGACAGTTTAAAGAGAATTGAATTGCTAAAATCATATTACTCCACTTTCAGGTTTATTTATGATTGATGACTTAAATTTTAATTACCAATTATAAAAAAAGGGTATAGCATGCAAGTATTAACATTTTCTATCTGCATATGTCCATAAAATTTGTTCAATTTTTTCGTCACATTCTTGAATTGTTGTAGTATAAACTTATTATAGTAATATATCAATATCCGTAGACCTGAAATGATCATTCATTGAATTTTACCCAATGACCATCCAATGGGAGCTTTTATAAATAAAATATTAAATGTAACTCTTTGAAGCACATTATTAAAATAGCGAACATGCAAGAATAATTACTGATTTTAAAGTAAATAAACATTTTTTTATAAATGCATTTAAAAAAAATATTTTTTGGATAAGCCTCGGAAAACAATATTTATTTATTTATATAAATAATAGCTGTACCCCACAGAATTTCTCACGTTAGTAGAATAAATGAATATAATATAGTTGATAATTAAAATGTATTTAAATAATATTTATATGAATTACCAACAGCAGATAAAAATGACTACGGTAATGCATTTTTATAAATAATCTTATAGGTCATTTTAAACTGCTATTGATAACTTGTCTATTAATATTACATGTAAATATTTTTAAATATATTTTAATTATCAATTAATGACAGACTTTTATTATACTAAGACAAGCAAAGCTTCTGATATAGCTAGCAAAATAATAATACATGACATTAAAAGCAGTTAAGAATGACCTACAACATTGTTTATAAAAATGTGTTACAATAATCATTTTTACCTGTGTTGATAACTTGCATGTTATTGCTTCGTGTAAATATTGTTTAAATATATTTTAATTATCAACTACCTACATTCTTGATTTTACTAATGTGATTAATGCTGTGTGTACAGCTAATATATATATATATATATATATCAATCATAATTATACAACTTGAATAGAATCTCATCTCTTTATCTTCATAAAGATAAATAGCTATTTAAAGAAGAATATGTCTAATATGTAAGATTTGAAATACGGGCATTATTCATATACCTGGAGCTTAATTGTAAATATATGGGATTTGAACACAGACTTTCAAGCACCTTTCAACTATCCACACTATCTCATATCACGGATACACATGACCACACACATGTAGAAAAGATCACCAATATATATATTTCGTGCTGAACCAGCACTCATCAGTTGGTCCAGATTATCATCTCCCACACATATATATAATCAGTGCTAAGTTTATATTAAGATAGCAAATCTTCATACTTTAATTGACAGGCTTCAATCTACTCCAACTCTTTAGTTATCCATACTATTAAAAATCTGATGATGGAAGACCCAATACTGATTATAATATATATGTGTGTGGAAGACAATAATCAGGACCAGCTGATGCATGCTGGTTCATCATGAAAATAAGTATGTTGGTGAGCTTTTACCTTTCCTACATGCGTATGTCATGTGTATCAGTGGTATGAGATAGTGTGGATAGTTGAAGGGTGCTCAAAAGTCTGTGTTCGAATCCCCTACATTTGTGTAATCCTCACCATCTGTGTTCGAATCTTTTACATTTGTGTAATCCTCAACATCTTAGTGATGTAGTTATCTAAGTTAATTTATTCCAATATCATTATATTTTAGTGAATATAATACTTTTCTAAAAAAAATTGCTCATTCTTTGAGTCATAAAGTACAGTATTTTATAATGTAAATCATTTTTCTCAACCATATGTACTTTATCATCTCAGCTGATGTTTTTACAATTTCTTTCATCAACAATACATAGTCTATTTCCCACTCTTATCGATACATATATATTTTTAAAACTTCATTGTTTTAGTTTTATATGTTACCTATTTATATAAGTAATACATAAGACAAAATAATGAACTTTAAGAAAATACACTTCCTTTTTTTGCAGTGATAGCTTTCTATTTTTATCTGTAATCATTTATAAATTCCTTAAACTCATTTTTTGTTTTTCAAACTAGTTTATTCTTTTATAAATTAAATTAAAGTAAGTTATATATAGGGTATATGAGCACAGATTTTCACATGATCCACCATTCTCCACTCTATCTCATAACACTGACATCGAACACATATGTCAAAAAGATAAATAATCACCAATACATGTATTTCATGCTAAACCAGGAATCATCAGTTGATCCAGATTATCATCTCTACACATATATGCAATAAATGGTCAGATATATATTAAAATAGCCAAAGTTCATTCTTTAATGGACAGGCTTCAACCCACTTCACACTCCAACTCTTCAACAGTCCATCCAATATGTAATTTCACTAATTGTATTTCTTGTGACCTAAATGAATAATATATAAAATTGGTTTTACTTGTTCATATCACATTTGATATTATATAATTAAACAATGTTAATAGATTCATATTTATATGGTGATCAATTCAAATGTTTATTTGAAAGCAATGTTATTTGAAAATATTACTTAAATAAATATTTTGCTTTCAATTTTTTTAAAGACAATGGTTAGCTGAATAGTTTAAATTTTAACATCTTCATGAAATATTTTATGTATTTAATTTATTACTAGTAAGTGAACCATGAACTAAAATTCCAAGCCATTTTGAAACTTACTTTATCACATCAGAATATACTTAAAGGGAAATCAAAAATGGCCGTTTTCATTATTGCAATGTTTATTTAAAGGCAGGGTTGTTTTAAAATGTTATTTAAATATACATTTTGTACAAACTATTGAACAATGTTATTTTTAAAAATAAAATAATTTTACTTTTTTTAAAGACAAATAATTATTTGAATAATTTAAATTTTAACATTCATTATGAAATAATTAAATTAACTAACTTTTGTTTACTTGCTTTTTTAATTTTAGTTTATCACATGACAAATATATTTAAACTGAAATCCTAAAAATTGATAATATTCAGTAGTATAATGAAATTTAATTGTCTCTATTTCTGTAATGTGCATCTCAATACACAGGCCACAATACTTCGCATTTAAAACATTTTCCAACATCTTTTAATCAATACTGCTCTTTTTTTGCATTTTATGACATCAGTAAAAAATGATTGATATTTTAACACTTTTCTATATTGAGAATTACCAAAGTTTATAAAACAATTATGTACCATAAAGCAAAATTCATAACCTATAAAATTCTCCACAAAAAAAAAAATAAAATCAAGCAATATTCAGCAAGATTGATGGAATATTGATTGATATATAAAATAAGATAAAAATAAACAAATAGTCAAAATAAGAGCCATAGATCACATGACCCTATTCTCTTAAGCTTGTAAGTTATAAACAATGAAGATTGCCAATTCCTCAACAAGCGTTGTGATAAATGCTTAGCTAGAGAAAGCATTTAAAATATCTGTCAGGACCCCCCCCCAAACTCTGACCATGGTTTCATGCTTTGGCACTTCTCAGAGAGTAATATAGAAATAGAAATAAACCACTTCTATAAATATATAAAAATTATCTATAAATAAATGTTTATTTACTTTGAGATGCAAGATTACTAAGTTCTGTCATTTAAAAGATATTTTAAAAAAGTCAAATATAGTAAAAACTACAATTTTACCTTAAAAATCTATGTGAAGAATGCATACATCCTACCAAAAAAAACAGATATCGCAAACCAAAACTATACAACAGAAAATGAACCTTATCTTCTAAAACTTATACTCCCTACTTTGGGAAATATCTGATTAAACACTGTAGGTAATATACAAAAATGAAAAATTATTATAAAATATGCTACCATTACTTAAACTGCACAGAAATCCTCCCTTCTTGCTTTGGATTGTCATTCAAACACCATTATTATATATCTATATAATATCTAGAAATGTTTTATATGTTTCTTTTATATATTACATTCTTTTTCATTTTTATATAGATATGAAACCTCCTGGTATCTAGAAAAATAATATTATCCAACATGTCTTTTTTGTCATTAGCAATTTCTGATATACATCTGTTGTTATAGTCAAAATAAGAGTCATAAATCACCTGACCCTATTCTCTGAGTGCCAGAGCATGAAACCATGGTCAGGTTTGGGATGGGAATTTCCTGACAGAGATATTTTAAATGCTTTCTCTGGCTAAGTTTTTATCACAAAGCTTGTTCAGGAATTGGCAATCCTCATTGTTTACATCTGTTGTTATGTTTTATCTTGTCTTATATTGCAAGAGCCATTAAACTGACACATATTGTTTACTTCCTATAAATAAATATTCAGTTTACAATGAATAGGTTACTATTTTTATTAATATGAAATCTATTATTTTTCTTTAACGTAATTAGTAATTACAAATAGTACTAATGAAAACTATCAAAGGGATTTATGCTTCTGTCCCTCCACTTATTAAAAAAAAATCATTAGTATTCTGGAAATATCTTCATAAGCAAATCATCCATAGTTGTTCTTCATTGTGTAGTAAACATTTTCATGTTTTATTATTTTTACTAGCTGTTACTGATTTAAAACTACTAAGACACATGACCACCATTTCCTATGCTTATATAAGCTGTTAACATAGTAGAAAACTCTCCATATAGTAATGCCATCTAGTGTAAGCTTTAGCAATCATTAATTTCTAGAAGATTTGTACATAAGATCACTCTAATTCCTACTCAATGAATATCCTCATACTAGTTTCTGAGTTGTGGATTTCATCAGTGAGATGCCATGGATCTGAGAGTACTACACCTATATCTTAGAATCTAATGCAACCCGAAGATCTAGGCACAGTCATTTCAGATCCAAGGCTCTTCACTGGTAAATGCCACAACTGAAAAATTTTACAAGCTAGAAATTAGTTTGGAGATATTGGTGAATGAGTGGGCCCTACATTGTGATTTTATGCACAAACCTTCTTGTGTCCATTCATTACTAATACTTGCACTGGGTGGCACTATTGTATAGAGAATTTGTTACTGTTGCTGATTTATTGTCACTGTTAGTAAATAGTTGTGGGTATATAAAAGTATGTTTAAGTTTAAGATTGAAATTAATCGAGGATTAATGAGTATTAGGATAAGCAGAACTATATGGACATAATTAAATAACTTCAGATTGCTCAATTATACTTTTATATAAGTCATCATAAATTGATTCTTTTAAATATTAGGTTGATATCAGTTCAAGCTATATGTTAAAACAGGCAAAACTCTTTATATATATTGCCAAACACAACAAGCTAGAGTAATCAATGGATGCAAGAAGGCTTGTGCATAAAATCCCCATCTAGTGCCTACTCATCCAATATCCCCATACTAGTTTCTGGCTTATGGCCTTCGGCAGTGAAAAGCCTTGGATCTGAGAGCACTGCACCTAGATCTTAGGATCTAATGCAACCCTCCAGCAACCACCTTTTATCTCCATTTAACTACAAAACTATGAGACTTAAATTGAAAACACCTTAATGTTTTCAATACAGGCCCATTAGCTTATATAGTCATATGGGTCTGAACCCAGTTCAGTATCCATACATTTTGGTGTCTTTGGTTCTGGGGATATTGGATAAGGAGGCACTAGATGAGGATTTTATGCACAAGCCTTCTGGCATCCATTGATTATTCTAGTTGTTGTGTGTGGCAATATATATAGAGAGAGTTTTGCCTGTTTTAACAACAGTTATACACAAGCATAAGAGGTGGTTGGTGGTCATGTGATGTTCAAACTATTTGCAAATTCCAGTTATATTTGCGACATTCAACTTTAAATATTTTTAAAAAAGAAGGTACTTCATGCAAACGAGGAAATAACATATATATATATTTTGAAGTTCACATTTGTTAATGATTTTGATTTTAGCAGAAAAAAGACATGCAACCTTTAGCAAGTTTTCTTTTAATCAAATTTTTATGAAACTGTGAATAAATTTTTGCTTGATTAATATGTTGATAATTGATTAAACTTCAAACACTTTTAGTTAAAAGTGCATATTTTTTAAAAAATCTTGAATAAAATATTTATTGCTAAAAAAAAAAAAAATATTTTATTAAAAATATATATGAGTCTAGGTATAATCAGCAACAAGAGAATAATAATTTTCATTTTTTTTAAATTTTTCAAACCATGTTACCCTGTGAAATGGATGAATATTCTATTGTATTTAAATAAATTCATTTGTAATTAAAATAATTTCTTGAATATTTTTCTTTTAAGAAATTGTTTGTCTTCTTTATTCTGAATTTTTGATTCATAACAGAATGAAATTTGATATTTTCTTAAGAAAAATAAACAGAAATTTAAATTATAATATTCTATGCAATTTTTCGTCACACTAATATATATATATGCAATATTTAAATTAATAGCCTATGTAATGCATATAATGGTTAAATGGTAAAGTTTATATGACAAAAGTTTAAGCATTGGCGGTCGAGAGGTCAGCGACATCTGCTTTATAAGCAGTTGTCCCGGGTTAGCGGGTTCGCTTCCCGGCTGATGCTATGACACATGAGAAAAAAGAAGTTTAATCAGTTATTTCTAGTGCTCTAATGTCACATGACCTTCTAAGCAATTAAGCACATGATTTTTTTTTACATATTAAAATTAATTTTGGTAGATTATAATAAATTATTAATAAATATGAGTTTTTAATTTGTTATTAAAAAGTGTTATTTTCAGATACATAAGGGAGCTCATTTAAGCAAAATTTATACAACAGGACTAATAATATCTGATTGATTTGAATGTCTACCCTGAAAGAAGCAATGCAAAAATTACATTATTTAAAATTTGTATTTTAACTGATTATTACAACAAAGATCAATTTTTGCAAACAGATTATTATTAATACATATTTAGAATCTTTTATATATGTGGAATTTATTATTAACTGTGCACTACTACTTGTGTGCTAAACACATCTTTGCATAATTTACAGTTCCAAACAAGTTAGTAATATCTATTTCAATCTTATCTAGAACATAATTACTAAATAAAGAATAATATATATCTTCATTAGCATTTAAAAATATCACATTTATTTTTCATAACATCGAAATAACAATTTGATATTATAAAATTCATGGCTTCATACTCTAGCTTCTATTGATCTTAGTGCAAAATATAACATCATGTTTATATATATTGAATTAAATATTTCCATGAATTATGATTATAATAAAGAATAGAAATGAGAAGATCATATCCATGTAAACAGAGATAACCTTTCATGTAGCCAAAAAATGATCATTTACTACTAATTGACAATCTCTAAGGATATACAAGTTTCTAATTTTCCTATAATTACTCTTTTGGGGAGCTTTTTGTTAAAGTAAGTGATTACTTATATATATATATAACAGTAAATAGAATCATTTTTAGATGCTGTTACAGTAAATAATACATTTTCCCACCAGAGTACATAACAATATTATAATATAAAAAATAAAACATGTTCTTATTGGTTCACTATGCAAATTAAGATTTTCTTTTATACTTAAGACAGAAAGAGTGAATCCTAATCAATCTAATTATCTTATAGCTTTTAGATTGATGTAACAGAGTGAATTTTTATTAACAAAGTAAAGATGTTATATTTATTCACAATGTGAATACATATAATATTACATTATATATATATAATTAATTGTTAATTTGTAAATTATGACAAGATTTATAAGACAGTTTCAAGAGAATTTCTTAAGATGTGCCTAGACAAATATGATGGTTTTTCTTATCAGAAAGAACACACATAATTAATGTAATAAATTTATTATAACTTTATTTTGCTTCTGTGTATTTTTTTTTTTCAATGAAATTTTTAATTTGTTATAAAATTACAAATTTTATTAAAAATAATTTATATAAAAGCAAAAAAAAGTAATTTAATTAAAAAGGTAATGCTAAAAAAAGATTATATTATATAGCAACTCTAACATATACACATATTCATTCATATATCTATTTTTGTAATAATATTAGAATTATATTAATACTATTGTCAGATTATATCTGTTATCTTCAAGATTATGAAGATCGGTGATTTGTCAGGATAAAGTTTGATATTATTAACAGGCAAATGCATCCATAGTTAAATAAAAAATACATGTTTATATTTTTAATCATGAAAATGTTTATTCTAACACACACACACATAGATAGATAGATAGATAGATAGATAGATAGATAGATAGATAGATAGATAGATAGATAGATAGATAGATAGATAGATAGATAGATAGATAGATAGATAGATAGATAGATAGATAGATAGATAGATAGATAGATAGATAGATAGATAGATAGATAGATAGATAGATAGATAGATAGATAGATAGATAGATAGATAGATAGATAGATAGATGGATAGATAGATAGATAGATAGATAGATAGATAGATAGATAGATAGATAGATAGATAGATAGATAGATAGATAGATAGATAGATAGATAGATAGATAGATAGATAGATAGATAGATAGATAGATAGATAGATAGATAGATAGATAGATAGATAGATAGATAGATAGATAGATAGATAGATAGATAGATAGATAGATAGATAGATAGATAGATAGATAGATAGATAGATAGATAGATAGATAGATAGATAGATAGATAGATAGATAGATAGATAGATAGATAGATAGATAGATAGATAGATAGATAGATAGATAGATAGATAGATAGATAGATAGATAGATAGATAGATAGATAGATAGATAGATAGATAGATAGATAGATAGATAGATAGATAGATAGATAGATAGATAGATAGATAGATAGATAGATAGATAGATAGATAGATAGATAGATAGATAGATAGATAGATAGATAGATAGATAGATAGATAGATAGATAGATAGATAGATAGATAGATAGATAGATAGATAGATAGATAGATAGATAGATAGATAGATAGATAGATAGATAGATAGATAGATAGATAGATAGATAGATAGATAGATAGATAGATAGATAGATAGATAGATAGATAGATAGATAGATAGATAGATAGATAGATAGATAGATAGATAGATAGATAGATAGATAGATAGATAGATAGATAGATAGATAGATAGATAGATAGATAGATAGATAGATAGATAGATAGATAGATAGATAGATAGATAGATAGATAGATAGATAGATAGATAGATAGATAGATAGATAGATAGATAGATAGATAGATAGATAGATAGATAGATAGATAGATAGATAGATAGATAGATAGATAGATAGATAGATAGATAGATAGATAGATAGATAGATAGATAGATAGATAGATAGATAGATAGATAGATAGATAGATAGATAGATAGATAGATGGATGGATGGATGGATGGATGGATAGATTGATAGATAGATAGATAGATAGATAGATAGATAGATAGATAGATAGATAGATAGATAGATAGATAAGTAGGTGGTAGGTAGGTAGGTAGGTAGGTTGGTAGGTAGGTAGGTAGGTAGGTAGATAGGTAGATGATAGATAGATAGATAGATAGATAGATAGATAGATAGATAGATAGATAGATAGATAGATAGATAGATAGATAGATAGATAGATAGATAGATAGATAGATAGATAGATAGATAGATAGATAGATAGATAGATAGATAGATAGATAGATAGATAGATAGATAGATAGATAGATAGATAGATAGATAGATAGATAGATAGATAGATAGATAGATAGATAGATAGATAGATAGATAGATAGATAGATAGATAGATAGATAGATAGATAGATAGATAGATAGATAGATAGATAGATAGATAGGTAGATAGATAGATAGATAGATAGATAGATAGATAGATAGATAGATAGATAGATAGATAGATAGATAGATAGATAGATAGATAGATAGATAGATAGATAGATAGATAGATAAAAGGTTTAAATCACATTTCTTCAGGCTATAAAATTAATAGGGATCTAAAAGTTGAATAAAGAATTAAGAATAGAATGATTCCATCTATTCTTGGATATCTGATGTTTATAAGAATTCCTCAGTCAAACTGAAGATGATTTACTTCCTTTATTTACATATGTAATTGATCCAAATTTATATCAGCCATGGTCATAGAAAATAGCAGCCTTGATAGGGTTTAAGTTATGAAATGATGGGTTAACATTGAATATAAAAGAAACATTTGAACAGAAATTGGAAAGTGAAAATGATTATGTTAGTATGGGATACAAAAGAAAAGATATTAAAAAGATGTTCATAAATAATAGTAATGATAGAAAAGATAGTATAAGATATAGGTATAAAAATAGGAAGTGGGTTTTAGTTCTATATTCAGATCATTTATGTAAGACATTGGTAAAAGAAAAGTTACCTTATGATATTAAGATAGAATGGAAAAATAATAAATCTTTAAGGAAATGGTTGTGCAACTCAAAAGGGATGGGTAATATTAAAAATAAGATAGGATTTGGTTTATAAAATTAGTTGTGACATTTGAAATATGATATATATATAGGTCAAGCAGTAAAGACTGCCATGCAAACAACATGATATGGCAATTAACAAAAAGGATATAAGATCAGGGCCATATATACATTTTTTGGATATTTGGCATAAAATGAATTGTGAAAAAAATATTCAAATAATAAAATATGTTAAAAATTACAAGAAAATATTATGAAACATGGTATATTCAAGAAAATTTAAACAAATGTGTAAACATGATTAAAGGTTCAGCGCAATTGGGGGGGGGGGGGCACTGTTAGATTGTTAGAAACTTGAGTTATAATTTTAAAAATAAAAGGAAGGGATCATTATTATTGCTTTTTTTAGATTATTTGCATATATATTATAAAAAAGGGCACTCTAATAAGTTTAATCATATATATATATTACTAATTATATTTAATGTATGTATTTTAACAATTATATTTACTGTAATGTAATATAAATAATACCCATTGGAGGGAGTTGCTGTAGGGTAATTAGCCATGTGATTGTGTAAAAAAAATATCTTGAAAAGATTCCATTAAGGAATGAAAGCCAGATTGACGTAGCAAATAATATTTTTATTTATAGTGAATTGTCTATTTCAAATATTTTTTAATTTACATATGTAAATTTATTAGTTTAATTTAATGATTACTTATTAAATTTTATTTAATTATGAAAATAAGATAATTAAAAAGAGAAATTTTGCTTCCAGTCTTGTATAATTAATTATTAGTTTTATAACTATGAAATGCTCTATTCTAAATAGCTGATATGCTAATTGATCTGCATTTTTTTTAAAGTTGACAAAGGTGTACTTATAAACACCAGAACTCCATGAATAGGTGATTCATTCCATTTTTAATCTTTGTTCAGCATTTAGAGTGCTATCAGTTTTATAACCTGAGGAAGGGTGATTTTCATTATTTACATATATGCATTGATTATGTTTATTTTAATATATATATATGTATTGGTATTGTTTATGCCTTGAGCATTATTAGATTTATTATGTAAGTGATACATAGTTGGTGTGCAGTTTAAAGTTATAATTTCAGTTTGAATGTTATAATTGATTACTTTTTAGTCTGCATAAACTTCTATGAATTGATAATTTCACTCTTTATAGTCAACTTGCAATTTTTATGACTATAAGTTGCCTTGACAACAGATTGCGATTGTTGATTGTTTTTGATATTGGTATTGTTTAAATGTTGACTGATTTTATGTATTTATATACCTTATTTTTACCTTATTTTTTTTGTAATATAAATAACATGTGAATTCATTATCTATAGATGTATAAAAACTTTTTTATAATAATTACATAATAATGATAATTCTGTTTTTTATTGCTAATGTAATTAGTTTATTTTGAAATCTTTATCCTCTTGATAAGAATGGTTGTACACTCATTTTTAGCCAGTATTGAATAGATGAATGATTAAACAAAAATATGTTGCCTGATAATAATTCCGAGATTTTTTTTTTAAAAAAGAGCTATTTAATAAGTCATGAACTGTAACTCAAGATTAGAATCTTGTATCATAGGAGTCTATTAATCACTACACTATTAGGTTTTTGTTTTTAAAGATGACTATTCACAACCATTTAATCTTATAATAGTTCCCTTCATGGTCTGTTTTATTGCTAGAGTGGTAGATTCTGCAGTTCAAAATTCATGAATTGGGCCAAGCCATACCCACTCTTGGTGCTCAAATTTTTTATGAACTCCCAACAAAAAACCATTGAAATTTATTTTGATTATTATAATAGTAGACTAATATATGCATAGGAGATGCTTCTATTTATCTTATCTGAATCACATCTTCTGCCAGTACTTTGTATCTTGCATTTATCTCTTGTTTTCTCGAAATCTCTATCTAAATGAATGCTACAAAAATAAATATTTTTCTTTTCATTTCTACTTCACATATGTATAAACACAGTGAGTTTTAGTTGAGAAAAACATTGTGTTCTAAAAGAGATTATTTAATTAGATTAGAGAGTTAGAATAGATTCTATAATACTACATTGGTTGATAGGTTAATATTAGTACAATTAGAGACTCTTATATCTGCCTACAGCTACACTAGTAATTATAAATAAAATAGAAAATCATATATCATTACAATCCTCGCTAAAACAAAATTTTACTAAAATTTCTCCCACAATGGTAGTTTCATCTTTTACTAAATAGACTTTTCCAAGTACAATAAGATACATGCAATCTATATACACAAAACAAAATAGCCTTCCCATCATGCATTTTAAAATCCAATTTCCTTTAACATCAAAGGTTATCTTCATGAGATTGATGGCTTCGGATTCAAGAAAATGTATCATTAGGGTTTCTTATACTTTTTACTTTATTTCACTCTTTCATAGATGGCAACATCTGCATTAGTCAAATAATATTTTATGACCTCTATTTAGTCATAAATATACAATGCTCAGTTTCGATTATTTTTAGTTCTACTCTTATAAACTTTATTGTTATTTTACTTCCATTATAGAACACTAGATGGTGTTCAATCTGCAATAATTAAAATAGATGCTTAACATTTGAAAAGGCACAAAACCATGCCCAACAAAAGCTTTTTATAATATATAGGGTATATGAGCACAGACTTTTACAGCACCCACCACTCACCACTCTATCTCATATCACTGATACACTTGAACACATATATGTTGAAAAGATAAATAATCACCAATATAAGTATTTCATGCTAAACCAGCAATCATCAGTTAGTCCAGATTATTAACTCTACACATATATGCAATAAGTGTTCAGATATATATTAAGATAGCCAATCTTCATACTTCAGTGGACAGGCTTCAATCCACTCTACACCCCAACTCTTCAACCGTCCATCCAATTAAAAATTTGATGATGGAACGCTCAAAGGCCATCCTGAGACCGAGATTTTTGTCACACCCATGTTGACCTAAAGTCTTTTTACGTATAATTATTATTAATATACTTATATAGCTGTTGTATATGATTTTTAATTATTTTTTATAATTTATATAAAAGAACAGTTTAATGGATTTCATTAATTTCTATTATAAGTACATTTTATAGGTCATCTTTTGAATTGATAATTAATTATACTAATATACCATAAATTATTAGGTATATATAGTCATAAAAAGATGTATAATTATGTTAATACATGTTCAATGTTCATGTATCCGGAAGAAAATGGAAGAAGTACAAAAGAAAACCTAATATTAAATCTATTACTACTTTTTTAAATATTAGAAACGTTTTTTTTTTTTTAATAAGCTTAGTTTCTCAGAGTTATCTTTAAAGGTCTTTGCTCAGAATAGTATCAATCTGCTTCTATTTACTTTTAACAGACAGGTTGACTAACAGTTTAACATGTATTTGATGGCTTTTCTGGATTGTCTGTAAACTAATGTTATCTTTTGGACATTCTTCTTAGACATGATAAAAAAAAAAAGCTTTGGCAAAACCAAGGATTGGACGCAGCTGCAATATCTTGAAGATCACAACTATTTTCTGTCAGTGTCCCGTTTATTTTGATGATTTGTGCTTTTCTAATGCATGGCATTTGATTTAAAACTGATTTTTAAAATATATTCATTTTTTATCCCAGTATGACATTTGAAATTAAAGTTGAACGTTAAGAGAAAAAAAAGTATTTTAAAACTAAAATTTTATTTATGTTTGTCGTGCATACTGATCTAGATTAACATTTATATATACGTTTGAAAAATGTATTTTCATTTTATCATTTTTTAATGAAAATATTGTTGGTAAAACTATAAAAAAAGAAAGAAAGAGGGTATTGTTTGTTTCTGTTGAATAGTCGCCTTCCCCCCAGCTATTTTTATATATTTTTTCAATGCATTTTTTTTTATTTTAATAGTTTAATTTTACATTTTTTTATTTTTCTTAAGGTAAACACAATCTACAAATAATTTTGTTAACAAGCTATTTAAAATCAATAAAATATAAACTACGTTCACGTGTTTAAGAATCTGCAATTTTAAAATATCATATTTTAAGCCGAATTGACATAGCCACAGTAATGAAATTTATTAAGCTTTTATAAAATTCATATGTTATAATTAGTCAATTTACATTATTGTACGCTGAAATAAAAATTACATAAATACTTTTATTATTTAAGTACAAATAAAATTATTCATTTAATATCGTAATTGTAATAAAAAATAGTAATTACTAATCAAGCTGTCCATATTAAAAAAAAATAAATTCAATTTTAATACAGACAAGGAATTTTGGTACTTACGCGTTAGAGCTGCCATGAATTATCCTGTTAATTTTACGAGTGTCAACAAGGGTAAAGAGATAACTCTATGTATTGAGTGAAGGTTGATTATATATATAAAGTTTGGTGGAATTGAGGAATATGCATAGATAAAAACCAAAATAGCTTGAAAACTTGAAAATGCAGTACATACTTTATATATATATAATGTTGATAATTGTTAAAATATTTAATATTTTATTTTATATAACATTAAGTATAAATGTGTACATCAAAATTCATATATATTTATAAATCAATTTGTTTGGAATGAATCGAAAAGAAAACAAAATATCATGGCAGTTCTAATGTGTAAATATCAGAATTTTATGTTTTAATTAATATTTGTGAAACTTCTATTTATTATTTTTACAAAAAAATTAGAGAATTTGTACATGTAATCATGTAAATACTATCACTTAATACTATTAGTTGTCAATATTATGGCTAGTCTTATGTGGATATTTGAAAATTATTTTCTCGGACAAACATATCTTTATTTTTCTTTTAAGTTATTTACAGTTTTTATAATATATGTTAAAGTTATTATTTTAAAAAATGAATGTAATTTTAAAAACAATATATCAACTTTGCCAATAAAGTAAAAAATAGTAAATTGAAATAAATAATCAGAGGAGAGGTTTTTGGATTAGTCTTTAGACTAAAAAAATTATTTTCAATAAACAAAAACTATAATATGTAATCATATAGGAGGAATCAAAACATTCAGACATGTGCTACTAGTATTAATTTTTTTGCACTCACCTATCAATAGACATTTTAAAAGCATAGGTGGATTCCCTATGCTTAGAACATTATATAAACAATCATCTAGTGACCGTAGTTAATTCAAATCACAGAGTATTTGTCTAAATTTAATTCTGTACATTGTATGAAAGAGACAATATCTCATTTTTAATTACCCACATTATACAAATTCTTTGACATTTGAATTACCAAGCTCATAATAGAATCAAGTTCTGAATTAAGCACACCCAATAAATGTTGGTTTATATAATAATAGCTATAAACATAGGTGATTCATTTATGTTTTTAAAATAATTATTGATGTATGAGTCAAGATAATTAATACCTTCCTACAGTTATGCCACTCAGTGCAAACCAGAATAATTATTGGATGCAAGAAGGTTTGTTCATGAAATCCCTATCTAGTGCATACTTATCCAATATCTCCAGACTAGTTTCTAGCTTGTGGTTTTCATAAGTGAGAAGCCTTGGATCAGAGCACTGCACCTAGATCTTAGAATCTAATATAACTCTCCCGCAGCCACCTTTTACTTTATTAGCTAACTATAAAGCTTTGAATGCAAACACAATAATGTTTTCAATTCAAGCTCATTAGCTTGTATAGTTGTATAGATCTGAACCCAGTTCAGCATTCATACTTTTTTGTGTGTCTGGTTCTTTAATACCCACAGTCATCATAATCCTATTGGGCAGGATTGATTTTAAACCACTGAACATCACATGATCACCGTTTCTTATACTTACACAAGCTGTTTACACAGAGGCTAAACTCACCAATACAGTAGCATCACCAGTGCAAACCAGAGCAATCAATGGATGCAATAAGGTTTGTGCATAAAATCCCTATTTACTGCCTACTCATCCAATATCCCCAGACTAGTTTCTAGCTTGTGGCTTTTATCAGTGAGGAGCATTGGATCTGACAGCACTGAATCTAGATCTTAGGATCTAATGCAACTCTCCAGCAGCCACCTTTGGCTGCTGGAGGGTTGCATTAGATTCTAAGATCTAGGTGCAGTGCTCTCCGATCTCCTCACTGATAAAACCACAAGCTAGAAACTAATCTGGCGATATTGAATGAGTAGGTATTAGATAGAAATTTTATGAACAAACCTTCTTGCATCCATTGATTACTCTGGCTTACACTGGTGGCGCTACTGTATGGAGAGTTTAGCCTCTGTGTAAACAGCTTGTGTAAGCATAAGAAATGGTGATCATATGAAGTTTAGTGTTTTAAAATTAATATCAATAGTGCTAATCTGAATGTTTTGATTTCCTCTCACATGATTACATATAAATTTCTAATAAAAATTAAAAACTATAATAATAAATCAAATTTATATTAACAATGCATATTTTAATAAAAAATATATTCAGAGAATTCAAATCATTTTTGAAATTTAAAAATTTGATTTATGATCACAAAAATAATAATAAAGAAATAAAAAAAATATTTATAATTTTGAATAAAAAAACAAATGTGTTCAAATAAAATCTGAATGTGATGTTGTATTACCAAAAACAAATATTTGATTTAATTTTACAAAAATGAATATAAACAAATTATATGTAAACATACAATTTTCAATTTCAAGACTTTAACAAAGGCCAAGGTTGTGCAGACACAGAAATCTCCCCTTTGCCTTATTTTACTTTTTCCTAAATAAAATAGATATATAATGATTTTAATTTGAATTAGCATCAAATTATTTATATTTTATTTCAGTATTTTCCACCAAATAAATGCTGCAGAATATTCAGAAATGAGCCACTCAGTAGAACCCAATTGAAGTGTTGTGAGTTTATTGATTTTTTTTTACATCTGAGTTTAAAATCAAGAAAACCAAGGTCTTTCTTCTCATTTGTGTGTTAGATCTTAACTGAACTGCCCATTAATTTTTCTTGAAAGCAGGGTGAATGTATGAATGAAACTCTTTATTAAGAGATATCTATAATAATGACAACATAAGCTACATTTTGGTCTTTATATCCAAAAGGTTATAAAGTCATCAGCCAAGGGAGCGTTTAGTGACTGAAGGTGGAAGATCATGTGAATCTCCTGATTTTAAATCTAGGGCAACATTGGATGATGATTTTTTATTCAAATGCTTACAATTTCAAGTCACTTTCAAAGGAATGAAGTTTGCATAAATTGTAAAAGAACTCCACAGTCCCACAATGTGTCATTAAGTATTAGAAACTTCTTTTACAAGTTAGAAGAAAAGGTGAGGAGAGAATTTATTTTTAAAAAATGGACTTATATTAAAATGGACTTATATTATACTACAAAGGCAAAAATATTGGAATTATAAGTGAAGTGGGATTGATGGTATATCAGATAGAGTGGCTAGATTAGTCATTAAACTCGATGGAAAAATACTAAATGCAGATAATTCAAGTTTATACACAAACAAGTTCTAATTGTGAAGAAGATACAAATATACAAACTACCATTGATCAGGCAAAACAACGTTTTAAAATTATCATGGGAAATTTTAAGACTAGAATTGGTAAATAATTGAAAAATAAAAATGCTTTGAGTAAATTTGATTATGGTGATTTACAGAAGAAGAAAAATTGTATATAATGTTTGATTTTTGCAAAAAATACTAAATATAAATAAAACAGTTGTCAAGCATTGGTGGTCAAGAGGCCAGAGACAGCTTCTTTACAAGTAGTTGTCCTGGGTTAACGGGTTCGCTTCCCAGCTAATGCTATGACACATGAGGAAAAAAAACAGTTGTGGAAGCATCCAATTGACCCTATAGTAGAATTAGATTCGATTTTAATTAACAGAAAATATATATTACAAGATTTTAATATTCTTAATAGATTTTATGCAGAAAGAGATTATTGATTAGTGAAATATATGATACATTTTATGAAAAATAGAGATAAAAATTATTTTCAAAAAAAAAACCGTATTAACAGTTAATATTTCTAACTTTCAAAAATGCTCCAATAAATTTAAATTAGCACTTGAATATTGATTAAAATATTAACAGATTTTGAACATAGCTTACATTGGAATGAATCAATAAGAAAACAACTGTTATTCTATTAAAAACTGCATAAAATGCCAGAAATTCATCATTAAACTTATTATTAAAACAAGACAATATATAAAGAAAATAGGAAATATCAAAATATTTAAAAATGATCAATTAAGCAGAACTGACTATCTAGAGTTTTGTAAAATGGTACAAAAAACTTAATAATGATATAAATAAATGTAATCATGCATTGACAAGGAGAGCTATGGAAAAAAATTAAAATCTCACAAATTGTCAACTAAAAGAGAGGATGAATGAATATGGATTATTGAATTTATGTTTCCACAATAAACTTTATCAATTAAAACATGTTTCATAGATTACAACTGTTGTTGTTTTTAAACTCCCAAATTTTATTCATACTCCAATAACAAGGTTGGGTGAATGGGTTTACAAAACCAACAATGAGACAATTTGAATGAGCTTACATTAATTTTAAGCAACCGGATGCACAGTGACTACAAATTGTCGATCTGTCCACCCAGATCACAGTGCGTACATTTGATAGGAATTGGGATTAGGTTTTCTAATTAACATAAAAAAGGACAATATATGGTAATATATATGGTTACAAAGTGTACAGGCAATCAAGGTCAACTAAAGGTGAACCAAATCAACTGGTTATTAAAACAAGCATTTTCCTTAGTGTCCTAGTACAAGGTGGACTAATGATTTTAGCAGACCAATGCTAATCCAATGGGAGTGATTTTATGTCGATTTAAGGGATCTGGATCTGCAGTGACTACAAACTGTCAACCTGCCCATCTGGGTCACTTTATGTATATCTAATAGGGTTTGGAATTAACTTTTGTAGATATTTCAATAAAGGATAATGTTCGTTATTACAAAGTTTAAAAGCAGTCCTGGTCAACTAAAGGAAGACCAAGTCAAAGAGTTATTAATTTGATTATTGTCCATAAGATTAATTGAAATTAAATTGGTGAGGCTGCACCTCCAATAGTTCTAATTTGGTTATTCATTTTATTTTGACACTGTCTCCTCTTTTATTAATGGTCTTTGGTAGTGAGGAACTAGAAGATGGGATATTTTTCCAAATTAATTTGTCCCATCTTTGTTCAGCAAGCCAAGATTGGCAGGTTTTTTTATTGTGGTCTCTGGCCTCACTAAGTAGATTACATACTATGAAAAGGCATTAGGTTCTATAAGCATTTCTGCAGTGATTATAGCAGTGTGTCATCAATATATAGTTTCAAGTTATTCCCTGCAGAATATCAAAATGCAACAACCATGATTAGATTAAAAAGATGGTACTAAAATTACACTGGGGAGCTTTATGATAGGATGACTCCATATCTCCAAAATTTACTTACAACTGTTTTATGGGGAATCATTGGTGGATTAAAGTAGGAACCTAAGGAAATAAAAGCAAGTGGAGATTATTTAAGTCATTTAGATTTTGGTAGATGATGGGATTGTTCTGCAAATAATGCTTGAATTTTAGGTAATATTGCAAAGATTATCAGATGAAAAGTAAGAAAATAATATTAAAAATAAATGCTAAAAAGACTAAAATAATGATCAATGGTTTTTCTCAGAAGAAGAAAATAAAGACTGATGCAGTTGAATTAGAAAAAAATTAACAACCACACATACTTTGGTCAGGTTATTAATACATATGAAAACATAATGGCTGAAATTAATCATAGAATTAAATTTGGATAGAATACTTTTGGTAAAAATTTAATATTACAAGGTAATATGCCTACATGTTTGAAAAGAAAGATTTTACATAAAGGTTTCTTACTTATTGACATTTAACAGAAGAGCAATTCAGAAACTTTAGACCACTCATTGAACTATGGAGAGATGTAGATTACAAGTAACAAAAATAGATCAGAAATTAAATACAACATTGGAAGAATTGAGAAACTGAAATAGATCTATGCTAAAAACATGATATGAGATGAACAGTTGAAATCCTTAAACAGGAATTTAAGAGATTGTAAAAGACCTAGAAAAAGACCATCCATCTCACATATATTCCTATCTAGTGCCTACTCATCCAATATCCCCAGATTACTTTCTAACTTGTGATTTTTTTCAGTGAGGAGCATTAGATCCTAAGATTTAAGTGCAGTGCTGTCAGATCCAGGACTCCTCACTGATGAAAGCCACAAGCTAGAAACCAGTGTGGGAATATTGGATGAATAGCAATAGATAGGTATTTTATGTGCAAGCCTTCTTGCATCTATTGATTATTATGACTTTCACTGACACTACTATATGAAGAGTTTTGCTCTATGTTAAAAGTTCATAGGTACATGACCACTTACAAGTGAAGATAATTGTAAGAATCATAGATTTTTATGCCACAATGTTAAAATGACAGTTGCATTGAAAAATAAGTTTTATTCCAACAAAAAATTGATGCCGTTCATTAGGCACATCTACTATATATTGTAAATTTTGGTCGTTTTTAAACACTAATATTACTAAGGTGAACATTCAGGAGTATTGTATAAGAAACATATTCTTATATTTAAAAAAAAGAATCTTGACTAGTTTTCTGACAATAAATTACTAGTCTGTCATTTGATTAAAATAAAATATGTAGCATTTTCTATTTGGAAAAATAATAAATGTAGATCTTTATATTAAATGAGACATTTCAATAAAGGTCAACTGCTAACAAGAAAGCTTTAAAATAAATGGTGGATTAAAATTGCAAAGGAGATTCAGACATTTCCTGGTTGTGGTCACTTATCTATTTTGATGCATTGAAAACAACACAAGGACCTGAAAAGGAGTATCACAATCCTATTAAATCTAGTTTAGGCACTCCCCTATATGAGGTTAATATATCAATGAACTGGATCAGGTATTCTGATCATGTTTTGAATAATGATACATAATCTAAAAAAATGATTTTCAACAATATATCCATTTTATAAACAAAGGCAAAACTCTCCATACAGTAGTGCCACCCTGTGCCAAACAGAGTAATCAATGGATTCCAGAAGGCTTGTGAATAAAATCCCTATCTAGTGCCTACTCTTCCAATATCCCCAGACTAGTTTCTGGCATGTGGCCTTCATCAGTGAGGAGCCTTGGATCTGAGAGCACTGCACCTAGATCTTAGGATCTAATGCAACCCTCCAGCAGCCACCTTTTAACTCTACTTTACTACAAAACCATGAGAATGAAATTGAAAACATTGTTAATATCTTCAATCTAAGCTCAATAGCTTATATAGTCATATGGGTCTGAACTCAATTCAGCTCCCATACATTTTGGGGTCTTTGGCTCTTAAACAACCATAGCCACCACTATCCTATTAGGCAGGATTAGTGTTAAACCACTAAACATCACATGATTACCTTTGTTTACAACAATTATGTGCTAATATAGAGAAGGTGATCATGTGATGTTTAGTGATATCCATTTTATCTTTTCATTTATATTAGGATAAAAATATATCATTTGATGAAGTTAAAACAGGCTCTTTGCAATCTTACAAATTGAAAATTTAGGAATATATGAATATAATGATTGTGCCATCTGATTTAAGTATGCTTTTATTCTTCCATCTTCTATCAAAACAAAGAAAAAATAGATAAGTCTACAGTAATTATCATGAATTATCATTATTAAATCCACTATGATAAATATATTTCTTTTACTGATTTGTTCAAGATATTTGATTTTGAACAGATCTATGGCATTGTTGAAATTAGTTTGTTGTCCATTAATTTTATCAATTTTATAAATCCTCTACAAGATTTCCATCTTGTAGAAGATTTATAAAATTAATAAAGAACATGGTATTATTTATTGCATATGATAAATTTGGGAGCATTTAATATGAAAACTGTTGTCAAACAGGGAGCTGTATTTGCTCTAATGTTGTTTTCGATTTTTATGATTATACTTTTTGAAATTGTGTGAATCAGGGATCAAAATACAACTTAATGTTGTTGATTCGAGTTTTAATTTGAATCAATTAAAAGTAAAGACAATAACTTTATATTTATGGTTTATGGATTTACTGTATGCCAGTTCAAAAGACCTGCCACAGAATGTAGTTCATGTTTCAAATGCAACATATAAAAAACTTATTTTAGTCATTACTATTCAAAAATGCCGGTCCTTTATCAGCCAGTTATAGAAGAAAAATCTTTAGCAAGTTTAGCTTGCCTAGTTATTAGTTTCAAGATATAAGCCAATTTAATATCTTGGTAGTTTGTGAGTAGAAAAATGGACTTACATATTGAAATGCAGTATAGACCCAATGGGTTTCTGCTGCTTTTAGAAAAATGGGATGTTTCTTCAATGTTTGCTGTATAAAGAATTGGGGTTTTTAACCCAAATTTATTAAATAAAAATGCAATTTAGATACCCTATCAAAAGATTAGAGATGTGTCATTTTCAAATTCTCTGTAATATTTAAAAAATTACACAATGATTTGACCATTAGTAGTATATTATTCAACATGTTGGATGTAAAATTAAATAATCCACTATTATAGAATCCCAACTTCATTATATTGGTCAAGTTTAATGAATTAACAATACAAGACTTCCTAAAAAAGTATTTTGTGGTGGGCATGAACATGGATTTTGTGGAATAGATCCCATTTATTTCATAAAGATTACATGAAGTACATTCTTGAAAAGGGCATAATGTTGACTGTTCTCATTAGCAAATGTTGATTGTTTTCATTGGTAAGATATGCAGAGAATAGAATACTTTGGAAAACTGCATCTGGACATGGTTTTGAAGTATTTCAGAAAAAAGTTTCCCATAGAAGTTAAAATGCAGAATTACAAAATAAATAAATGAACTAAGGAACCCAATGGGTGTTCTGTATGTGGTTATATTTGTGTTTCATAGACTAGTTTATATAGACATTACAATACTCATCTTCATTGTATTATTATTATTGTTTGTATTACTATTATTATTATTATTACTACTTTGCTTTATCTTTTTATCTTTTGAAATTGAAATGCTTACACTCATTTGCAAGAAACATGTGATAATAGATATATTATCACCATCTTTAATTTCAAGGATTTACAATCACTATGTAATCAAATTGATTACAATTTTTGGAAACATGTACATCTAAATGTTTTAAACATTTTTATTTATTTGTTTGCTTGCTGTAAACATGAATTGTCTGTCATTCAAATATTTTCTGTTAACCTTTTCGAACCACATACTACTACATCAACATATCTTCTATATATAACATCACAATATCTATACACAATTGGTTCTATAGTACAATCTTCAATCTTTTATTAGTAAAAATCAGTCACATATCACATGATCAATATAGCTTGCATTACCAATATGTAATATATAAAGAGCTTGCTAATAGCTCTAAACAAGCTTATTTATTTATTTTTCAAAATAATTTCCTAGCTCCTCACTGAAGAGAACCATAGATCGAAACTAGTCTGGGGATGGGGACAATCATAGATAAAGGCTTCAGGTACTTTCTGTTGTAGCATTTATCATTAAAAAAAGCTTTTTTAGAGCTATTAGCATGCTCTTTATATATTACCTTTCAATCTTTGACTTTCACAAACTGTAAACAATTCCATTCTTTATCAAACCCATTGGCCAGATCTTTTAATTTTAAATAATTTATTTGAATAGATTGCCATATACCTCAATTTATCTATTCTCCTATATCATTAATAAATTTTTCTCCTAGCCATTTACACCATATTCCAATAAAAACTTTTTAATAATATTTTTATACTTTAAATGGTCTGATTGATGCACTACAAATACATCAAATGAGGCTGTAATATAATTATCAATTTGTTTGTCAATACTTAATACACTAACAAATTTGAAAATAGACTTAACAGGAAGTTTACTGAAAGTCGGTTTCTCATGCAGGCATCTGGCCACTAATTAAGCTTTTCTCAAAAACAAATTATCTGTCTAAGAGGTTCATTTTCTTAATGCATTTTAATGTTTCTAAATATAAATGAGACGTTCTTCAAGTATTATTTTCTTATATGTTTTTATTATATGTGGACATAAAACAACATAAAAAACTTATCTTTCATTACTTTTAAATAATAATTATCAATTTTTTCAAACCTCAAGTTATGGAATCTACTATAGCATTTTGATATAATACAAATCTTTATCAATTAGAAAAAAAATATATTGCCTTTATTTTACTTTGCATATAATCTTAACTTAAATTCAAGAATGATTATATTCCTCTATTTTAATGAACTAATATTAATATTACCTTTTAATATTTGAATAACCCATTTAATCACAATATACTTTTTATCTGCAAATTCATAAGCTATCGCAATGTCAGAAATAATCATCATAAAGGATTTTTCCAGTCACCACCCACAAATTTCAGTCAAAATTCTAACACACATCCATGCTTGACAAATTTACATAATTAGTACACATCTCCATAGTCAATCCTATATTATGTTTTTTGACCAAACACTTAAATTTATTATTGAATTTATGTTTCAAACTTTTCTAAAAATTTTTAGATTAACTTATAATTTCAGTTGATATAATATAAAACACTGTTGACTTCTTTTTCCTAACAATATTTAATAATGATATTAGTGATTAAACCAATGCACATGCACTTTAAAGATAAATTATAAATGAATATTCTCACTTTTCCAGACACAAGATATTTAAGTATAATTTCTTTCATCCTTAAGTACAAATTTTATTAATAATATTTATAACAAAATAATAGCTTCCTTTTGCATATGTATGGGTAGATTTAAAGTAGTATGACAACAATAGAAAAACTTCATAATGCTCAAATATTTTTAGAAATATTAAACTTTCTGCCAGAATAATAGTTTTGCTATACTTCTTCAATGCATCACATGATCATTTGTAATGCTAATTCATGCATAATTTCAAAATAAATTAAACTCTCTATTTAGAGTGTAAATAAGACAACACAATACATCAATGTCTTTAATAGATCCATTATCCTATAAAATATTAATATCCAAAATGCACTCTTACTATAAATATAATTTTTGAGAGTCCTCAGTTGCAGACTACAAGATCACTGTTTTAAACATTATTATAATTAGCAACATACTAGGTTTTCTTATATTTATTCCTATTATTTGATTCTGAGGGCAATGATTATAACCAGAATTTTCCCATGACAAATGAAAACAGAATTAAGTTGAGAATTATATATATATTGTAACCCTTTAAAGTTTGGTCAACTACATGATATCACCAAAACATAAGTGCGCTGAGAATCGTTACCTCGATCACTGATCAATTCCCGCTACACATGGTCAGCTATTAAGAGCTGTATCCAAAAGCATATTATGCTATCTATTTTATGCACCAAAGACCACAACCAACATCTGGAGCAACTTACCACAGACTAAACTAATGATCTAACATAAACTTTTATGATTTAATTTGATCGCAGCCAGGGTATACCGCGATGACCTATCATAGTAGTGTGATAAAATACAGTAAACAAATTATAAGTGCAATGTTATTATGTTACAAACCTTAATTTGCGATTTTTATTGTATGAGACCCGATGGCCGACCATGTACAAGATGGCATAATTTGTAAAACTACATACGATTATGAAATTTTAAACCATCTATATGATTTTTAATACAAATGCTAGTCTAGGTAAAGCTTTGCAATAAATAAACATAAATAATTGGGTTCTTTTTATAGTTTACTATATCACTGAGACTCTTTTTATACTGACAAATGACAATTTAAAATGTTAAGTAAATATTTTCAATCATATCATTATTTGGTAAATCTGTTTACAAGTCTAATAATTAATTTATATTGCATACTAGAATCAACTACGCAAAGCCAAAATGATGGAAAAGGTAAATGGGATTTTATTGTACCTTACACATCATAAACTACCAAAGACTAAAAGCATCCAAATGTTTTCTCAAAATATCACTAAACTCTGATATCATGTTGACGATAATATGTACTTCAATGTATGCTCTATCCAAGGTTTATGATTTCTGATTTTAAGAATGACACATAGCAACGGCACAGTAAGTTTAATTATAAATCAACGTTTATTTACAAATTTATCAATAATAAGTAATTAATTCTAATGTGATAATTAAAAAAAAACATAAGTAAACAAATAAAATAAATAAATTATAATTCCATCGACTTTCTTCACTAACATATCATAGGTACGGTTTTAAAAACCTAATCATACCTTATTTCAATTTGATATAATGAATCTTGAGCAAATTATACTAAATTCAACATCAACTCATGAAGTATTTAACATCATTTCCAGATTCAATAAATCCATACCGTAAAATTATAATAATATAATAAATAATATTATATCTGTAGGATTTAGCTATAATGTAATCATTAAATAAAATGAAAATGTAAACTTACACTCCGGTAAATAATAATCAACCGACAGTTAATTATTAGGAAGTAACTTGAATAGAATGTCCTGCTACAATTTGACGATCTAACTTATGAATTATGCTTACAAATGGAAGAAGATGATTTAGCAGATTAACTAAAATACTTTGCCCAACTTATATCTATGAAGTAAAACATATTCCTGTGGATGCGTTCATCTACACATAGGAATTAAATAATACTAAACGCTTTGTGGATTGATACACCATCATAAAGTAATACGTATAATTACACAATTCCGCGGATTAACCACCAGCGCTGGAATTTGTAAAATACAAAAAATGGCAATTAAATAATCTGCGGATTAACCACCGGCACAGATTAATACCTTTCAACATTAAAAAACAACATTACTATTTACCTCATATTAAAGTGCAAAATCATCCTCCTCAGTTACTCTGATCATTCAGAAAACACTAACACTTTAGCAAATGTGGGTTCTTGCATAATAAAATGTTACACTAATCAGGACAACTAATGTACTAACTTATCTTGCTTAAAATAAAACATGTGTAATGCAATATAAGTAATATTAGCATAGGAATATAAATCTGGAAAGACTCACAAAATACCTCACAAAGATTGATACATCTCATGAATTCATTTAGTACTTTTCAAGCCCTTTTCGCAAGCGCTATTCTCTTGAATAAGTATTTTATTCAACCCCTATTAATTTAAACTTAATAAAATATAACTTATGAACTTCATATGCAAGTTCATATAACGATAAAATTTAAGTAATGAATTATTCATCAAATACATAAAATCTAAGAGGTGTGTGTGTGATATAAATTAAATGTATAGCATTTTATAGTTCACCACATGAATTTTAGCAGGTGTGTATGTAACAAATTAGATTGTATAGCATTTTGTAACAACAAATATGATCCGTGAAATCCATGTACGATGTGTTGAACAATAAATGTACGAAGTAATAGCTATAATTATCGTTGAATTCCATACATGTAATGTTATCCATTTGTGTTAGTTATTATAATCACTATCAGATTAACGATTTTACGTGGCTCCATAAACAAGAAACAATTTCAAAAACATGACACGCAGAACTTAAATGAAAATGTTTTTCAAAAGTTATTAATTTCTACATTTCTCTATTAAAAATGTTCCAAGTTTATTACATCCATGCTAAATATTTATTTATCCACGCTTAAATCTAGGAATAACAATTATAGCAATTTATTTAATCATTCCACACTGACGATAAAATTAGAAAATAGCTTTGATCAATTATTGAAGACTGTTTATTATCCAAATGACAAACAAATTAATTAGCAAATATATTACTGGCATTATAAAGTTAAATATCAATCAATACTATATTTTTATTAGAATTTGAAACGGAAATATTTAACTATATTGATAACTTTAACATTTTACTTTAATTTAAACTTCTTCTTTTTTAAAAAGCAAATTTTCATATTTATAAAACTTCTGTAATTAAAATACTTATTTAAATTTTCCAAATTGTAGAACAATAAACATTTTAAAACATACCAAATTCTTGCAATTAATTCTTTTAAACTGGGAAGCTCCGACATTTTAAATGTAATATTGGGAAATTATTACCGGTGATTTGATCCACTTGGCCAGCCGACTTGAACAGACTTTTAAATTTAGCAATTCATCTTATATTTAAATACCACGATATTATTTTTACGTTTATAGCAAATTTGTGGTAATCCGTTTACTTGTTAACTATTTTAAAATAAGCTTATCAAATTTACACCATTTGCCTTCTTACCATTTTCTTTTTCTTTCTCTCCCTCCAAAAGCAAAACTAACAGACGATCTGCTCTTAAATTCGCGCTCTTTTCTTTTTTTACATTGAGACGCATACGTAATTACTGTATTTATTTTTAATAATTTATTTTAATTGAACAAATGGTTTTTTTGTTAATTCAATAGAAATAATTTTTAAGATTACTTTAAACAAATAAAACAAAATATTATATTTTAATACTATTTTACCAAATTTAATGTGTTGTCAAAATTTTTAAAAAGTTAAACATTATGATATGAATTAGTATATGGAACGAAGCAAATTTAAATTTATTAAAATAATATAAGAGAGTAATCTGTTCAAAGCGAAAATCAAGCCAATCAAATCACCAAAGAAGACAGAGAAATTTTTTAATAATAGTTACATCAATTATTATATTTTATGCTAAAATATATGGTTACAGTTTACACCCCCCTATGGAAAAAATTTATCTTTCTTCAGAATTCCATTTCATCAAACTCTACTAAGGTACATCATAAGTCACTATTTTTTATTATCCTATCTATAATTTATCATCAATCTGAATATGGTATAACATTTACACGATATAAATTCCCCTAATTTATTGAAGGTACAGGTTTTAAACTACGTGCATTGTAGGTGCCTCGGATTCCTTCAGGGGTTGAGAGCATAAATGCATTCTCTCCCACCTGGCTTTCAATCATGAAAGGTCCATTATATAAGCTTAAAAATTTTCTAAATTCGTTTTTCTTTAAGTTGCTAACATGAGGAGTACGGACAAATACAAAATCTCCGACCTTAAAAGGATGTGGTTTACCTTTATACTGTTTAGAGCGCTTTTGGCCCATTTTTCTTAAATTCCCTCTGGCTTTTTCTATATCAATATTACTATTTATTTCTTCTAGAATGATGGGTAAAGGAGTTTTAATTAGTAATGGCTCTTGTATTCCATGAGGCCCCTTCTAGTTTAATGCACTACTTTTAACATTTGTCTTAATATCCTTTGTGTGAAGTGGTTTAATTCCACTAACAGAAGGTTGATCTCTATCTTGGGTTTTATTAATTAGACTAGGTTGACCATTAACTCTATGATAAAATTTTGGTCGTTTATAACTACGACTCCTACTCTCGTATCTGTTATCATGATAAGGACTTCTTATGGGAGCAACATTAACATTAGCAATGGAACAGTTATGAGAAGCCCTAGCATCCTTTCCACCTCTATATCTGTTTTCCAGGTCACATTCACTTGTTTCTAATGCATCTAAGATCTCTGACACCTCATCAATTGTATACTTATCCGCAGCAATCAAAACTTGTTCAATCTGTCGAGGTAAGTTATGTCTTAAGATCCTGACTATATGATGCTCAGATAATGGAAAAGCAGTTAAAGTTTTAAGTTTGACCGCCTGTCCACGAAAAAATTGAGTATAGCTACCTTTATTAGCATTGTACTTTTCTCGAGTAATTTGATAACGCATGTTATCCTGACGATCTTCACCCCAGAAACTTGACATTATTAAATGTTTAAAATCGCCATATGTTTGAGGACAATCAAACAAAGACTGCCACCAATCTTTTGCAGCAGCATAAAGATGGTTGCTGGAGATAGCCAGTTTTTCTCTTTCTGAAAATGCACATAAAGTAAACAATTCCTCCAGATTTTGAAGAAATTCTAGAGGGTTTTCCAAATACTCCCCTTTAAATGGCTTAATCTTTAGAAATTTAAGAGCTGTAGATCCACCCATAGACATATCTGTGTTTTTGACATCATTGGCCACAGATTCAATTTCTAATGGTTTTTGGAAAATGGGAGTTGTGCGGATACCAGTAAAATTACCATCCGATACAACTACTTCTTTAACAGAGGTCTCTGCCCCTTCTACATAATACTTGGTGTTTTGACCAATGAAATTATCATTTTTCTCTTGAGCCCTTTGAATTTCTAGCATTTTTAGCTGAAGATTTTCAATCTTTGCCTCTAGTTTCTGTCCTTCTTTAAACTCATTTGACTCATTTGGCCACTCTTGACATTTATCCCTCATTTCCTTCCACTCTTTTTGCATCATTTCTAAATCTCCACTAAATTTAGCATTAGTCTTTTTTAATTCTTTATTTTCTACTTTAGACCTATTGATAGTTTCCTCCAAAATCTTTTTAATGCTACCCAATTCTGCTCTGCTCTCTGTTACAGATTCACTCATGGATTTAAATATGCCTTGTTCAAAAGTTGAATGACTCTCATTCATATTCTGAAGTTTACCTTCCATTTCAGTTTTAATTTTATCAATAGATTTAGCAGATTGAGACTCTACTTCTTGAACTTTATAGTTTATTTCACTAACTATTTGTGCCAACTGACTCCTTGAGTCACCCATTGCCACATCAAGCACCTTGAGTTTAGTGTCCACATTCTCCTCGTGGGTTATAAACTTATTTCCAATTTCTTCTATCTGAACTTCCAAGTGCTTTTTATAATCGAAGAAATTAGCCTTAATTTCTTCTAATTTAATATCGGACTCCCCTTTAGCTGCTTTACAACTATTTTCTAGGGATTGAAATTTTTGATTAAATTCCTCCATTGTTTTTATCCTAGCAGCTTCTATTTTTTCTTTCACAAATTCCTGAACTTCAGCCATTTTATTCTCAAAACTATCTAACTTTTCAGACATTTCTTTTTGAGAAAGAGACTGTTCATTTAATTTTTCAGTCATCTCTTTTTGAGAAATAGATTGTTCATTTAATTTTTCAGTCATCTCTTTTTGAGAAAGAGACTGTTCATTTAATTTTTCAGTCATCTCTTTGTGAGACTCTAACATCTCTTTTTGGGAAAGAGACTGTTCATTCAATTTTTCAGACTGTTCATTCATTTTTAGAGACTGTTCATTTAATTTTTCAGACTGTTCATTCATTTTTAGAGACTGTTCATTCATTCCAATCTCTATGCGTTGAAGCATCAACATAAACCGTTGTTGGAAATCAAAATCAGGAACTTCTTGGGTTGTTTCAGGATAACTAATTTCTTCAGAATCACTCATTTTGGGTATTTTATAACAACTATTTCAATATTTTGTGAAACCAAATTTTTACTTTCCTAAAATATGTGTTTTAATAACAATGATCAATTAAAATCTTGTTCAAGCCAACCAACCACTAAATCCTCACCACCAATAATCTATCCCAGATGGTATATATCACATTCACACCAAATAATCTGAACCCCCACTTTAAATATTTGCAGTATTATAACAACTACTTTATAAACCCTTGATAATTTCAACTTCTCCCAATTCAATCATAAATATTGGTATATTTTGGAATACGATTGCTATTGTCATCAGAAATCTTAAATAATTAATTTGGAGAAATATATAGCAATAAAACATACAATATTTCATCACCATGATAGAGCATTTGTCACATGATAATATTCTTGTAATATGGGAAATTAAAATTGTAATCAACAATCATTAATTAATTCAGTTCACACATTACCATATTGTACTATGCAACAATCAATTAATCAAGTCGCATGTTTATAAAGTGCTAAAAACTGTAATTGCACACTTACAATGACTGTCTAACCTCAACATATCGGGCCGAACACGTTGTGCGCCAAAAATTTGTAACCGTTCGATTGTTGTCCCAACTCTATTTGTAACCCTTACATATCGAGCCGACCACGTTGTGGTGCCAAAAATTTATAACCTTACAAATTTTTGGTCAACTACATGATATCACCAAAACATAAGTGCGCTGAGAATCGTTACCTCGATCACTGATCAATTCCCGCTACACATGGTCAGCTATTAAGAGCTGTATCCAAAAGCATATTATGCTATCTATTTTATGCACCAAGGACCACAACCAACATCTGGAGCAACTTACCACAGACCAAACTAATGATCTAACATAAACTTTTATGATTTAATTTGATCGCAGCCAGGGTATACCGCGATGACCTATCATAGTAGTATGATAAAATACAGTAAACAAATTATAAGTGCAATGTTATTATGTTACAAACCTTAATTTGCGATTTTTATTGTATGAGACCCGATGGCCGACCGTGTACAAGATGGCATAATTTGTAAAACTACATACGATTATGAAATTTTAAACCATCTATATGATTTCTAATACAAATGCTAGTCTAGGTAAAGCTTTGCAATAAATAAACATAAATAATTGGGTTCTTTTTATAGTTTACTATATCACTGAGACTCTTTTTATACTGACAAATGACAATTTAAAATGTTAAGTAAATATATTCAATCATATCATTATTTGGTAAATCTGTTTACAAGTCTAATAATTAATTTATATTGCATACTAGAATCAACTACGCAAAGCCAAAATGATGGAAAAGGTAAATGGGATTTTATTGTACCTTACACATCATAAACTACCAAAGACTAAAAGCATCCAAATGTTTTCTCAAAATATCACTAAACTCTTATATCATGTTGACGATAGTATGTACTTCAATGTATGCTCTATCCAAGGTTTATGATTTCTGATTTTAAGAATGACACATAGCAACGGCACAGTAAGTTTAATTATAAATCAACGTTTATTTACAAATTTATCAATAATAAGTAATTAATTCTAATGTGATAATTAAAAAAAAAAATAAGTAAACAAATAAAATAAATAAATTATAATTCCATCGACTTTCTTCACTAACATATCATAGGTACGGTTTTAAAAACCTAATCATACCTTATTTCAATTTGATATAATGAATCTTGAGCAAATTATACTAAATTCAACATCAACTCATGAAGTATTTAACGTCATTTCCAGATTCAATAAATCCATACCGTAAAATTATAATAATATAATAAATAATATTATATCTGTAGGATTTAGCTATAATGTAATCATTAAATAAAATGAAAATGTAAACTTACACTCCGGTAAATAATAATCAACCGACAGTTAATTATTAGGAAGTAACTTGAATAGAATGTCCTGCTACAATTTGACGATCTAACTTATGAATTATGCTTACAAATGGAAGAAGATGATTTAGCAGATTAACTAAAATACTTTGCCCAACTTATATCTATGAAGTAAAACATATTCCTGTGGATGCGTTCATCTACACATAGGAATTAAATAATACTAAACGCTTTGTGGATTGATACACCATCATAAAGTAATACGTATAATTACACAATTCCGCGGATTAACCACCAGCGCTGGAATGAGTGTAAAATACAAAAAATGGCAATTAAATAATCTGCGGATTAACCACCGGCACAGATTAATGCCTTTCAACATTAAAAAACAACATTACTATTTACCTCATATTAAAGTGCAAAATCATCCTCCTCAGTTACTCTGATCATTCAGAAAACACTAACACTTTAGCAAATGTGGGTTCTTGCATAATAAAATGTTACACTAATCAGGACAACTAATGTACTAACTTATCTTGCTTAAAATAAAACATGTGTAATGCAATATAAGTAATATTAGCATAGGAATATAAATCTGGAAAGACTCACAAAATACCTCACAAAGATTGATACATCTTATGAATTCATTTAGTACTTTTCAAGCCCTTTTCGCAAGCGCTATTCTCTTGAATAAGTATTTTATTCAACCCCTATTAATTTAAACTTAATAAAATATAACTTATGAACTTCATATGCAAGTTCATATAACGATAAAATTTAAGTAATGAATTATTTATCAAATACATAAAATCTAAGAGGTGTGTGTGTGATATAAATTAAATGTATAGCATTTTATAGTTCACCACATGAATTTTAGCAGGTGTGTATGTAACAAATTAGATTGTATAGCATTTTGTAATGACAAATATGATCCGTGAAATCCATGTACGATGTGTTGAACAATAAATGTACGAAGTAATAGCTATAATTATCGTTGAATTCCATACATGTAATGTTATCCATTTGTGTTAGTTATTATAATCACTATCAGATTAACGATTTTACGTGGCTCCATAAACAAGAAACAATTTCAAAAACATGACACGCAGAACTTAAATGAAAATGTTTTTCAAAAGTTATTAATTTCTACATTTCTCTATTAAAAATGTTCCAAGTTTATTACATCCATGCTAAATATTTATTTATCCACGCTTAAATCTAGGAATAACAATTATAGCAATTTATTTAATCATTCCACACTGACGATAAAATTAGAAAATAGCTTTGATCAATTATTGAAGACTGTTTATTATCCAAATGGCAAACAAATTAATTAGCAAATATATTACTGGCATTATAAAGTTAAATATCAATCAATACTATATTTTTATTAGAATTAGAAACGGAAATATTTAACTATGTTGATAACTTTAACATTTTACTTTAATTTAAACTTCTTTTTTAAAAAGCAAATTTTCATATTTATAAAACTTCTGTAATTAAAATACTTATTTAAATTTTCCAAATTGTAGAACAATAAACATTTTAAAACATACCAAATTCTTGCAATTAATTCTTTTAAACTGGGAAGTTCCGACATTTTAAATGTAATATTGGGAAATTATTACCGGTGATTTGATCCACTTGGCCAGCCGACCTGAACAGACTTTTAAATTTAGCAATTCATCTTATATTTAAATACCACGATATTATTTTTACGTTTATAGCAAATTTGTGGTAATCCGTTTACTTGTTAATTATTTTAAAATAAGCTTATCAAATTTACACCATTTGCCTTCTTACCATTTTCTTTTTCTTTCTCTCCCTCCAAAAGCAAAACTAACAGACGATCTGCTCTTAAATTCGCGCTCTTTTCTCTTTTTACATTGAGACGCATATGTAATTACTGTATTTATTTTTAATAATTTATTTTAATTGAACAAATGGTTTTTTTGTTAATTCAATAGAAATAATTTTTAAGATTACTTTAAACAAATAAAACAAAATATTATATTTTAATACTATTTTACCAAATTTAATGTGTTGTCAAAATTTTTAAAAAGTTAAGCATTATGATATGAATTAGCATATGGAACGAAGCAAATTTAAATTTATTAAAATAATATAAGAGAGTAATCTGTTCAAAGCGAAAATCAAGCCAATCAAATCACCAAAGAAGACAGAGAAATTTTTTAATAAGTTACATCAATTATTATATTTTATGCTAAAATATATGGTTACAATATATATATATATATATATTGTGCCATTACAATTTAGTCACTAGCTAAATTTATAGTAATGTGCATGTAAGAAAATGTAAAACAAAATCATCATCACATTTTTATATAACCATAATAGAAGCTGTAGGGCATCCAAGTTCAAACCCTACAAGGTCCAGTTCTAAAAGCTTTAGATAGAAAGAGAGTGGGTCAACAATTATATCCTTTACTTGTTTGTGTGTTAATAAATCTCAAAAAGAGCAGCACACAATTTAATATTTAAATTTTCTGTTAAAAAGCAAAGTTATAATGCATACGTATAGGCAGTGTATGTGAAAACTATTTAATTGTTTTATATTTCAAATATTCAACATTTTAACTTTCTTTAAAACTAACCTATGCTTGATCAATCCTAATATCTTATTCTATGCTTCTATTTTTCTTTCTATAATTGTAATTGGGATTTAAAAGTTACAGATTTAATTAAATAATAGGGTTATAATTACTAAGCTAGCAATTATATTATTTAATGTTAGTTCATGAATGATTTAAAATAATGAAGTATGTGTGTACATTACATACAGAAATTTACATTTATTAAATATTGAAAGAAAAGGAAGGATTAAATCTGTCAAATTATTTTTTTTGTACAATTTTATGTTAAAAGAGGAAATCTGTTGAATCAGATATCTATTTTTGTAGCAATTTTGTTTTTGTAAATGATTGTTTGTCACTTTGGGAGTTTAATCTGGGTGGGAACTCTAATTTTGAAATTGTCTTATCTTAAGATCTAAAGAAGGAAGCTCAAAAATTTGAAATGTTACCTAGGTGTAAAAAAAAAAGAAAAAAGGATTAAGTCTATTTTTTTTAAGACAAAAGTGTCTGGAAAAAGGATTAAACTTTTCAGTTGAAAAATAATTTAGTTGAAAATAAATTAGAGATCTAATTAAAACGAATTTGTCCAAAAATAGCAAGTAACGCTATCTCTGATTGGTTAAGTTAGCTAAAAATTGGATATAAAAAGCTGCCTTGAAGAATTATTATTATGGTGATTATGATTCAGATTATTAGACTATTAAATTGAATGTTGAAAATATAAGAAATGGCTGGCTAGAAAAATTATATGTATGTCCCATCTTTTCCGGACCATCTGGGGAAGCTGCACATCATATAGGAAAGAAAAGATGTTTTGTCTAAAATAATATTCTACACCTTTCAACTGACCAGAGAAATAAGATGTTTTTAATAGAAGGAAGAAAGCATTCACCTGCATTTGATGAAAGATGAATTAATCTACTGATAAATATTAATCATCAAGTCCAATTAATTGTTCCAACAACTGATTTTAAACTCAAGAAAATTTATAAATGTGAAAACAACTGCTGTATTTCATCCACTAAAAGAATCATGCTTGACAGGAAGAGAAGAAAAATTAATATAATGATTTCCAAATTGTCCACTAAAGCAAATAACCTCAATAGAGTCATCATCATCAAATAGTTATACACCTCAAGAAAGATATTGTTCCCACATAAAACGGAAATGGTAGCTGCAGAAATATAAACATTATACAAGACAAGTTTGAACCCTTGGAAATTTGCCACAAACAAAAGATCGGTAATATGAATTTTTATATCTATTTTCTTTATGATATCAGAGTCTTAATAAACATTTTAGCAATAAAGTGGTATATTTTATTTAAAGAACTTTTAAAGACTATTCAAGAAATGGTAGCTGCAGAAATATAAACATTATACAAGACAAGTTTGAACCCTTGGAAATTCGCCACAAACAAAAGATCGGTAATATGACTTTTTATATCTATTTTCTTTATGATATCAGAGTCTTAATAAACATTTTAGCAATAAAGTGGTATATTTTATTTAAAGAACTTTTAAAGACTATTCAGATCAATTAAAAACAAGAATGTCTTACTAATAATAACTTTGAGCTTCATAAATGATCTTGAATGTATCAAAATTATTTGTTTATTAATTTTACAGTTATGAAATATTAATGTGTAAAACAATTTTTTTTATGGTATTATGATTTTAGTTTTAACTAATATATTATTATTTTGGTTCTAAATAATATTTTGTTATTATGGGATAAAACACGCACATACAAAATAATATTTTTATATGTGTATAATTGCGAGTGAATGTGAAGTAACAAGTAGTATTAGAATATTAGATTATTTTGTTTCAAGTTAAGTATAGCATTTCAGAGGTGGAAAAGAGGGGGAGAAAATAATTTAAAACTTGTTTCTAAAACTTGCTCTTTCAATTCTATTAACATTTTTTTTTAACATTCTACTTACATGTTAGATTTATAAAGTATGTGTGCCAATGAGCAGATAATATTTTTTTTCTTGAAATACTTTTCTCATGGAGTGAAAATCATGGTCAATGTGACATCCAACTTCATACAATATACATTTGAAGGGAAAGGGGGAAGAACTTGAAATTAATCTGAGGATTGTTGTATAATCAATTATTATTGTTATTATTATTCATATCAATTTTCATGTTTCTCTAGAAATTTTATGTATATGTTAGAAATGCAGTAATAAATATTAGTTTGTTTTATTAAACGAGGCGTATATATTTCAGTAAGTGTAGTCTTTGTTAAGTGTGAACATTCATCATCATCAGTGGTTGAATATTAGTTATTTAAGATATAAGTAAATATGCTAAAATTAAGCAATAATTATGAATTTCTTTATAAAAATTCATTTTATGTTTAAGCTTAGTCCTAGAGCTGTAGTCGAAACCATTGTCATTATCGTTATTATTATCATTATCATCATCGTCATCATCAACGTTTAATTAATGAGCTGTTTAACTGTTTAAAGACCATAAATAAATATTAATTTTATAATATTTAGTGATTTCTTAGTATTATTATAACCACATCCCGTCATCTATTTCATGCAAAGATGAGTGAATTGCCATCCTAAATTAGTTATATATAATCTGAGCTAGTAAACTTATAAAAATGTTGAAACACATTTGTGATGCTAAGATCTAAGAAATAATTTATGTCTAATATACTCCACGGTTTAAAGATGTTTTACTTTTACCTAAATATTAGTGCGTATAGTGATATGGCTCAAAAAGCAAAATCTCCCATTTTTATTAGAAATAAAGTACCAAAAAGGAGATTCAAACCCAGTACATGTGAAAAGTTATTAGATATAACCGTGTTTAGATTCAGATAATCTAGTGACGCCCTGCTAGACCATATTCACTTAGTATTTGTTTAAACATGCACTTAACATCAAACCAAGAAATGAAAGTGGATAAAACCTACTGTCTGTATACCTGAGTTATATTTTATTGAATTACTAGTGTACTCACCTCACGTGATTTCATATACCTGAGTTATAATACTTGTTGTTAATAATTTGCTTATAATTATTGATAGTGGGATATCTTGAGAAATCCAACGTTATTTTAAATATTATGATCTTATATATATTGTAGACAACTCAGATATGGTAATAGTGATTTGAACCATCTTTAATTTTGTTACACTGGATTTGTGGACCATCCTTTAAATTTTGTTACAATATATATATATATATATATATATATATATATATATATATATATATTGGCTAGTATATTGAAGTGGAGTTGGGCTGGACATATTGCTAGAAGAGATGCTAATAGATGGACGATTGAAATCTTAAACTGGATTCCAAGAGTTTGCAAAAGACCCAGAAAAAAACCACATGTGAGATGGATGGATGAAATAAGAAAGTGTGAAGGGGTGATGTGGAGAAAAGAAGCTAAAGATCAGAGAAGATGGATTGAACATGGAGAGACCTTCATTCTGCAGTGAAATGATAATGGTTGATGATGATGCTGATGATATTGCATAAGATATATAGATAAATTGGTTTTACTTTCTCTGTAGAAATTACTGAATAATTGGGTACCTCATATATATTAGAATTTATAATATATTGCTTATCCGATTGATTTATTTTATTTTTAATATTAATTATCCAAACAATTAAAGGCAAAGGAGACCTCAATTCAATATTAAAATCTTTAGAAATAACTTTTTATAATTTTGCATGTAATTTAAAAACATAGGGCATAGCTTAGTTGTTTAGAGGTTCAAATCATATGCTAGTATTATCCCTAGTTAGGCCAGCAATACTTGAAGCAGAGCGGAGAATAATACCATTTGAAGCATTGTGTAATCTACTAACTTGTGTTCTCTACTAACTTGAAAAGTTTATATAGAGTTTAAATTCTTTAGATATTCAACGTTTAATGAAAGATGATGGAAATAGTCCAACTTATTATCAAGAAAATCCATTCCTTTTTAATTTTATATGCTTTAATTTAATTTTTTTTTTTTTTTAAAAAAAAACTTTAAATGCCTACGTAAGAAAATCTGATTTTAGTCTATGTTTATTAAATCATTAATATAACTCTTGACATTTTGCTTCCAAATCCTTCAACTTTATAGATAAAAGTGTTTGGCATAGAAAAAAAATTAATTCTGAAACCTTGTAATTTAAAGAATAACTGATAAAGGGTCTATATATATATATCTTTATATTCAAAGGCTTTACAATAATTTTGTAATATATAGGATATATAAGCACAGACTTTCACATGACCCACCACCCTCCACACTATCTCATAACACTGATACACTTGAACACATATATGTCGAAAAGATAAATAATCACCAATATACGTATTTCATACTAAACCAGCAATCATCAGTTGGTCCAAATTATCATCTCTACACATATATGCAATAAGTGCTCAGATATATATATATTAAGATAGCCAATCTTCATACTTTAATGGACAGGCTTCAATCCACTCCACACTCCAACTCTTCAACCGTCCATCCAATTGAAAATCTGATGATGGAATGCTCAAAGGTCACCCTGAGGCTATATTTAAATATTTTAAATATTTGCCCATTTTCATACTCAAATTAAAATTTTCCAGTGTGTTTATATAAGAATATATATAAAGAATATAAAAATATAAACTGTAAAAATATATATTTAATTTTATCATATATACACTTGCACGCTTCAATTAAATTATTAAATTTATCACTACTAAGTATTTCTTCAATGTTTTTCAATTATTATTTTTGATATCAGTTTTCTTTTATTTCCAATATTTATTAATCATTATAAACATAAGTCTAAAACATGCAATGATATTTCATGCTGCAGAAACCCACATTTACAATTTAAATTAGAATTTTTTGCCTCTACAACTAGATAAAGTTATTTAATAGCATTAAAAAAAAACTAGACAAACAAAAAAAAAAGTATTTTAAAATTAACTCTTTTTATCCTATAAATCTAGAGTTTTTACAAGCTTAAAAATATGATTATATATTTAAATTTTTCAAACAAATAATCTAGGTATATGTTTAAAGGTATCATTATACATTATCTTAAAATAATATTAAGTTGTTGTTTTTTTCATATGTCATAGCATTGGCCGGGACGCGAACCCACACCCGTCTGCAAACAACTACTTGCTTGCAAGGCGGGTGCAATGACCTCTCAGCTAATACCGCTTGACTAAAATAATATTAAGTTTACATAAAATAATATTAATACGGCTTAACATCAATATAAAACTCAAAGTTTAATTCAAATAGAATTTTATATAAATATTGTTAAATGTTTTTAATATTTGTGGAATCTTAGATACTAATTGTCTTTCCCTACAATATTTGACCAATAATAATAATCTTTTTTTTTTTTTTTTTTGTCAAGCGTTGGTGGCCTAGCGGTTAGCATAGCTGCCTTCCAAGCAGCTGGTCCGGGTTTGCTTTCCGGTAAAAAATGCTTTGACATAAAATAAAAAAAAATTATAATGGTCTTTTAATATCTATTTAATTTTAATTTTTAACTATTTAATGATAAGTCAGCGATTTATTAAATATTATTGAGATATTTTAATCAAATAAAGTATTTAAACTATCAATTCGATTCAATTATAAGCACCAGCAATGCTTAGGTAATAGAAGCTTAAATTTTAATGTTTTTTATAATATTATGCTAAACCACTTTGATAATTTGAATGATATCATATTCATAGCAATGACTGGTGAACAGGAAGGTGAGGTGTATGAACATGATGTAAATTTATGTAAATTTGTGCAAATGAGTTAAATCGCTCACATTTTCAAGAGGAGGAGGTAGGACTCCCTTTTGTTTATAGAGTTAGAATTATTAGCAATGTGTCCTGCCATCTTTATTTTGTGCTTACAAGTCATTTCTCTCAATGCATACAATACTGGATGATGTAGGTTTAAATGTATGGCCAAGTTTGTTTTGGTGCTCCAGAAATATAGATTTTTAGTCTGGACTGCTTTAACTTTTCTGTAAAAATTTTGATGTTGGGACAATCTTGTTGCTAGACTGGAGCTTGATTCTCCAAAGTAGATTATATTGAAGCCAGTTTGAGTGCATGCAATTTTGCAAACAGAATAGAGGGCATGTTTGGTATGAAGTTTGTCTTTGGAATTATTGATACTGATTGGTGGAGTGAGGAGGCTGATCCTATATGAGTCTGAGCATATTTTATTATCCAAACCAAAAATTCATATTTCTGGAATACTAAAACAAACTTGACCATACCTTTAAACTTACACTAGCCAGTGTCATGTGCATGAAGAGAAATAACTCTAGACCCAATATAAAGAAGGCATGGTACATCGCTAATAATTCTAACTCTATAAACAAAAGGGAATCCTGCTTTCCCCTCTCGAAAAAGTGCATGATTTAACTTATTTACACACATTTACATAAATTTAGATCATGTTTATACTTTTTACTACCCCCCTGTATACCAGTCATTACAATAAATATCATATCAGCCCAAGATATCAAAAGCAACTTAGCATAATATTATAACAAACATTGAAACTTACGCTTTTTCTATCTAATTGTTCCTAGCATTTATAATTTAATTCAATCATCATTTATCTAAGAAAACTTAACAACATATATAATTAAACTATCAGTGTTTTTTTTTCTTTGTCGAATGTATAAAATCTGTGAGACTCATCATTAATAATAATCAATATATCTAGAAAAATCTAATCAAAGATAGCCTCATATGAATTTATAACTCAAGTTGTCTACCAACTGTAAAATTGTTCACAATAAATAATTTCACTCAGGAATGACTACTATGAATTATTTTATAGCTGATGTATGTTAAATGTCTTCAAATATTAACTTTTAAAATATCAATAGGATATGGATGTATAATATGAACCTTTAATCAATAATAAAACTACTAAAATTTGGAAACTAAATATTTCGTCGTGGCTTAAATGAGAAACACTAAATATTTTTTAGATATTTTATCTGCTACTATATTTTTTATAAAAATATTTCTTCTAATACTCACATAGTTTTTAATAGCTCTTTCTAATTAATGCTCATTATATTTAAATTTAAGTCATTTTTGTCTATTTCAAAAATATTCATGTGAGAATATTTGAAAGCATTATTTGTTTATTTAGAAAATAAGTGTTTCATCTATGCATACATGAATAAACAAATGAAAGTGGAAAATATGTCTGCATGCATGAAACTTTCCCTCATCTTTGTCAGATATTTAATTAACTAAGATATTTATAAAGATTTATGCGTTTGTATATTTAAATAAATAATTTATAAATATTATTTATTTATAAAAAAATTATTTATTTATTCACAAGTATTATTATTATTTTGTCTTCCATTTGTATTTGTGATTCAAATTTGCATATATTTATTCATCTGCATAATGAAATGGTTTCTTTTTTCTGTATAACCTAAAGTTGAGTGCACTTTTGGTTAAGTTCACCATAATCATATCACTGTAATTTTGGTGAACTTCATCAAACGTGCATTCAAATTTAGATTATAAAAAAGAAAGTCACTCTGTTACACAGACAAACAAATGTATGCAAATTTATATTATTTATATGTATATAAATATAAAAAAAATCTAAAGAAATGTTTAATTGATTTTCTCAAAATATGAAAATAAAGATTGATTATGATTAGTTAGAAGAAGTTAACAGCTACAAAGACCTTGGTCAGATTATTAATACATATGGAAACATAATGGATGAAATTAATCATAGAATTAAACTTGGTTAGAGTCCTTTTGGTAGAAATAACTTGATATTAAAAGGAAATATGCCTATGTGTTCAGAAAAAAAGGTTTTTAATAAATGTGTTTTACCAGTTCTTACTTATGGATCTGAGACTTGGACACTTAATAGGAGAGCAGTACAAAGACTTCAGACCATTCAAAGAAGTATGGAGAGATACATGTTGGGAGTAACAAGAAGAGATTGAAAATGCAATATATGGGTAAGAGAACAAACAGGTGTTACTGACTTCATTGAAAAAATTAAAAAACTGAAGTGGAGTTGGGCTGGACATATTGCTAGAAGAGATGATAATAGATGGACAATTGAAATCTTAAACTGAATTCCAAAAGATTATAAAAACCCAGAAAGAGACCACATGTGAGATGGATTGATGAAATAAAAAAGTGTGCAGGAGTGATGTGGAGAAGAAAAGCTAAAGATCAGAGAATATGGATTGAACTCAGAGAGACCTTCATCCTGCAGTGGATTGATAATGGTTGATTATGATAAATCAAAGTAAATATAAAGTTATCTCATAGTTTCATTTGCAAAGACCTATGAATATATCACACTGGTATGTTTCTGAAAATATTTTTTCCAAAGATGTTTAGATATTATGTGATTTACAAAATTATTTATTTATACAAAAATATTATTTAGGAAGTTCTATCATGTTAATAAAAATATCAAAATTATTTCCGTTATTTAGTCCAATTGATTCGTATAAATTATAAATAAGTTAAATTGCTTTAGATATTTTTATTCATTTTTAAACACTTTAACAATACTATTGTTTTATATCAAAACTTTATTTTAACAGTTTCAACTGTCCTGCAGTCATCATCAGAGCTGTTACAATATCCAAATATATAATTAAATACACAAATAAAACATACATTTTAACCTGATCATTATAAATAATCATTTCCTATTTTAATACTTTACTTGATACTTTTTCACATTAAATTTATGTCATTTTATATTTATCATATTTTTACATAATGCATTACTCATAGTTACTAAAAGATTTTTGCCTTTATAATAAAGAAAGTTTGATTTAAAAATAAAGTAATTTTTCTGAATGTATTACAATTTTAAAATTTGTTTTATACTAATTTATCAAAATCAAGTTCACTATTCCAAAGAAATTATCACATAATCTCAAAACAGTTTTTTTTTTTTTATGTGTCAAAGTGTCAGCCGGAAGTGAACCCTGGGACAACAGCTGCGCTAACCACTTGCTCACCAATGCTTGAGACATCTCAAAACAGTTGTTTTCACTAGCAATGGATTATAAAAATATCGATTTAAACAAAGGGAGTAAATCACCTGAGCTTTGAATTGAAAGCACTCTAAATGTTGAACAATGGATCAAAAATAGAATGAATACACTCATTGTTAGAGCTCTGGCATTTATTAGCAAACGTTTGTCAATATTGTTTGCAATTCAGAGTGCAATTAATTTATCAGATAGATGGAATATGACAATTAAAAAGTTATTAAACTCATAAACAATTATATAAGGCTCGAAACAGAATCGCTTTTTAACACCTTGATTTATTAATTAAATACGATTTAATATATAAACTTTAAATTAAACAAAGCTTAATATGTATGTAAACAAAGATGGTAAATATCTTTATCCCAGCTATGAATTAAAAGCAGTCTAAATGTTAATTCTTTATTCAACATTTAGAATGCTTTTAATCATATCTTGGGAGATTTTACTTTTTTTGTTTAATTTACAATTTAAATATAGATTTAATAAAATAAGGTTAACTGCAAATAGCAACATCATATATATATATATAACATTTTAAATATAATGAAATTCTGTAGGAAATAAAATTTCTGGATTAAAAAGAAAATTTCAATTAAAAAAGAATATCAAAAAAGCTATAATGGAACTGTATATGATAAAGAAATGCTACAAATTATATTTACCAAAATAAAATACTAAATAGTTAAAAAAACGTTTATTGGTTCATAAATATCTTCATATTTTTAGAAAATTAATCATAAAAGTATTTTATGGTTGTATAATTTTGATATTTGTAAATATAAACTATATGGTTTTTTTTTCATGTGTCAAAGCATCGGCCGGAAAGCAAACCCGCGAACCTGGGATAACTGCTTGTAAGGCTGCTGTTATGATCACTCGACCACCAACGCTTGAGTTCTTTGAGTATTTTTTTAAAATTTGTTTAAAAATAAAATGCTGTATTATATTAATTATGACTAATTCCGTATTAAAAAATTTCTTAAAAAATGTTAAACTTGCAAATAGTTTTTTGAAGTAAATGAGATGTTACTGTATCTAATATTATATGTTTATGAAACAACACTCTTCAAAATATTATCAAAGAAAAGAACATTTGTAACTTTTTACTCTCAAATATACATATTAATATCATTTAAAACAAAATGTTAAATAATGAAAAATAGTTGATAAATGATATATATTTTATTCTTTTGTCAAAAGCAATATATTCTGCCAAAAACGATTCATTTTCAAACTCACAAAACAGCCCAATAAATAAAATCTAAGTTAAACAATATAAATTTAACATTTTAATATAAATACTATTTGCTCAAAAAATAAAGCATATAGTGGCTTTATTTGATAAAGCAATAGAGCATGAAGATACATAATAAAGTTATTACATGATAACAAACTACATATTTACATCATATATCCAATGAATTGACTATATCATAGTCTTTATCAAGAATCAACTAAATATATATAAACATAAATATTCCTTATTAATCCAATGCAAAAAGTTAAAAAATATATAATCTTACATAAACTAAAACAAAAATTCATATTATATTTACCTGGTACTGTGGTATTAGAGCTGCGACATGAAGAATTATAATCGTTTAATCATTAAATTAATTAGGTTATTAAATCAAAAACATATTTTAAAATTTACACTTAAAAAAAAAAAAATTAACAAAAAAAATAGAAAAAGCATTAATGTGAAGAATAGTTAAAATGCGTGTTTAAATCAAATTGAGTGTGTGTTTGCACGAGCATATTCTGCATAATCTATTTTAATACATTGTACAGGCTTACACCTGCATTTATATATGTAATATATGCGGGATTCGAACTCAGACTTTCACATGACCAACAACTCTCAGTGCCATCTTATATTGCTGACTCACCTGATCACACACATGGTGAAAAGATAAATAATCACCAATAGACGTATTTCGTGCTAAACCAGCACTCATTAAAGTATGAAGATTGGTTATCTTAATAGTCTGAGTTCGAATCCTGCGTATATTACTTATATAAATGCAGGTGTAAGCCTGTACAATGTATTAAAATAGATTATGCAGAATATGCACGTCCAAACACAATCAATTTGATTTAAACACGCATTTTAACTATTCTTCACATTAATACTTTTCGTATTTTTTTTTTTTTTTGGTGTTTTTTTTTTTTTTAATATAGATTTTAAAATATGTTTTTGATTTAATAACTAATTAATTTAATGATTAAACGATTATAATTCTTCATGTCGCAGCTCTATAATATGTATTTTTTTGTTTATATACGAATTATATATTTTAAAATTTATTTATGTATATATACTTTTTACAGTGGATGAATATGGATTTTTTATGTTGATATTTATTACTTTGTATATTTTTTTAATTGATTCTTGATTAAGACTACAGAATATAGTCAAAATGTTGGATATTTGATGTATATATATATAGTTTGTTTATAATCATGTAACAAAACAAATTTTTAAAGAAATGGTATTAAAATTTTTTAGTAATTTGAATTAAATAGACTATTTTTAAAAAGAGAAGAATGTTTTAAGTAGAGGGATTTGAAATCAAGATTTTTTAGTCTATTAATATTCCTTTCCATCTCGAGCAACCAATACACATGATCATACACATGTGAAAAAGATACATGATTCCCAATATACATAATTTGTTCAGTATCAGCAGTCATCAGTTGGGCCAGATTGTAATCTCCCACACATATATACAACCAGTGCTCATTTTATATTAAGGTAGCAATTTTTTAAATTTTAATGGGCAGGCTTCAGTCTTCTCACCCTGCCAACTATTCAACTATACATTTCATTGAAAAACTAACAATGTAGTGCTCAAATCCCTATAGGGTTTGGTATTGTAGTCATATCCATATAGACACTATGTCAATCTAATCCCTCATATTATTGAAACATTACATATCTATATATATTATTAGAAGATGGATGGTCTAAACCAGTGGTAGTCAACCTGGTCCCTCTCACCACTAGTGGGTGTTCCAGCCTTCATGGTGGTGGTTTTGTCCAACACTGAAGCACTTTTTTTTTAATTTAATTCGACTTTTTAAAAAAATTTCATAGTGATTTATATGCTTTAGCTTGCTATAACTCTGCTTTATAAGTTTATAAAGTAAATTTACTTCCCTACTTTATATATCACCATTACTGTGGAACCAATGAGTGGTTAGAAAATTTTACTACTAACAGAGATACAAAAGTGGGCGGTAGGTATAAAAAGGTTGACTATCCCTGGTCTAAACTTATACTAAGATATAATTTATTTCTTAAGCAATATGAAATTCTAAGGCAGTGTGTAACCTGCTTGTACTTAATGTTTTATATATGTTAACAGAGGGATTTGAACTCATGATTTTTCAAAATGGTTTTGTTTTTTATAAGATCTACAAAATGGAAAAAAAAGTCACTAAAAAAATAAATGATTTCATTCAAATATATTTTCTTATCATCGATTTTCTCTATAAGAGAAGATTCTTTTAGTCAGACTATTTTCAAATCTGTAATTTTTTGGGGTTTTTTTTTATTCAAAAGTATCTTCCATCTTAATCTTCTATCAATCTCATGATTTTTCATCCAAGAATATAGCTCCTAATTATTATTCTTTTTATTGATTTTTAAATAATTATTATACTTCTTTTCCTTACTCTATTTAATATCTTAGTATTTGTAATCTTAATCTAAACAATTTACTTTCTCCAAACCTACATTCCAAACCCAATTGCTGAATTTCTCTTCAATAGTTCAAAAAATATTACAAGTTTATATAATTATTACATACTTCACCTTGAACTTTTTTTTACTTTTGTTTTTTTATGAAATTGGGTGTATCAAATTGCACATTAACAACATATCCAAATTATGGAACTCCTCTTTTGCTTCTACAAAATATTTATTATGTATTGAAATATTTTTTACTTCCTAAGTAAATCCTTTCAATTTTCAATATTTGTTTTAATGGTTAAATCTTTATTCTGGAATATTCCCAAAAATTTTAATTCATTTCTTACAAATATAAGATTTATAAATAAAAACTACTCTTAAAACTAATATTCCAACTTTGCAAATATATAAAAGAAGTAATAAATTGAAACATGTAATCACAACAACAGTTTTTTTTATTGCATGATTGCTGATAAAAATATTTAATGACAAAATTATTTTTTATTTACACTCTCTTTCTAAAATCTAAATGAATTCTAGTAAAAACATCATACATCTAAAATGTGTTTGTGGTTATTAAAAAAATGTCAAAAAGTAATGGGTATGTTATATATGGAGGCATATTTTTTCAACCAATCATAATTTCTGCTTTAACAGTATGATGCAATGTGATATGGTTTCTCCTTTATTGAAGTACTATCTCTCTGTTAGCTACCTTCCCTTTTCTTTCTCCACCTACATTTTCCCATATTCTTCTCTATCCTGCTCCATCTCATTTTCACAGCATCACCTTTGTTCATTGTATGTTCTTTATATCTGGATCCCCCTTATCTTTTTCCAAATCCAGCATAAACACTAACAACCCACTTTGTGTATAATCACTTTGTTTATATTTATTCTCCCACAAGCTTATTATTTGTACTCTTCTGACAAACTCTCCATACAGTAGTGCCACTCAATGCAAACCATAGGAATCAATAGCTGCAAGAAGGTTTATGCATAAAATGCTTATGTAGTAAATGAGTGCAAAAAGGTTTATGCATAAAATCACTATCTATGCATGAACCTTCTTGCATCCATTGATTACTATCACTTGCACTAGGTGGCACTACTGTATGAAGAGTTTATCAGAAAGTGGGTTATTGATTTTTATGCTGGGTTTGAGAAAAGATAAGGGGGATTTAGATATCAAAGCCATGGAGTTGACAAAGATTATGTTGTGGAAATGGTATGGAGCAGGGTGGGGAATGGAAAGGGAAGGTAAAGTGACTAACAGGTTTCTCTGGGCATAGTTTCTGGGAGATTCCTGACTCTATTTAAGGAGAAGTCACAGTGCATCACATCTCATCACATTGTTTTAACAGCTTGTTTAAGCATTGGAAATGGTGAATTTCTGTTTTACCCTGATTCTGCTTCTTTTGACTTTTTAATATCAAACATTTAAAAATAAAATATAAGGTAATCATAAATATTTTTGCCTTAAAATGACTATTTGTAAACACTTTATAAAAATAATCAAAAATATAAATACATTATAAAAAATATAATTTTTTGAAAGTCAAACAAAAAATAAGCATTCACAAGTTTTGTTTTCAGATTCTGACAGCATTAAATAACATTTTTAGCTTGTCTGTATTAGGTTTTTTGTAAGATACTGACATCTTCACATATTTTTTAAAACAGTTATATCTCAACTTAATGGACTAATCCAGATCCATCTAATCCCATTCAGATTAAGCATTCATCATCATGGACCAATAGATACATAGATAACATATGTCCAATAGTAGCTGCAGGCAATCATGATGATGCTCAAGGGAATTGATTATTTTCATCATACAAAGAGAGCTTGCTATAAACAGTCAGTCCGGTTGGAGGTAAAGAAGACAACAACCATTTACTGTCAGATCTGAATGGCAGTGTGAATGTTGTCTACAATATGGTTAAAGCAATGAGACATATTAATATTAGAAATTGAAGCTGCTAGAACCTAATTCAAACATGAGGAAATGGTCACAGAACAGCTGGAAATGTCACGGTATCTACTAGTAAACTTAGATGTTTACTTTCGGTCCATTACATTAATAGTTGCTTGCCAACTAAACACTGTACTGAATCAACAATATCAGGCCAAAGTATAACATTATATATACTGTAAATCCACATTTGAGTGTTTGTTTTAATTAAAAAATATTTAATCGTATTTTTAATGAGTCTGTGTTTATTATAATTCACATATAAATATAACATTAATAATCCTTAATAATGGTCAAACATAAATTTGTCCATAATGTTGTTTTCATAATGTTCCACACAATTGAAATATATAAAAATAATAAATATTTTCTTTATTATTTTTATATAGTTGTTTTATTTCAATTGTGTTAAACTATTATTAACATTAATAAATCAATATAGATTTTGGTTCCATTTCTTGTCACAAATAAATACAAAATCAAGAAATAAATACTGCGGAAAGCCACAAGAGAGTTAATTTAAGCTGAAGGAATCAAAGTATCTTAAGAGTACACTGAACAAATGCAGATAAGAGCAAAGGATTCAATCTTTATTTACAAACATATTTATAATTATTATAAACTCATTACAAATGAGTGGTTAGAAAAGGTAAAATAATTTAAATTTTAAATTTATATTGCATTAAACATGCTTTGGGCAAAACACTGCCAAAATCATAGCACTGTTTTATTTCACAATTGAAAAGTTACACCCTTAAGTGAACATATTTTGTTATTATGTAAATGAGCCATTTAAATACTCCATTTTTTGATAATGGAACAGATGATACATTTCTATTAATTGCATATGGATCTTTTGCAATTTCCCACGCTTCTTGTATTTTGGTTTTCTATTACCTCTTTCAACGAAAACTGTTTTCACATTAGCTGGATTAAAAGCGTGACCTGTTGTGGATTCAGGTTAAAAAAAATTGAATTATGTTTTGTCTCGTTGTATAAATGTGTGTGCTGGATGATTCTTATTGATCTATTTACCCATAATTCACTGTAATAGTCAGCTTTGCACAAGGGTGGCACTATATGCAACTTTGTAAATCACTTGAGGGATGTGCTCTGGTGATATTCTGTCTTTCGCATTATTAAACAATTTATTCAATTATGGAGGGGATCGAAAGCTAATGTTATATGTGTTAGTGTCCATGATCTTTAGTTTATTTCTAGCATAGGAATATATGGAAAGCTGATCCATGATTTTGGTTCCTTTTGTGGATCTTTATATGTGTTTAGGTTATTGTAGAATTTGCTGATGGTCCTTATTAACAATCATATCCCATATTTTGTAAGATCATAGATGTAAATCTCTATATTATTTTATCAATAACCCTTATGCTTGCATAAGTTTGTGTTTCTGAACAAGAAACTTTTCAGATCTGAAAGTTTGTGTTCTATATGTGTTCTTGATTTCGGGTCAATAGCTTCTCTTATTTGGACTTTAATTTCATGTCATAGGCAAGATTTTGGATTTTTTTTGTATATATAAGTTAAGAAAATTAATTTTATGGTTATTTTCTTCTGCTTCAATGGTCCATTGTAAAGGTGAAATATTTTCAAAGTCCCACTATATGTTATTAATCTGTGTTTCCGATGCGCAAATAAACGAATTTATAATAATTATAATATATAAAGAACAGCCAAGTTCAATAAACATCACATGACCACCACTTCTTATGCTTGTGTATAACTGTTTTAAAACAGGCAAAACTCACTATATGTATTGCCACACACAACAAGCTAAAGTAAACAATGGATGCCAAAAGGCTTATGCATAAAATCCCTATCAAGTGCCTTCTTCAGTGAGGAGCCTTGGATTTGAGAGCACTGCACTTACATCTTCATCCAATATCCCCAGACTAGTTTCTCACAAGACAGAAACTAGTCTGGGGATATTGGATGAGTAGGTACTAGATGGGGATTTTATGTACAAGCCTTCTGGCATCCATTGATTACTCTAGCTTGTTGTGAGTGGCAATACGTATAGTGAGTTTTGCCTGATAAAAGAGCCAAGTTAATAGCATTTAGAATAAAACATACTTACGTTGAAGAAATGCCTTTTTTCTGTTAAGCATCTCTATAGACTTATCACCTAGTTCCTTTTTTAATTAAATTAAATTATTAAAACATTTCCTCTTTCAACACAATTATAATTTTTTTAAATTGGTTTTTTTTTAATATGAAAATTTAAAAACTAGGAAGAAAAAAGAGAGAAAAATTAATAAGGTTAATATTTAAAAAAATAAAATTAAAAAAAAACTGCATATTTAAGTTAAATTGTATTCTACTTTTTCAAAATTTATATGACTGAATGAATAGCAAATCAAATGGCTTTATTACTTACTTGGGATTTCATAAGGAGGTCAAGAACAGGATGTGAAAGCGTTGAGTCTGATCTTTGAATCTTTAAGCTTCTGAATTGTGCCGAACTAAATAGAACATTTATATGAATGTATTCGTCTATCAAGTAATAATACAATGTTTTCCCTGTGTGGTTTGGTGCAGTAGATAGAGTATCTGAATTAGGATCGGGAGGTTCCAGGATCATTTCCGGCGCTCACCGGTCTGTCCCTCGAACTTCAGATGAACACCAGAACAATAAAGTCATAAACCTTTCTTTCTTGAATAATATTGTTTACATATACACATACATAAAAAATGAAAAAGTACGTTACGTATATTATGTTACAAAATCCCTCACTACGATCCCTTTCAAATCAATTATTTGGTATTGTTCTTCATCGTAAGCTATAATAATTTTCCAGGTTCAATTTTAATGATCTATATACTAATATATAGGGTATATGAGCATAGACTTTAACACCACCCTCCATCACCATTCTATCTCATAACACTGATACACTTGAACACATATATGTCGAAAAGATAAATAATCACCAATATACGTATATATATATCTGAGCACTTATAGCATATATGTGTAGAGATGGTAATCTGGACCAACTGATGATTGCTGGTTTAGCATGAAATAGGTGTATTGGTGATTATTTATCTTTTCGACATATATGTGTTCAAGTGTATCAGTGTTATGAGATAGAGTGGAGAGTGGTGGCTGGTGTGAAAGTCTGTGCTCATATACCCTATATATTACATATATAGACACAGGTATATAATAAGCCTGTCTTTCAGTGATCTATATACTAACAAATTATTTTGTTCGTTATTTTCATTTTTTTTTAAACATTCAAATATGAGATTTAGTTACAAACATATAAATATTAATTGAATTTTGAAAATTTAATCTTAATTAAGTGCTTTTTGTAAAAATAGAAATCCACAGTGCTTTTATAAGAAAAAAGCTTTAATATCTAATAAAGAATTTTACTACAATATCTAAAAATTGTCAAAAAATAAAATATGAATTATTTATCTTAAATAAAATTAATAGTCAAAAAAAGTAAAAGAAGAAGATAATTCACCATACTGGTTAATAAACTGATATAAAAGAATATATAAATGATATAACCGTAAATAATAATGTAAGTATAATTATTATTTTATTTTCAACTTACCTGTAGATTATTATTAAATTATTATAAGGAAACACAAAATAATGATGCTATAATTGAAAAATATTTAGGTTGTTTATGATAATAAGTACACCTATTTATAATCATGAGCTTATTAAACACAACTTTAATTCTATTTTTTAAAAATCTATATGCTTGAGATGTCCCTATGTGATAAGAAAGTAATATTGTTAGATCTTCTTATGGGTTATGCTTTATGACATTTTCCAGTTTCCAATTACAATGTCTCTGCTTTCCATCAATAAATTTTCTTGCAAAGTTCTATCTCTAATTCCCCTATATATATATATATATCCTCTTTTCAATTCTTTTTAAATGCCCTCTTTTTCTGTCTCTTGATAAAGTAACCAGTTTAATATTTGTTTGGTAATCTTTCCTGATATATTCTCTGCAGATGTCCATATCATTTCAATTATCTTGTTTTGATAAATTTTATTGCATTTTACACGCATAGAGGTTACAGTCTCAGTAAATATTACTTACATAATCAATGTGCTTTTAATAAATTTATAATTACAACTTTAAATTACTGTAATAGATTTCTAACTATAAAATATTTCCATTGACTCATTGTAAATCTAAAGATTTTGCGAGTATTAATGTGTAATAAGAAATGTGGACTTAATCAGTGAAGTATTGAATAGCTTCACGCTAGCAGATCTAACCGCTTCAGCTTCACCTATTTAAATAGAAAGTAGGCTGAAGTAAAGAAGGGTTCCCCTCTTTTCTTCCATAGCGTAAGCTTGTGGTTAAACACCTGTAGAGGTCCCTACTATCGCATTTTACATGCATATTCTTGAGGTTACAGCCTCAGTAAATATTAATTATAATATGTTTTACATTCACTACTTCTTGATTTCTTTTTTATTGTTTATAACATTTTATCTTTCAGTTACTGCAGATTTTTGCCAACAATCCAGTTCCACAATTCTTTTCTATTCTTTTCTTCAACTGTCTTGCATATATAATGAAACTTTTCACTATTGTGTCATATATCTGTTCTTAATGACTTTTGATACATTCTAAATCTATAATATCCTGTTTAATGTCATTGTTTTCTTCTACCTCATACATTTCTTTCTTTTATAGTTATATCTGCTGATCCAGATCTTTGTGTCTAGTGTATATTCCATATATTTTTCAATTCATTGCCCAGCTGCAAAAGTTTCTCCAATCCACATATTTTTTATTATGTTTATTTTTATGACCTATTTTGTATCTGTCTATTAATTTTCTAACCATGTAATCATCATTATTCTCAGTTATAACTATTTGATCATCAGCATAGCACAAGATATAAAGTGTTTTATATAATATATAGAAAAATTTCAATTTTCTAGTATTTCCTTTTTTATATTTTAAAATCTCATTGTAAATATCTCTTTTGAGTTTCCTGGTTATTGTTATATTATCTGAAATCATATTTCATATTTTTATTTCTGCATATATGTTTTTATATAATTTCTTCAATAATAGTTGCACTTACATTTTTAATTCCAGTGTTTCCCCCAGTCATTTGAGAGAATAAAGATGTATCTCTTGATTTCTTGCCATTTTCTTTTCCTATTAATTGGAGCACATTAACTGGTGGTCTATTGTGGATCTTCTTTCCCTGAAAGCTGGTTGTTCCTCTTCTTGCAATTTTTTATTTTTCAGATTTTCCCCATATATCTAACTTAATGAATTAGTAATTGCTATTTCTCTCTAATTTTCATAACTGATTTTACTGTCTTTTTTATAAATTGTTGTAATTTTTATCACTTTCCATTTTCTGTTTCTATTAATTGGAGCACATTAACTAGTGGTCTATTGTGGATCTACTTTCCCTGAAAGCTGGTTGTTCTTCTTCTTGCAAACTCTTATTTTTCAGATTTTCCCCATATATCTAACTTAATGAATTAGTAATTACTATTTCTCTAATTTTCATAACTGATTTTACTGCCCTTTTTATAAATTGTTGTAATTTTTATCACTTTCCATTTATTGAGACTGCACTTTTGGAACAATCTAATTAAGTGTCCAAACAATTTTTTTATTTTCATTTTTAACTAATTAAATGAAATTCTAGTGGGACTTGAAACCTTTATTTGTTACTGATTTGCATATCATTAGTATTTTATTATCTTTTAATGTTAACATTGTAGCAACATTTTCCATACAATATTGATCCTTAGTGCAAACCATAGTAATTAATCAATGCTAGAAAATTGCTACTATGTTAACAAATTGTGCAAATATAAGAAATGATGATCATGTGATCGTTTAACATTATACAATATTCTATCATTCATATATTTTGTCAGATCAGCCATCTACTGAAATATTGCATCCTATTTCTGACAACAAATTTTCAAAATAAAGTTTCCATTTTTTTTATTATAATTGGTGATATCATATCTCTTCTTTTCTCTTGTTTCAAACTCTTAATCATTCTCCAGTTTTTACTACTTCTATTTCCCACTAAAATATGAATTAATCTTTTTACATTGTCTTTCCCATATTTCATTATCTTTTCTGTTATTGCTTTTTGTACTTTCATTTGAATTTTATTGTATTTAATGCTATCTTCACATGTTTTTAAATGTGTAAATATTTCTGATAGATTTGTCTTTTTTTATGAAATCTCATTTATTATCTCATAATCCCACCAATATAATCTTTTTTCTAATCATCATTTTTTTTTCTAAATGTTTAATGTTTTTCTTACAACCACATGTATACAATTTTTATACACTTATAATGTTGATCTAATTATGAATTATTGCAATTTCTAATCAATCTCATATTCTAAACCATATAAGTTTATTGTACACAATAATTCTGTAAGTCTGACTTTGACTCTAATGAAAACATTGTGTTCATTCTAGGAAAATTGTGATCATTATCACATCATAACTCTTTATTCCATTGTACCATAATATGATTGATCTATTATAGTTTCATATTTTAGAATATTCTGAATCCATGTGTATTTATGAATTTCTTTATGCTGTTAAAATCTTTCAGTATCTTCAAAATTACTTTATTCTCATGTATTAATTTGATTCCATTATCATTTATTATTTCTTCACTATATTGCCTTTCAAATTTGTCTTTTCTTTTTTAACCTGTTCCTCTATTAAAATGTTCACCCAACATAATTTGTGGTTATTGGATTTCTATGTTATATTTTATCACACTCCTTTAATCAATATTGATACTCCTTATTGTGCTTTTTTTTACTTTTTTGAAATACATGAATGGAATTATCGAAGGTTTTCTTAACCTTGTCCTTTTTTCTTAATTTATGTCAAGAATAAGTTGATCATTACTTGTTCAATTTCACTTATTTAATTTAACTTATTGGTATGACTTCAAAAATTCCATGTTCCATAAATCATAATCTTATTTCACTGTGTTTGTCATTTTTAATTTTATGTTCTATTACAGGGCTGTATATTTGGCTTTTAAACATTCAATTTGTTTTTGTATTGTAGAGGTGGCCCTTAATATATATCTACATTAATATATATTCATTACTTTATAAAATACCAAATTGCTGCTTATCTTAAATTAAAATTTTGCTATACGTCTTCACTGTAAGCAAAAATAATTTTTTAAAGTGTGTTATAATTTTAAAACATTTAGATCTAACTCTTATTTATTTGACTTTTTCATGTTCTCCTCTTTTGCTCGAAACAAAAGATTTCACATTTTATTATTTATTATTTCAAATAAAAACTCAGCTGATAAAATATCAAAATAATTTTAAAGAAATATTTTTTTTTTTATATGTCAAATGCGTTGACCGGGAAGCGAGCCAGGTCAGTTGCTTGGACGGCAGCTATGCTAACCACTAGGCCACCAACGTTTTTTTTTGAAAAAGCATCAATTTTTCATACTTTTAAATAATACATAAATATGTGAGAGTTAATTACTTAAAACTAATTTCTATGGTTATTGTAAAGAAATGTTTGTGTGCATATTTTTTGTTTGTTATAATTAAACAAAAGCTGAATACAGTCAGTAGGAAATTGTGTTCTAATCACTGTTTGTTTGTTTTTTAGTATAGAAGCTATTGATATTCAATATTTGACATAGATTATAATTTGTGATCTTTAAACGACAATACTAGTAATAAAAAAAGCAAATCGCTTTACTGTTCAGGAGGTCATAAAATGTTTGAGCACAAGACCTATAAGTTCCAGAATCGATTCTAAAACATCCCGATACCACGTCACATATGCCAACAATTGTGCCAAACCATATAGAGAATATTAGTGCTGAACATCAGTGATGGATCTATGATGAAGAGATAAACATTACATGATCACCATTTCCTATGCTTGCTCATAACTGCTATTAAAACAGGCAAAATTCTCTATACATATTGCCACTCAGTGCAGAGTGGCAATATATATAGAGAGTTTTGCCTGTTTTAATGGTGGAGAGATATTACATTACTGATTAAATAATTAAATAAAAATGATTAAAATGACAAATACATCTTAATTAGCACATAAATTTAATACTGTTATTAAATTATATATAAATTAAATAATTATAATACATTTATTTTGAAATATAATTATAAGAGCATTTCGATAGTCATTGTAATCAGTAATTATTATATTATTTAGCAGAACAAAAAAAGAGCTAAATGTAGAGTAAATAACAAAATAACCTCTAAATAATTTACGGTACAGAAACTGCCTTTCCAACTACCTCATACAAAATCAATAAAAATGTAGGCATTACTCATTCACTCTGTGGTAAAAATATAAGCATTTTATAGGGTGACCAAACATCCTAATTTTTCGGGATTTGTCCCTATTTTTGATTGGATGTCACAGTGTCCCAGAATGTCATTTTGGGACTGTTGTATATTCTGATTTTCAAATACACAATTATTATTTGTCTTACATAAATAATTCATCACAAAAATGATAGTTTCTAGGCCCTCTCTGTCCATTTCAGTCTCTATAGTAATATTATAAGAACTTCAGGCAAATTCCAACACCAAAACAAAGATCACTATTACGTTATATGGCTGGGTTCTCAAATTAAATGTGTTCTTGTGCCCAACCTTGCCTTGGAGCATGTGCAATTGAATTTTTATAGACTAAAATTTGAACTATGCTTTCATCTGCTTTAATTGACAGTGTAGTTTTACTAGTTCTTTGTTGATATCAATTTTCTATAGTGATAAAATAATAGAAATATTAATAACCCTAAACAATAGACAGCATGCCAAAGAGGAAGTATACTTACTATAATGAATATATACAGGAATGGAGTTTTATAAAAAAAGGACGCAATGCCGTAAAAATGATTATGTCCCGATTTCTGATCATACCAGTCTGGTCACCCTAGTATTTTAGCCTATACCTAAGACTAGCTAGATTAAAACCATTTGCCAATCAATATTAAATATTTATCTGGTTTGGTTGTAGGCTAACTATTTAAAATATTGTATGCATAGTTGAAAGCAGAAAAAAAATCAAGTTTTATCCAGTTTGGGTTCAAACCTTAATTCTATGCATGACAAGAATATGAGATTCTTTTTCTAGCTATTAAATTGCGTAGATAATGCAAATTTATTTTGCACTCAACATTTTAATAAGAATCATACAAATGGGCTTGCTTATACTACACGCACACACACACAAACAGTATATTCATTTTCCATTCAACAAATGTAAAAGCAAACTAAATGCAATTCAAATATATTTATTACAAAAAAATTAAAACATCGATTGTATATCTCGGTTATCTAACAGCAATTTATAAAATGTCTTTTGGATTGCTGTCTTATCTGGACAGAGTTAATGACTTCCTAAAAAGTAAACATCCAAAAAGGATACCGTAAATTACTTCTCAAGTATAGCTAAGGAGTAAATGAGCACAAGGAATGATATTTATAAAAATTCTCAGAAATAAATTTTGTTTCTTTTTTTTTTTTAAAAGACATAAATCACATGAAACGATAAAAAGAAAAAGATGTATCACCTTTTAGAAGAATTATCTTGGTTAATAATAGTAACAAACTTTTCAAAACAAAAGGAAATGAAATACTGTATAATGTTTCCCAGCTTTCTCACGTTTCAGTTAAAATAATTTCGTTAATCTATTGTTGCTATGGTAACAATAATTTAAACAGATGATAATTTGATAATAAATTTATTCATTTACGCAAATAAGTTAAACATTAATTTATTTATTTATAAAAAAACGTTTTACCCAATCATTGACTTTTAATTCTACGTCTCAATCTTGATTATAAATAAATAATCGTTGAAGTGAACTGGAATAGATTTGAGAACTTTAAGCTCTGAAGTCTGCCCCTAAACCACTGAACTAAACTACACTGAGAACTTTACAACTTCAATGCCAAAGAATCAGACTCTCGCGTGTAAAGACCTTAGATCTATTCCAGTTCTGACCTCTTGACAGTTCGAACTTTTTATGGATTCTCAGGAAATAAATCCATTCGATTTATTTATTTTAGGCCAAAATCATTAACAATGTTATTTATATAGTATCATTTATCTTTTCTACTAACTTTATTTAATTCAATCAATGAAAATAGTATAAAGCATTGTTTAAATTACATTATTTTTTAAGAAAGTTAAAATCTTATTGGAATTATAATTTTATTTAAATAAATATAATTCAGAAGCATTAAAGTATTTAAGGAGGATGATGTGTAAATTGTAGGTGCAGTAAGTGTGACACTTATAAGTCAAAATTGATAAATACTGTACATATGATAAAGATATATATGACAGATTGTGACCTGGATCAACTGATGAGTGCTGCTTCAGCACAAAATGCATGTGATGGTGGAGAAGGTATGTTTTATTGTATTTTTATTCATGTGTAGGTTAGTTGATACATTTATAAAAGATATTACACACAGAAAATAGAGATATGAATGACTCCATGAGTGGTGGTTTAATTAAAAAAATAAGACCAAGGTTTAAAGTCTATATCTGAGCTAGAGACAATCTCTAGTCTAATAAATGATTAGCGATAATTATTACTGGAATTATCTAGAATGGAAGATGTCAAAAATGTGGGTGGAGTAAATCTGACACATAAATCAAAATGTAATAATTTATTAAGGTAATATTATTATTTATTGTTTCTTTCACAATACAAAATCACTGAACAAAATATTAATGCATTATATATAGTCAAAATAAAAGTCATAGGTCATATGACCCAATTCTCTTAAGCTTGTAAGATATAAACAATGAGCATTGCCAATTGCTCAACAAACTTTGTGATAAATTCTTAGGCAGAGAAAGCATTTAAAATATCTCTGTCAGGACTCCCCCCCCTAACCTCTGACCATGGTTTCATGCTTTGGCACTCCTCAGAGAGGCACTAGGGTAGCTTCAGACACTAGATCTATGTATTTGCCATAATATAGTTAATTCTATATCTAATAATTTTAGAAGCAAACATGCAATTATAGATAATTACTATAAATAAACAATAAGAAAATCTAATTGATAAAATTGTTATGAAAATAATATTCAACTTTAACTCCACCGACTTCTCCGGTTATAAACAATCACGGCTTCAAGCTGCTTGAATTCTGTCATTTTTAACGCTACCATAATTAATTTATGGCCGTATTAAAGCTTAAAAAAGTACTGTAAGATGCTGCTCTCTCTTGAGTTATTTTACAAGTAAAAAATCAATAATATTCAAATTTATCCTTTGACAATGGAAGAAGGCGGTCTTTCCTAGTTGCAGATTGGTTGTTGATCAAGGTGATCAAAGAGACCACTTGTCAATAATTTTCAACACTCCAACTTCTTTGTTTTAATTTTGAAAATGAAAATGAATGTTTTAGAGCAATTTTAAAGTATTTTTGACATATTATAAATTATTTAGATAAAATATGCTGAAAATATAGTTACTTTACAAAAATAGTAAGATTTTAGTGGAAAAATTCTTTACTTTTACCGAACATAATTTGAGAAAGTCCATGGTGTAAGTAGCACTTTATAATAGGTTACAATGATCATTTTAGTTTCTCCACTATGGAATATTTTTATAATTCTAAATAGAAATTTATTTTTAAAAAAACTTTTGTTCACTTTTATAATCTGACAAATTAGTAATATACTTTTTACAAACAAAATTAAAATGAATATAATATTAAAAGAAGAATATATTTTTACTGCTGATTCTGTAATTGACCAATCAAAAGTTTAGAGTTTTATCTCACTCTGCCAACTGGAATTTTTGTCACAGTAAAGGTTAAAATTCATATCAAAGCATTCACATTCAAATATAATTTCTATCTCTCCAAGTATCTTTACCTATTCATTTTAATTATGACATGTAATCATCTGAATGTCTGAGATCGTGTGATATTTACATTATCAAGTGATAAGTTGAGTGCAATAGTTTCAATCAACTAAATAAGAGTTAAACTGAGATTTTTTAACTTCAAATAATCAAGTATTAATACAGAAATCTTTATACCTTAAATCTACCACATTTTCAACATTTTATTCTTGATAGATAAAAGCTATCTTTTATAAGAATTTGGGCAAAAATCTTATTGCTAAAATTTAATAGGTCAATGTAAATAATAAAGTAATTATTCCTAAAAAATAAAAGTGAACTGAATAAAGAAAATATCCAATTGAATCAATCAACAGAAAAATATGCAATAATATTAGTTAATTATACAATCTGATTTTATATTATGGATGTGTTTTCTCTCTATATAAAAATAACTTATCTCTACAAGATATTTTCTTAAATACTTTGTATAAATTAATCTGCTATTAGTAAAGCAAACTGGCATGGGTAGAAGTAAATATTCTTGGTATCTGATGAAAAGAAAATTAATTCTTGATTATCTTTGTTTTTGTTTGAACGATAAGTTTGCATGTATAAGGTAAATGAACAGATATATATATATATTGCAAGGCCAAAAGCAAATATTAAACAATGAGTATATTATAAGATATACAATGTTATATAAATAACAGAGATGTATAAATCTATTTATATGTGAATTAAACATCTGCATACAAGAATTTATTTTCATTTAAGCTTATAATAACATATATCATATAATTGCCAGAGGCAATTATACAAATGTAAATATAAGATTTGAAATACCAGGCATTCTTATACCTGAAGCCTAATTGTATATATATAGGGTATTTGAACTCAGACTTTCAAGCCTCTTCACTACCCACACTATCTCATACTACTGATGCACATGACCACACACATGCAGAAAAAATAAATAATCACCAATACATGTATTTTATGCTAAACCAGCATATTGGTGATTATTTATCTTTTCTGCATGTGTGTGGTCATGTGTATCAGTGGTATGAGATAGTGTGGATAGTGAAGAGGCTTGAAAGTCTGAGTTCAAATCCCCTATATTTACAATGAGGCTCCAGGTATAAGAGTGTCTGGTATTTCAAATCTTACATATTAAGCCTGCATTCTGTCCATCCCTCTTTTATGTATTTAAATGGATACTGTCCTATAAATGAGGGGTCAGAGTGACTTGAAGTCAACATGGGCATGACAACAATATTAGCATCAGCATGAGATTTGGGAATTCTATCATCAGATTTTCAATGGTATGGATGGCTGAAGAGTTGGAGGTTGGAGTAGGTTGAAGCCTGTCCATTAAAGTGCAAGGATTTACTATCGTAATATAAACTGAGCATTGATTATATATATGTATGGGAGATGGTAATCTGGACCAACTAATGAGTGCTGGTTAGCATGAAATACATATATTGGTGATTATTTATATTTTCTGCATGTGTATGGTCATGTGTATCAGTAGTATGAGATAGTGTGAATAGTTAAGGGGCTTGAAAGTCTGAGTTCAAATCCCCTATATTTAAATGTAAATATATTTATACAAGCTTGCAGATGTTATATAATTCTATAATATCTGGTGGTGATTACATAAACTTTAACTATTGTGTATATAATGTTTTAACTAGAAATAAACAGCCTCTTTATTAACTGGAAAATTAATAGAACTGTCTTAAATATAATACCTGCATATGTAAATTCCTGCTATTTTTAAAATGTGCTTGAAGATGTTAAATGACATGGTAGATTAAAGGAAAAGCTTTAATCATGAAATCTTATGTTTCATTTTCTATGCATCTACATTTAGAAAAAATTAAAATTTTAACAATTACTCAAAAACTACTGACATTAACACAATTTCTTTCACTGTTATTACAATTATTTCTATAATTTAAGTCAATATGTCAAAGCATCCTTTTTTTAAAATCCTTCCACAAATTATGTACATTAAAATCAGAGGTGAATTCAATCTGTCAGTCTATGTGTATTTGTAAGATATAGTAGACCTCTTTTTGTTTTATTATGCAAATATTCAAATGATAATAGCATCTGCAATCACAAAAATGTAGCATATAGAACTTAATATTTGTTTTATAAGCATTCAGAAAAAAATAATTGACCCTTTCCCGTTTTTTATATATTTCGTGACAAATAATTTACTTTCTCAATAATTATCTAACATATAATAATGCAACATACATTTCCAAATAGCTAAACATATTTTTTTTATTGGCAAACTTTTTCTATTAACAGTCCTGCGCATTGATGCCATCCCCCCCCCCCCCCAATTAATTACATTATATCTCATCATTATAAATTTTAATACAAACAATTTAAGTTATATGAAAAAACTTGTTCATTTTCAAATATATATATTTCAGTTTCTTCTTGTTGTTTTAGATACCTACGTGTAACTTATGAGATCTATTTTGTTGTTGTTATTGATTTTATGATAATAGATATAACATAGGAGTAATTGCTAAAAATCAAACTATTTTTTTTAAGATATAATATTTTAACAATATTATTTTCTTATTTGTTAAAAAATTTATTAATCCATAGTTTGTTTGTTTTTTATGACTCTTTTTAAACATTTCTGTACATTAGTACTTGTTTATATTTCTCTAGCTAACGTTCAAATTTATTTATTAAGCGCACAGGACGTTTATAATTAAAGAGAAAGGATTTCACCTTTTCACATATGCGCCTTAATAATTTATATAATAGCTCAACACGACATCGTTGAACTATTATATAAATTATTAAGCTGCCTATGTAAGAAGGAGAAATCCTTTCTCTTTGAAAAAGAAGCATTTTACAAAAGTCATAAAAATCTATCAAATGCTAGATTAATTTTAATTAATATTTTCAACTTTTTTATAATGTTCAACAATGTTTTTTTATGAATTCTACAAATACTTTCGTTTTCCACATAAGTCTAACAAATGTTTTTAAACTAATCTTCTCATTTCAGTATTAGATTTAAGATCTTGTCATGTTATCAAACAATATTTTAATTCCCATCTTTTTTAATGTCAGAGCATACTTAGGTTATATTTTATATAAAAATAATAATTTGACTTTGTTTCTATTGATTTTTTTTGTCATATTTTGCTATCATCAATAAACCTCCTACATCCTTTTATTGCCAAAAATTTTTGTTTTAATTTTCAAATCCTTAATAACGAAAACATAACATGATCACTATTTTTTATGTTTACACAAGCTGTTAAAACAGTAATAAACTCTCCTTACAGTAGTGCCTCCTAGTGCAAGCCTTAGTGATCAATGGATGCAAAAAAGTTTGTGCATAAAATGCCTATCTATTGCCTACTGATTCAATCTCTCCAGACTGGTTTCTAGCTTGCAGTTTTCATCAATAAGGAACCTTGGGTCTGAAAGCCTCACATCTAATCAACTACGGAGATATTGAATGAGAGTACACAATGTATAGGCATTTATGCCCAAATCTTTGTGGAGGGTTTGCTACTGTTTAAAATCCCTTATCCATTTAAATTATGTATATGATAAATAGAGCATTGAATTGCTTTCTATTATGATCATATATTGTGTGATATTTACTGTGGATAACATTAAACGTACAATATTTTGTGGTAGAGAGAGTAGTTAGTGAATCCATGTGCAAGGTCAAGATCTGAAAATGAAAGTTTTCCAGGTGAACTTTGAAATGAACTGAGTTTTCTTTTAGGTAAAAAGTCCAAATCTACTCCCCACCCAAATAATTCATGCATCAGCATCATTCATAATATTCAACCATTATTGAGACATTTGAGTATGAGTTTTTCCAAGTTCAATCCACCCTGTGTGATCTCTAGCTTCTCTTCTCCTCATCACCCCACACACTTCCTTATTTTATCCATCCATTTCACACATGGTCTCTTTCTCGGTTTTTTATAATCTCTTGGAATCCCATTTAAAATTTCAAGTGTCTATCTTTTATAATCTCTTCTAGCAATTTGTCCAGCCCAATTCTAGTACGGTCTTTTAATTCTTTCAATGACATCAGTGACATCTGTTTGTTGACCCCCCCCCATGAATTCTGAAACAATCCAGTAGTCTTCAGTAAATGACTATCTAAATATTCTTAGCTAGAGAACAAAAACCACAGATTAATCTGGGTGAGTCAGGTGATTATCAAACGTATGGGTTTTTTTTCATGTCATAGCATCGGCTGGGAGGCGAACTTCACAACCGTCTGCAAACAACTACTTGCTTGCAAGGCAGCTGCAATGACCGCTCAGCTAACAGTGCTTGACAACTTGTATGATTGTTGGCCTCAATTTTATAGTAACTTCTGAATTCTAAACGATATCTATACAAGACTTAGATATCAAGTTTTAGAATCACTTTTTGATCTTCCTTTTGTGCATGAATTAAGAATACACTAGTTTTTTATTTTATATAAAAGAGAATTTGTTTGCTTTATTTGAAAATGTGAAGATGCAAATCACACTGTCATCAAATGCGATCCTTTTAAGTATATAGCTATATTTTATAAAAATAAATCTTTTTAATCAACAGCGATTAAATTAAATGTGCATATAAAACAATTTATTTTTTAAATTTAAACATATAAAATAATATTATTTAAATATTTTAATAAAAAAATATTAAATGTATTCATTCCACTTTAATTAATTTTCTTATCTTTTCATAATATTTGCTTTAGTAATATTGACTGGATTAAATAAATATAGAGATCTATTATTCAATTCTATTTTTACTGCAATATATGTAAACTATCAGATACTAAACAATGAGGATTGCCAATTCCTCAACAAGCTTTGTGCTTAGCCAGAGCCAGCATTTAAAATATCTCTGTCAGGAACCTCCCCCCAAACCCCTGACCATGGTTGCATGCTTTGGCACTCCTCAGAGAGGTGCCAGGGTAGGTTCAGACACTAGATTTAAAAATGCCAACCCAAAGCCAAGCACCTATCTAAAAGTAATCTATTGAGTGAAAAATCTGAAATTTTCAGACACCTACATTTCAGATTTTTCACTCAATAGATAACTTTTAGATAGGTGTTTGGCTTTGGGTTGGTATTTTTAGATCTAGTGTCTGAACCTACTACCCTGGCAATCGCTGAGGAGTGCCAAAGCATGAAACCATGGTCATGGGTTTGGGGGGTTCCTGACAGAGATATTTTAAATGCTGGATCTGGCTAAGCATTTATCACAAAGTTTGTTGAGGAATTGGCAATCCTCATTGTTTATAACTTACAAGCTTAAGAGAATAGGGTCATGTGATCTATGACTGTTATTTTGACTATATCAGATACTATTTTTGTTTTAAACTCTTATGTATCAAATTACTATTTTTGAGAACTACTTTTATTTAATTTTTAATCTTTCACAATTTAGAAATTTTAATGATTTATTTTAAGCAATTGTTTTCTCTCTGGGCCAATTCTGTTAAAGTTTGAGCAATAATAAAACACTGTGTTCTAAAGAAATATGATATATGTCAATTATAAAATTACTCATAAAGAAATTAACAAATACCTGGTCCATTATTGTGTGCATGGGCAAATTCTGTTAAAAATATTAATAAAGCACTGTCTTCTAAAGAGGTATGATATATGAAAAATGTTAGTTTACTTGTAAATAAGTTTATAATATGCAGTGATTAGCTTACACAAAATTAAGTTATGCATTTCCTTTATATATATATATATTGCATTTACTGAAGTCGGAGCTGAGTTTCAATATGTGGTAAATTGTCAATCATATTTTTTGTGTGTGTGATTTTGGTGGTGGATATGTTAACTTATAAAACCTTGAACTATGTTGCTATGACAATGATAATATTGATATAAAAATTGCTTATTAGTAATTGTATTGTATAAGATTGTGAATTGACTTTATTCATTTTAAAATTGATATGTGAGTAATGAAGTATATAGTTTAGATAAAATTATTCTTTTGTTATTATATGCATTTTTGTTACTGCATTCACGATAATAAATGTTAATCAATACAACTAAATATCTAATGTCTCAAATATATTTGTCATTTTATTTGTATAATATTATACTGGAAAGATGTATACATGAAAATGTATTTCCAGAGTAGTATAGTGAAAATGGGTTATAAATTATTTAATTTATATTAAAATGAAGGAATGGTATTTCTATTATAAAACGTTAATGTTTGTTGTATATAATAATTCTAAAATATTTATTTTCTTTGTTGTATAATAAGATTTTTATTTATGGAGTGCTGGCTACTAATAGTCACAAGTGCTTGAGAAATTTGCACTCTCTCAATTTAAATTTCAATACCATCTGCACTTTATAAAAATATTATTTACATATATTGCTGCAAAGTTATAACATCGAAAAACTACTGCATAGTAAATCGAAAGATTTCACACTGTATGTTTATAATTTGAACTCAGTCAATTAAGTGTGATGATATTTAAGATTCATGCTCTCAGATATAAGTACTTTGGACTGGCTCGGATATATAAAAAGACAAGTAAAGAAGAGAGTGGAATCCACTCTTTTCTTGTTAAATTCCCTGTCCCAGTGCTTAAGATCTGATTGGTTACTAATAGTCACAAGTGCTTGAGAAATTTGCACTCTCTCAATTTAATTGACTAAAGAGTAAATGAAAGGTATTACTATAGTAACATTTGATGTTAATGACAAAAGTTATAAATAGAACTGAAGAGAAAAAACTAGCTATCTACTTTGGCTTCAATGGAAGCAAATCTAAGATCCTGCTTATGATTTTTTTTTAAAAGTAAATAATTGTGAAATGGATATAATGATGGGCCAAAAGTAATTATGTTCATTTGTTGACTGGACAGGGTGGTCGAATTTGTAAGAGATGATGATTTATTGAAATATGAAAATTAATTCTTAGCATTTTGAAAACATTGGAATGTTTCTTCACTTTAAAAATGGATATTACCTACTTTTCAATGATGAGATTTAAATGTTAACAACAATAAAATGAACACAAAAATTATGTTCTCCTACTGATATAATTTATAAGCTTGATGTATTATTTATACATGGGATAGAAATTGCTTCATTTTCTGTAGTGTTGTAATGGATGAAATTAGCATCTGTTCACTTGTAATGTTTTATGAATTGATTACTTGCTAAACAAAAATATATCTACATTGCATCATCATGTATATAAATTAGTGTTTGCACACTTATATACCCTTATATAGATCAAATGTTTTCTGAATGAAAAGATAATGTGAATATTTGGAAAATATTAGAAATAACAAAATGTACTTCAAATCTTATAGCTTTTTGTAATATTTCCACTTTCTCTGGAACAAAAAAAATATTGTATCATTATTGAAAAAAATAAACATTAGAAACTATGGTATTATTTTTGAAATAACTTATTTACAGGTTATTACTCCAGATATTTGTTTATATATATTATTATTGCTATTTTGTTTCTTCATTTAAAATGTATAGTATTTATTGATAGAAATATTAGTATAATTTTAGGTTAAATAGTGATCTATTTACATATCTAAATATAAGAGAGTTATATCTTCTTAAGTTTGAATTTATATCTTGCAGATAGTAATTATTATTTTCATTTAAAATATTCATTTTTTTATTTATTAATTATAAATAAACTTCAGGTATGTCACTTATATTAGAACTTCAAAAAAATTATATTGTAATGAGGATTTTATTTTGTTCTTTTACATTTATATTAACAAATAAGTAGATTCATTTTTGTATATATATTATATTTTTATATTTTGAATAACTATATTTTTATATGAAGTATAGAAAGAATATATATCTTAAACACTCTTATATTCCAGAAAGTATAAACATTCAACATTTTTTTTGTATTCCATAAGCATATGTTTCTATTTAGTATCTAATCAATAGAGATTGAGGTGCAATTACCTATTTAAATATGAAGTTAATGTTAATTGAAAACCTATTGCTTAAAGCAGAGTTGGATTATATGTATATATTTTAAGTGTTTATTTACCATATATATATATATATGATAAACAAAAATGCAAGTTAAAAAACTTGCTAACGCTTGTATTTATGTCCACAGATGGCGTTCTACCAAAAACGCCCATCAAGCGTATGTTTTGTTTACACAAGCGTCAGAGTAGTCAGTATTCACTATCTCCAACTATAATTCCACTTTCAGATCATGATTTCAAGCTATTTGCTATCGTCAGTGAAAGACAGGAATAAAGAAACTAGATCTAAATACAAACTCTGAGCATTTATGAAACAATTTCTATTCAGCTTGCAAGCGTGAATTTTTTAGACATGTAATGTCTTCAAACTCAGCATAGCAAACCAGATAGCTATATGGGTCTGATCTCAGTTCAGCATCACCACATAGTAGAAGCCTCTGCAATCTATATCATTGCAAGAAAGATCTCAAAGGTACATTTATGATAAACAAAAATGCAAGTTAAAAAACTTGCTAACGCTTGTATTTATGTCCACAGATGGCGTTCTACCAAAAACGCCCATCAAGTGTATGTTTTGTTTACACAAACGTCAGAGTAGTCAGTATTCACTATCTCTAACTATAATTCCACTTTCAGATCATGATTTCAAGCTATTTGCTATCGTCAGTGAAAGACAGGAATAAAGAAACTAGATCTTTGAGGTCTTTCTTGCAATGATATAGATTGCAGAGGTCTACTATGTGGTGATGCTGAACTGAGATCAGACCCATATAGCTATCTGGTTTGCTATGCTGAGTTTGAAGACATTACGTGTCTAAAAATTCACGCTTGCAAGCTGAATAGAAATTGTTTCATAAACGCTCAGAGTTTGTATTCAGATCTAGTTTCTTTATTCCTGTCTTTCACTGACGATAGCAAATAGCTTGAAATCATGATCTGAAAGTGGAATTATAGTTAGAGATAGTGAATACTGACTACTCTGACGTTTATGTAAACAAAACATACGCTTGATGGGAGTTTTGGTAGAACGCATCTGTGGACATAAATACAAGCGTTAGCAAGTTTTTAACTTGCATTTTTGTTTATCATAAATGTACCTTTGAGGTCTTTCTTGCAATGATATAGATTGCAGAGGCTTCTACTATGTGGTGATGCTGAACTGAGATCAGACCCATATAGCTATCTGGTTTGCTATGCTGAGTTTGAAGACATTATGTGTCTAAAAATTCACGCTTGCAAGCTGAATAGAAATTGTTTCATAAACGCTCAGAGTTTGTATTCAGATCTAGTTTCTTTATTCCTGTCTTTCACTGACGATAGCAAATAGCTTGAAATCATGATCTGAAAGTGGAATTATAGTTAGAGATAGTGAATACTGACTACTCTGACGTTTATGTAAACAAAACATACGCTTGATGGGCGTTTTTGGTAGAACGCCATCTGTGGACATATATATATATTGTGTCCTTATACCTATAGGTAAGAGAGGTTCAAACTTGTTAAATAGAAGCTTGTAAAGATGTTTTACATAGTTTAAAGTCATTTTAATATAAGTTAAGTATTAAAGCAGTGCATTACATCATTCAAAATATAAAATTAAGTAATATTTCTTATACTTAATGGATACCATAATAATACAATAGTTTAATTCTAGCAATAAATATCATATATAATGTGTTGAAAATAGTTATTTGTTTAAATTATTATTTAGATAATAAATAATTTAATATTAGTCAAAAATGTTCTGAAAGTGTCACATGATATGTGTGTATTGTATGTGAGTTTTCATGTGTTAGGGAAGAAAAATCTTGATTTCTAGCCTTGTTAATAAAATTAGATACATATTAAAATGTTGCAAAAATTAAATCTAGAAATGATATTTTTTTTAAAAAATAATAATTAAAATTATTATGTCGTTTAAATATAATATTTTTCTTTAAAAACCAATATTTTAGAATCATTAAAATATTTAAATTGTTTTAATAAAGATGTTTGATATTTTAATAAAAATATTTAATATTTAAAATATTGAATAATTCTGATATAATATCTCATAAATGAGGAGTCATAATTTAAAAGTTTTTAAAAGATAACATTAATTTTATGTAATTTAAAATGTTTTGAAAGCAGAAGAGAAAAAATAAAAGGATGAGTATAAGGACTGGTGAAATGAAATAGAAAAAGTGGCAAATAGGGTTTTATGTGAGAATATTCAGAAGAATAAAAGTAATAAAAAATGAGAATTAGTAAAAGAGTAAAAGAGAGAAAAGAAGCATGCAGAGAATATGTGTGCTATTAAGAACAAGGAAAATGAAAAAGATATTAATGCTAAATGGTAAAAATACTTAGAAAAAAAGAAAGTGGCTAAAATAGATAATTATAGAGAGAGAGAATGAAATTGAATAGTAAATTGTTGGAGGATATTAATAAAAGTAGAAGAGATGGTAGTAAAAAATTTTGGAATTATATTAAAAGGAGAAATGTAGGGAAGAGTGAGATAGTATTACTAGATGATGTGGGAATAGAGTGTAGCTCTAGAGAAGACTTAGAGAGAATCTTAAATAGCTATGTAATGGATATAGAAAAGATGTTAGATGTGAATGATAGAGTGATAGAAAACATGAAAGCATATAGTAATGGGAATATTAGGTTTAGAAAAAAATGAACTGAATGAGGTAAAGAATAAATTGAAAAGTAGAAAGGCAAGAGGTTTAGATGGGTGAGCAGCAGAGATGGTAATGAATTTAGGGTATAGGGAAAAAGTAAATTAATTATCCTGTTTTAATAAGATGGCACAAAATAGAGTTTTTCTGAGTAGTTGGCGTAATACAGGAGTGAGATTATTATCTAAAGGAAAGGATAAGGATCATAGAAAGTTAAATAATTATAGACCAATAGTGGTAACATCAGTTTTATATAAAGTTTTCTCATATATGGTGGCTAGAAGAGTTGTAAAATGTCTGGAAAGGAATAATGTAGTGGGAGAAATGCAAGGAGGTTTTAGATCAGATAGGCATATAAGAGATAGTTTATTTATAGTTACACAACTTATGGATATGAGTAGGAATTTAGGTAGACAGTTATAAGTTTTATAAATATAGAGTAGGCATATGATAGAGTAAGAGTGAGTTTAGCAAATTTGGGAATGGGTGAAGCTTTGGTGGATATTATTAAGAAATTATATGAAAATAATTACTATACATATCAATTAGGGAATAGAGAATCAGTTAAAGTTAAAAATGGGGTGGGACTAAGACAAGGATGCCCTATGTCACTTATTTTGTTTTTGTTGTATTTGAGTAAAATGTGAAGAGCAATAGAAAGATTAGGAAGAGAAATAGAAATACCATTAATAGGTGGAAAAAGAGTATATACTTTATCAGGTCTTTTTTCTGTGGATGATATCTTTTTGTGTGCAGAAAAAAGAGAAAATATGGAAGTTATGCTGAGGACATGTGCAAGGGTGGGTAAAGAGATGGAGATTAAATTTAATGAAGAAAAATCAAATATAATGATGGTTAATACTGGGGAAAGAGAAGATGTAGAATTTTTATTGAGGGATATAAAGTTAAGTGTGGTGAATAGATATAGTTATTTGGGAATTATCTTAAGTAATCAGAACAATTGTTTGGATGAATGGGAGAAAAAATTGATAAATGAAGCAAAGAAAAAAAGGGATTAATAAAGAAATTAACAGTGTTTTCATATAATAAATATGATGTAGCTAGAATTATATGGAAGGGAAATGCAGTAGCAGGGTTAGCATATGGTAATGATGCATTATGTGTTAGTAAAGGGGTATTAGATTACTTAGAAAAAGTACAAAGGGAAGTAGGAAGACATGCATTGGATGGAGATGTATGGACAGCAAGGGAGGCAATTTAAGGAGAAATCACATGGTCAAGTTTTTACATGAGAGATGCAAAAAGTAAAATGAAAATGTTTGGTAGATTGCAGTTTATAGATAATAAAAGAATAGCTAAAATAATATTTAATTGAGTTACAAGTAAAGGGCAGGTAACAAGATGGGTGAGAAAGGTAATGAGATATGCAAAAGATTTGGATAAAGAATTTATATCAATATATTTGTACAAAAGATGGGATGATTGTGTTAGGAGGATTGTTGAGTGTTATAGTGGTAAGGAATGGGATAAAAGAATAGATTCATTAATAAAGAATAGGGAGTTAGAGAGATGGAGAACTAGTATGGAGAGTAAAAAGAGTTTAAATATATATAGAAGTAAACAGAACATTAGGTGCAAATTAATGTATGATAATAGTAAGAAAAATGGTTTATTGTTTAAGGCTCGAACTGGATCTTTAGCAACAAGAGAATATACATGTAAATGGAAAAATATGGGCAATTTAGACTGTAAATTGTGTAAGGAAGGAATAGAAAATATTAGGCATCTGTTAATTGAATATAAAGGCCATAGAGTTGACAAAGATTATGTTGTGGAAATGGGATGGAGCAGAATATGGGAAAGCTTAGAGTGGGGAATGGAAAGTAAAGTGGCTAACAGGTTTCTCTGGGCATAGATGCTGAGAGATTTCTGACTCCATTTAAGGAGAAGTCACAGTGCATCACATCACATTACTGTCTTAGCAGCTGGTATAAGCACAGGAAATGGTGATCATGTGGTGTTATAGGATTTTACAACCAAATGATCATATTTGATCATCATAAATAGAATTTTGCCATTATTTTTTTTTGTTTAATTTATTTTATTCTGGCATCTATTTAGGGCTTCATTATTTAATCTAAAAAAATTAATGGAAACATAATATAGTGTGTTATTTAAGAAATCATGACAGCTTCATTCTATTGACTATAGATATTTTAGTTGTTTTTATTTTTCCAAATCATTCAATAAATTTAGTTCCTGAATCCATCACTCTCTAATTTCTAAACTGTCCAGAGTAAAGCATGTATTAATTTTGTGTATATGAAATAATAAATTTTTAACAGTCTTTAATGCAATTTTCTGCTGTTGATTAAGGAATTGTTTTACATCCATATTTTATTCCATTTCAGTTCTTTCAGGTACATTTTAAACTAAACAATTGTGTCTTCTCTACCAATATTATGGGACAACACTGAAAATATTACTCATAAGCAGATATTTTTATCTTTATTCATATGTTCCAATATACCTGTTGTATTTATATTTTGGGCTACTTCATTAAAATTTAATATTTAAGAATCTAAGTGTCCAGGTTCGATTCCCATGCTAGTACTGTCATTCATCAGACCAGCAACATCCAAAGAAGAGGGAAGAATGATACCTCTCGAGGCATTATGCATATACTAACCAATCTGCTATTACTTACAGTTGAATGTATTTGGAATATTTAAATTAAGTTAAATTTTTCTAAAGACATTCAATACTCATATTAGATGATGGAAATAGTCCAACATATAAATACAATTAAATCACCATCATTACAAACCTGTTGTTTGACATAGATGGTACATCATCTGATTTGGATTGGGAGCTTCCAGGAATGATTCTTCTCATAAATTCCTGAGCAATAATACCATATGCCCTTATATATATATTATTAATTTTGAATGATTAAAATCTTACAAACACATAATAATAATAATAATAATAATAATAATAATAATAATAATAATAATAATAATAATAATAATAATAATAATAATAATAATAATAATAATAATAATATTATTATTATTATTATTATTATTATTATTATTATTATTATTATTATTATTATTATTATTATTATTATTATCATCATATTTTTTCAAAGTATGCTTTTAATGATAAAATGTAATATCTACCTAATCTTTATCCATTTTGTTTTTCTTACATCTAAAAGATTTTAAATTGTATTAAATAATAATTAAAAGATTGATTATCTTGGATTTTACTTTTAAAATGAATTACATTTATTATTCATAGCTTTAGTTACTTACATTTACAGAACCTTTTTAAAAACCATTCCATCAGCCATAAATTAGCAGTTTCTACAATTTGATGATTCAGTTCATCATTAAATAATTTAAACTCTAGCATCTTAAAGAGTATTAAATCTATCATGTAGCTCTCTAAATATTGAGACGTTAAAATAATATTGTATAAAAAGGCAAAGAGCAAAATATCATTGAGAAAAGAACATATATTATCATTGGATACAATACCCTAGAGATTAATCATTTTACCTGCTTGTCGAAAAGAAATTTAACATTTATATATTATATCTAACCAATCAAAGATGCTGACTTATAATGCACTGCAAAACAAATATGAATCTATAATATCATAGTGAATATTGACTCAAAGAGTCTGGCTAATCCTCCCACTATATATGTATTTTAAGTGTAATCACCACTCTTTTCCAATTGTCCAGAAATACAAACATTTGATAAACACACTAAACAATCTAAATGTTGTATACATATTTAGAAAGCTTTTCAATCGATTTCAAAATGTAAAATAATTTATCCACACATTGTTTTTACTATAGTTATGAAATTACCTGTACACATCAGGGTAGTAATAATTTATCATTTACAACCACTTATGGATAGATAAATATTTCATTTAATAAACACTATTTATACTGTATAATTTTGTAACGAATCAGAAATATTGTCTTAAAGTTCACTGGATCCAAAGCAAATGTGAATTTGTAATATCATAAACCAACATTCATCCAACGAATATAGCTTAGATGTTTTTTATTACATGCATTTATCCTAACAATTAGAAATATTTCTGTCCACATGGTATAGAACAGGGGTGTCCAACAAATCGATCGTGATCCACTGGTCGATCGCAAAGCCATTTTTGATCGATCGCGAGGCCAATCTGGCAAGAGTTGTCGGGTAACGAGTGAAACAAATTAAGTCAAGATTTTCAATTTTTTTTGTTATTTTTGTTTTTGTTCTAATTTTTTTTTTCAATTCTAGATAAATGAAGTCCACTTAGCCGTATCATTATTGAAAATAATATTTTAAATCTTGATTTAATGTAGCTAATTTGAATTAATAAATATTGTTAATAATTACTCATGTTGCTTTAATTCCCCCGGAGAAGAGTTTTTTGGCCCGTTAAATAATTGTTATTTTTTACTAGGTAGATATATAAAAATAGTATATATTTCACACCTCCCTCCACTTAGACTATGCCTATGACAACAAGTCGATCGCACACACGTTTTTAAAATAAAAAATAGATCTTATGAACACAAAAGTTGGCCACCCCTGGTATAGAAAATAAAAAATAAATTATCTCAGTCTTGTAGGTGTAGTTTTAATTTTCTAACTATGACTGAGAGAGGCATAAATACATTACTATATGCATGAATTATTTTATGGATTGAAATCAAACAATAGATTGTTTATATACTTATATAATATTCAGGCAATCATTCTAGCATGTTTGCTGTTTAATAAAATATGTTTATTCATTTTTATTTTAACAAATCCTATACCATTAAAAAAATATATTGCTGATAATTCCTATGAATAATTTGAGAACATGTTCCAATTGTTTATTTATTCTTGATGGTGATATAATATACCCTCATAATCATAGCCGGATCAGTCTCTCCTCCAATGATTTCCAAGCTGAAGCATTCAAACTTGCAGATAATCCTGTTTCTTCACTGATGTCAGTAATATACCATTTAGCATCGTTGCATAGTAGTAGTAAGTAGTAATAAGTAATTCATGTGAAAATGCTTACATAATAAAGTCATATTAATTTAGGATGCATTGTTAGTAACAATTGATAATTTTATATCATTTTTATATTTCTTTTACTGTGAACTCCTAAAAATTATGGCTCTCATCTACAGCAGATAATTTTAGATTGGCCATCCATTGAAATATAGTTACTCATTCTGGCTCTAGAAAAGATTAAGAATAGATTACTGCAATTCATAGGGCTATAACCTGAACACCATGCACCTGAAAAACGATAGTAGGGACCTCTACAAATCTTAACACAAGATTTATTTAAAAGACAAGACAAATCTTGTGTTAAGATTTGTAGAGATCCCTATTGCCATTTTTCAGGTGCATGGTCTTAAGGTTATAGCCTTAATATATGAGTATGCACTTAACAAATTTAATTATTGCAATTAATAGGGTAAAAAAATCAATCCTGAATTCTAATATTTTCATGTGATAATGCCTATTTTAAAATTAAATTTTTCTAATGCAAATGGAATTTTTCCATGACATTTCTTGGCTACTTCTATTTAATTTTAACTATAACTTATATCTAAATTCTCATATACTATCTTTTGATTGAAATGCTTATTACATAGTAAAAAATATTTTTATAGATATATTAAACAACCTCCATACTTCCACATTCTTTTTAAATTCATCTAAATAAAGATACAATAAAAGGCAAATGACCCCCAAAATGCATTCTCTAATATATATCTCTATTATATGAAGAGTATTTATCTATAGTAAATAGTTCATTTACAACTGTTAAACTCATTCCACTCACAACATTGACACTAGCCATCTCAGATAAATACAATAATGATTATTACTAATCATTTACTAAATTAGAGATTATCTCTAACACAGATATAAACTTTAAAGCTCAGTTAAAGATTAATATATCTGATTTTTTAAATTTTAAACATACAGACATATGGAGTTATTAAAAAATATTTTCTGATTCATGATTTATTAAATTAACTGATTATCAACTCTTCCCTCTCTTTTTTGAAAGTCTTTAGTGAAAACTTCATTCATATTTGCCACATTTTATTTTTACAATTAAATCTTTATTCTACACCATATATTAATAATCCTTACATTATTTATTACAAATATAAGATTACAAATGATAAATATTCTAAAAGTTAATAGTAGAACTCTGCAAAGTAGAAAAATTAAATAGTGAAGTGAATATCTAACATTAACAATGGCTTTTTTGCCCTATGGTTTGTAATTCATAAAAAAGTATTGAATAAATCTTTCTTATTTGAATTTCATTTTTAATATAGAAATGAATTTTAGTTGAGGCATTACAAAAAAATGAAAATTATTTTAAAAGTGAAAATTACACTCGTTTTATTAAAATTTCATAAAAAAAGTCTTCACTGGTGTTTAGGAAAATCACAAATATATTTTTACAAACTTTTTTTTTGAAAACAAGCATTATCAAATTATTATAACTGTAATCAAATATTTTTGGATCAAAATAAATATTTTTAAATATGTTGTATAAATAAGTTTAAATATGTAAATAAAGTCAAGCGTTGGTGGTCGAGTGGTCAGCACAGCTGCCTTACAAGCAGTTGTTCCAGGTTAGTGGGTTTGCTTCCCAGCTGATGCTATGACACATGAAAAGAAAAAAAATATATGTAAATAAAGTACTGAAAATTACAATTTTTCTTTATAACATACTACAATAATAATAATGCTTTGAGGATTATCACACTTATTATTTAAATAATACTTTGGGTGCAATTTGAAAATTATAATTGCAATTTGTAATGTTGTAATTGACTATTTATTAGTCTGCATTTCGAACAGGTTATGTTTATCTATTTAAGAAGTTTATTTAAACTTCTTCCATCAATAATTTCAATCTCTGTAGTCAAGTTGCAATCTTTAGTGTCTTTATAAATATATGAGACCATTAACAGAGGTGGGATTCCACCTATATTGCTAAAAGGAGGTTACCTTGACAACAGTATGAAATTTTTGATTGTTATCTATATTGGGATTGTTTATGTGTTGACTGGTTTCTAATGGTTAGAACAAAAGCACATACTCATAATTATCTTCAGGCCAGACAATCCATCGATCAATGATGCTATCACTCCAGCCATTGTTGGACATTGTTTTATGATGAAAATTTGCATGCACCATACAATATTGGAAGCTTCGTATTTATTTTAAAGTAATAATTGTAATGATTTATTTGCAAAAAAAAAAGTATACCAATGAACTAACATTAGAGATAAGCATAAAATGTGAACCAAACCTGAACTAATAATAGCATCATCACAATGCCCAAAGTACTTCAAAATAATGATTTTGTACTGATTGTTAGGGAGGGTGTTAATGGATAAAGTAAGAAAAAAGGTAACTATTGTAATGATCATATCTGTGCATTTGCACAACAAAATCCAGAGTTTTAGTAATCTATCCCAAGGCTGATCATAGTGAGGTTGTTGAGACCTCGAATCCAATGTCACCCTGGTTACTTTACTAATGCTCAGAGATTTACCACCTTATAGATGACATATATGAAGCTATACTCATATTTCTTTAATCTCCATGCCGGCAGTAGAACAATGGTGGAACATGAGACTAACATTTGATTATATTAACTAATACATTTCATAAAGTATAGCTATATAAAGATCTGACCCACAAATAGATCAATAAATCTGATTGTGATTCTTAAATAATAATGAATAATTAATAATTGGTTTATGAGCAAAAAATGAGACACTAAGCATAACTATACTTAAATAAAGTTTAATATAAGGCAAATTTAAAAAAATAAAATAAAATAAAACAATGTAAAATGCAATATGTGAAATTATCTCACTCGCAGGTGAATATGAGGTTATGTTGAATACAGTATGTGAAATTATCCCACTCGCAAATGAGAATGATATTAGGCTAAATGCAATATGTGAAGTTATCTCACTCACAGGTAAGTACGTCAATTTTATCTCACTTGCAGGTGAGGATGATATTAGGAGTTACAAGCTGTTCAAGTGAATATTTGTTATTACAATTTTGAATGTTTATTCATTTTTAATACATGATCAACTATGCCTTAATTATGTTATGCTATAAGTAGATTTGCACTCATTAGTTTGCAGAGATGATTTTTATGAATTATAACTAATATTTTAATAAGCTAAACATGTCTCTATACAGATAATAGACATACGAAACTAGATTCGAGTTCAGATCAAAGCTGAAATATTTACTTATGGAGAATTGAACAGGTAGCTAGTAGTATGACTTCAGATACTATGGCATTTATACAAATATATAATCTGAGTCTGTGCATCTTGAATGCACTTGATCATGGGATTCATTACTCAGTAATCAGTTCCCGAGGACTGCACTCATTGCTGTGTTAAAGAAGAGACATTTAGTCTGGGTGATCAAAACAGCTAATAAAATACCTGGATTCTTGTGCTCCAGTCTTGAATAAAGATAATGGGGTAGCCCTTAAAACCAAAGCCTATTTTAAAAGAAGAGCTGTCTAAACTAATGAAATGGGTGACCTTAAACCAAACCTATTTAATACAACAAATACAGCAAGAAGTATAAGCACATATGTGCTTCCCAAGACACATTCACCCTGCTGACTACATCATTACATAATTACAATTCAGATGTAAAACATTATTTTCATTCATGAAACCACCATGAGCCAGTTCATAAAATAGCATCTATAATTATGCTACTTAAGGAATATAGGAAATCTAGTCTGTTAAGCTATCTATATAGGCATTTATAAAACGTTAAGGAGAACTACAGCATTTTTGGGAACATTAAAAGATTAAATACGAATCTATGCTGTATATCATTACCTCTGCTAAATACTAGTGAAATAGTTTCTCACTAATTATTTTATGTTAGCAAACTCCATTCTGGAAAAAAACATGTTTAAACTAATATCGGCATAGACTTAATATTGACAACTAATAAATTATTTATTCACGTAAGTTAAATTTTGAGTTTGGCTTTACTTTCTTATAGTTTAAGTTAAATTAGGCAAGTCCTACAGATTAAAAAGGATAAACAAAATAGAAGTTACATTTAGTTTAGTTTTATAACTTAAATTTGGAGAGTTAAATTAGTTCATTTAATAAAGTGGCCACTTACATTCAGTTAGCTAGCTTTACGAGTTTAAGTTTAGTTTAAAATATTTTAAGATCTGCAGGAATCTGTTACTGCTATGACTTATAAGGCTACTTGCATGGTTACTTGAACTTGGCTCATGTCTGCATGTCTTCAGCAACTGGGCTACTGGTTCTTTTTACATCTCTGCATCTTATAGACCAGTTCTCAGGTTCCGGATAGCAAACCTTTTTGCCAAATTACTCACAGGTTCACTTTATGAAATTTAGTAGACTTGTTCAAACCAAACCTCAACAGCAGTAGTGGAATCAAAATTTAGCAATATGTTGAATTAGAATTTAGCCGTAAGTAATTAGGTATCTCAACATGGCTGAACAGAGTTTATATATTTTCTTCTCCCTCCTTCTTTAGACCACCCAACTTGTTTACCAAGTTTTACTGCTCCCATATGTTTGCCATATATTTTTAATAAAATGAGGTATTCCTGCTGATTTATTGATTTCTCATCCCTATTAAAATTGGTTCCTTCGATCTTGATTAATAGTTAATCAATGCGATTCTAATTTAAAATCATTTTGCTTCTTACTGCTAATTAGGCCAAGACTGAGTGAACAGATTATTTTTAACCATATCTGATTTTTTTTAATTATTATTCAAAACTGAGTTTAAAAATTGTAAACATCTTACCTATGTGTAACATGTTTAACTGAAATTTATCTTTATTTGCAAAGTAATACAATTTCTACATTAACTCTATAATAAAATTTAAATAAAACAAAGTTTATAACATTTTGAAATCTATTGCATTATTTATTCTCAGCATATATGTAGGTTTCTGTTCCACACTCAGCAAGGTTTACATTTATTAAAAAAATAATAATACATACATGCGTATACACTATTTAATTATACATATACATAAGCATTGAACCATGTACGCTATATAATATATGCACACACATGATCACTATAATAACAAAGTTTCAAATTTAACCTGAGATATGCGAACTTGGGTATATAGCTATAAAAAATACTAATATAGAATATTGTAGGTGAAACAGACTGATAGATAGATCTGACTGTTTCACTATAAAGTATATTTTAAAATATAAAAAAATAAAATAATGCAATATACATTTTAAAATTTACTTTTAATCTTTAGACTGCTTTCAATGAAAATTTTCATTGGCAGCTTTAATTCATTCTAAAAATGCTAATTTTTATGCTATCATAGTGAATTTATGATTTTAAAGAGTAAATTATACCCTATGATGTTTCCTTCTCTAGAATTATTTTTATAAATTTAAAGCTATAACAATGAGAGAAGGCATGTTTTCCAAGGTGCTGATTGGTTGTTTCTCATTTTCAATAAATGGGAGTAATTGTCAACAATTTAGACAGTTCTAAGTTCTTTGTTTTGATTTTCAAAACAAAAATGTATGTTTTACAGTATTTTTTACATATTTAATATGATTTTCATAAAATGTGTGTGAAAATATAATTATTTTAGAAGAATAGTTCAGAATTTAATAAAAATTCTTCACTTTATAAATAAAAGTAAATTGAAAAAGAAATCAATGTTGTAGGCTGCATTTTGTAATAGGTTATGAAGCGTTCATTTTATGTTTTTCACTATAGATTATTTTTATCAATTATAAATAAAAATTTATTTTTGAAGATACTTTTATTTACTTTAATCATCTGAAAAATTATTAATTTGCTGTTTAAAAACTAAATTAAAACTAATATAATATTAAAAGACAAATATTTTTACTGCTGATTTGTAATTGACCAATCAAAAGTTTAGAACTTTAATTCACTCAGACAATAAAATATTCTTTTGTTAAGCATGGTGAAAGTGTTAATACAATTTATGTTCTATTATAAAAGTATTTTTATTTTTGTTATATATAATCAATAAAATATAAAATGTTTTTGCACAACTGTTAATTTTTTTTTTAACAGAAAAAACTTTGCAAATTTATTTATTTTACAATAATACAGTGAAATTAGATAAAAATTTGATAAAGAAATATAACTTCAGTTAATTGCTAACATTTTAATGATGTAAATGATTAAATCTTTTTTGGTTGCTGACAATATTGTAAAGGTGTAATTTTTTTTATATTAGTGATAAAAACTGTCATTTGTGAAAACAAATCATGAGATTATTGACTTAAATTAATCAAATAAATAATATTTTTAATGTATGTTTAGTAAACTTTCACCATATAAAATTAATTTTTAATTGCATAATCCATAACATTATTTTTTTTAACTTCGAAATAATTTATAATTATGATTATTTTACAGTTATGATTAACATATTTTTTGCCATAAACAGAATAACATTCTTAAGACTTTAGATTCATAAAACTGATTGAAAGAATGTATTTTATCTAATGTACAGATTTGGAAGTTATTATTAACTAGATTACATTACTATTATTTTCCATCAAAATCTAATGACGCATTGAGATCAAAGTTCAAAATTATTTTATAATAGAATTCAATAAATTTGACTTGATTTATTAAAAATGTAATTTTTATATAAAACATTCTAAAAAAGTCATATTTGAACTTTCCAAATATTAAAAAAATAATGGTAACATAAATTAAGCATTGCTAAGCTGTAATTAATTTGTAGTATTTTTAATATTATTGCATTGAATTATGCAAACCTAACAATGACTTATTGTTTGTTTTTTTCTCATTGATCAACAATACTAAAATCAAATAGTAAATCAACAATATCTTTGTGGTTTATAAACAAGACAAAACTCTCCATACAGTAGTGCCACCCTGTGTCAACCAGAGAGACCACAAGCCAGAAACTAGTCTGGGGATATTGGATGAGTAGGTATTAGATAGGGATTTTATGCACAAGCCTTCTGGCATCCATTGATTACTCTGGTTGGCACAGGGTGGCACTACTGTATGGAGAGTTTTGCCTTGTTTATAAACAATTATGTGCTAGTATAAGAGATGGTGATCATGTGATCTTTGTGGTTTGAGATTTGATCTGAGAATCTGAATGAAAAATTATAAAATAATCAAAAACCTACCAAATATTGATATAAAATTAAAAATTCTATTTATAATTATTAAATTACCACCAAATGTCTATACAGTTGATTTTGACAGCTTGCAAATGTATATTTACAGTGGTAATTGTCTTTATAGTGTATCAAAGCATTTGTTAATGCAATTTTGTAAAAATAAAGGATATTAAAAAATATATAAATGTAAACATGAAAAGATTTATTTTTTATTGGTTGCTATGGAAATGTTTTATAATATTAATTATAAATATTTAATTCAAGCTTGCATATATTTTTTCATTTGCATAATCAAGTTGCTTTTTTTTCTTTATAACCTAAATCTGGGTGCACTTTTGGTGATGTTCATCATAATCTTAGCTCTCTATGATTATGGTCAACTTTATCCAAAGTACACTCAGCTTTAGGTTATAAAAAAAAGAAATCATTTCATTACAATATGCATGGGAGATGACAATCTGGCCCAACTGATGAGTGCTAGTTTAGCGTGAAATATATATATATATATATATATATTGGTGATTTTTTCTACATGTGTGTGGTCATGTGTATCAGTTGTATGAGATAGCATGGATGGCTGAATGGTGCTTGGAAGTCTGAGTTTGAATTCCCTATATTTCATTATACAGATGAAGAAAGGGAAAAATCAATATTACAAATATTTAAATAAAGTCCAGAAAACTACTTTCTTTGCATGTGATGGGGACAATGAGTTTATACTCTTCAGATCAAAAAATGGGCTAGACAGAAAAATGAATAAATGGAGGGAAATGTGTGTTTCATTAATCTTTGCTTAGTGAGTTACCAATGTGCTCTTTTTTTTAAAACTAATGACTTAGTATTCATGTAAATCCACATTTTTAGTGGCAAATTGAATTGATAGGGTAAAGTAATGAAATAGAATGATTTTGAAAACTGTATTCTGTGACATTATAACACATAGTCTAAATTTGTGGATGAATTAAAGATTGTTAATACACTTTATTAAAGTATGTTTTTGATTAATTATTGTATTAAATAAAGTTAGCATTGTTTTACTTTTGTAATCATTAACTTTTTTTTCTTTTAATATATTTCATAAATAATAGCATTGATTATCTTTTAAGGATACTGCATAAAAATCAGGTAAAAAATATATCAAAACATAAAATTGTATCATCATCATCAACCATTATCAATACAATGCAGGATGAAGGACTCTCCAAATTCAATCCATCTTCTCTGATCTTTAGCTTTCTCTTCTCCACATCATCCCTGAACACTTTATTTCATCCATCCATCTCATATGTGGTCTCTTTCTGGGTCTTAGGGTAGGATAGTTTTTATACAAAGAAAGAAAATTGTATACTGCATAATAAATAAACTAGGTAATGTACTGTATATTTTTAACAACAATGTAATTTTTATTTTTAGCTGAAGTAGCTTTAATGTAATCATTATCCTCTGAGATCATCAATTTTACAAAACAGCAATTGTATTTAAGGAAAAAGTTTCTAATGTTTTTTAAAGATCATTGAAGTCAACAATCGATTGTAAATCAAAATAATGAGTATAAATTGACGATGATCACTATGTTGAATCCTCATACAAAGATCCATTGCTAAACAGGGTAAGAGAGTGTATAATATTTTGACCTATGCATGATTATTGTAAATTCTTACAAATTATAAAATATTCAGATAGTAGATATTTTAAAATTAACTTCTTTACTCTATTATAACATCAAAGGGAATGTTTAAAGAATATCAACATCAGATTATATAACAAGCACTGTAAAGGAGCCTTTAAATAGTCCACTGTTAGGCAAAGACTTCTCTGAAAGCTTCACATGGACAAATAGTGATGATGGCATTTCATAGGTACGTGAAATGCTGTGTTGCAAGGACTTGTGTGTTTTTCATTCTTGCTTTATCCTCTAATGGCCAAATACCCATTTATCAACAAATATCAAAATAATTAACAGAGTATTGCAATGGCTTCCCCAAAAGCTTCACATAGAGAAATAGCGAAGATAGCATTTTGCAGGTTTGTGAAATGCTGTGTTGCAAGAACTTGAGTGTTTTTGATTTATCTTCTAATGGCCAGATACCCATTAACTAACCAATATCAAGTAATTAACTATGCTAACTATAGGTTTACTATCTGAAAGATAAATTCCAAGCTTGTTTAATTTATTATTTTTTTCCATATGTCATAGCATCGGCAGGGAGGCGAACCCGCAACAACCGTCTGCAAGCAACTGCTTGCTTGCAAGGCAGATGCGCTGACCTCTCGGCTAACAACGCTTGACTGGGCGTGCTCATCTCGGATTCGAATCTATATCGTAAAATATGACAGGCGGATGTACTACTACCAAAGCACCACGACTCTCTTCAACATCAGAATACTATACTTATAAAAATATGGTGAATGACAGACAATATATGCTTTTAAAAATGCAAAAGAAATTTCAATTTAATCAAAAACGTAATTAAAATAAAAAATTGTTGTCCTATGATCTGCTATTTATAATATTAAATGTTTTATATTCGATTTGAGACATTTATTTAAATTAATAATTTTTGACTAGAAAGTTTAACAGTTAAAAGAAATTAGAAAACTGTTGAAAATAAATACAAATAATACCGATAATCTTCTCCAACACTTAAAGAATTTTCACTTCTGCCTCTTAAGAAAAGAGTAATTATCAAATTGACGGCAGGTCAACAAACACATTTATCTGCCTTCAGAAAAGCTAAATCTAGTAAATGAAAAAACAAATCAAATTGGGGTTTAAAAAAAAGTGAGTACAATTAAGTTTGCAATATTAAAAACGCATAGGAATAATATTATTGGGAAATTTTATTATGAAATCAATTATAAAAGTAATTATCTGAAACACACAGGCTTGTTATATACCTGTGTATATATATGTAATATATAGGGTATATGAGCACAGACTTTCAAACAACCCACCCCTCTCCACACTCTCTCATAACACTGATACACTTGAACACATATATGTTGAAAAGATAAATAATCACCAATATATGTATTTCATGCTAAACCAGATGGTAATCTGGATCAAATGATGATTGCTGGTTTAGCATGAAATACAAATATTGGTGATTATTTATCTTTTCAACATATATGTGTTCAAGTGTATCAGTGTTATGAGATAGTGTGGAGAGTGATGGGTTGGGTAAAAGTCTGTGCTCATATACCCTAAAAGTAATTATCTTAAATCAAGTACAGGGAAGCTAATACTATTTATTCATCACATATACTGATGTAATTATAAATGTACGTATAATTATTAGCTTATCATTTTATCTAGTCATTTTTATAACTATTATTAGCAGCCATTCATAAACAAGTATGAATTTTTTAATTCTGGAAAAGGGGATAGTCTGAAATTAAAGAATAGAAATGAGGGATCACGTATTGTCACTGTTACTATTTAAAGATAATCCATAGCAAGAATTATTCATAATGACCAGATCTATACTAATATGAAGATAATAAAGAAAGAAAGAATCATGTAAAAACAACAAAGAAAAAAAAATGAAATTGTCAGAGCGACATCTAGCCTGCTATCGCCCAACATCTCTTACGAAAATTCAAAAGACAGCCAGAGATATTTTGAGTTTATTACATTATACATAAAATATTCTTTTAAAATGAAAAGCAAATATTTTTGAACTAAATACATATTATATAGTCACAACATATATATGCTACAATATATATTTCACCAACATATGACATAAACTATTTCATTTTAAACCATAAATTGAAGCGTGAATAGAAAGAAAATATTAATCATATTAGTCAATTCAAAATTCTGTATAGTATAGCAGAAAAAAAGATGGCTAAATATGTATGTGTGTGTATGAAAAACATAATTAACATTTTGAAAGAAAAAAAACACAAATAGCTGACACAACTGTAATAAATTAAATAGTATTAAAAATCATAACGATAAACTCAAAAAATAATAGTCCATGCGTCACAGCTTATTGATTATAATATATATAATCCCCCCCCCCCATCATTATAAAAATAAATATAGTTATAAGCAAAAAAAAAAATGTGTTTCTTAAAAATAATCCAAAAATAATTGTCTTAGGTTTTTAAAAAAGTATTTATTATTCTACTATATAATAACTGAAACATACAGGCTTATTATATACCTGTGTCTATATATGTAATATATAGGGTATATGAGCACAGACTTTCACACGACCCACCACTCTCCACACTATCTCATAACACTGATACACTTGAACACATATATGTTGAAAAGATAAATAATCACCAATATACGTATTTCATGCTAAACCAGCAATCATCAGTTGGTCCAGATAACCATCTCCACACATATATGCTATAAATGCTCAGATATGTATTAAGATAGTCAATTCTCATATTTTAATGGACAGGCTTCAATCTACTCCACACTCCAATCGTCAATCTAATTGAAAATCTAATGATGGAATGTTCAAAGGCTACCCTGAGGCCGAGATTCTTGTCACACCCATGTTGACCTAAGGTCAAGCTGACCCCTCATGTACAAGACAATCCATTTTAATACATATACAAGGGATGGGCAGACATATATATATAGTGTGGAGAGTGGTGGGTCGTGTGAAAGTCTGTGCTCATATATCCTATATTCTACTATATGTAATATAAAGAATTTGAATACAGACATTCAATTTCCCATGTCCTAAGCTATCTACTCTATTTCATACAACCAATACACCTGACTATACACATGTGAAAATAAATAAATAACTCCAATATACATATTTCGTGCTGAACCAGCTTTCATCAGTTGGTTCAGATCATCATCTCCACATCAATATATAATCAGTGCTCAGTTTGTACTAAGAAAGAGAATCTTCACAATATTCTGGATCAATACGATATATGTATATTGGAGATCAATTATTTTTTTCACATGGATGTTATCATGTGTATCGGTATGAGATAGAGTAGATAACTGAAAGAAGCTTAAAAGTTTGTATTCAAACCCCTATATTTCATCTACACTCCAGGAGTATAAAGTAAACTTGTATTTAAAATACTTTATTATATGCAAATTAGACAAAGCATTAATTATTTGCAATACTATAACTTCAGATCACTCAACAAAGTATGGAATGATGCTTGTTAGAAGTAACTAGAAGAGATTGGAAAAGAAATACATGGTGAGAGAACATCATTGAAAAAACTAAAAGACTGGAATGGAGTTGGACTAAACATAATACTAAAAGAGATGATAATAGATGTTGAAATTTTAAATTGGATTCTAAGAGATTGTAAAAGATCAAGAAGGAGACCACATGTGAGCTGAATGGATGAAATAATGAAGTATGCTGAGATGATGTGAAGAAGAAAGGTCAGAGATCAGAGAAAATGGATTGCACTTGGAGACATCTTCATTCTGCACTGGAATCAGCAATAGTTGAATAAGATGATGATGAATATCAGCATTATAAAAAAATACTCTACTTATTCCACTTCAGAGTCATTAATAAGTAAGTTACTAATGAAAAAGCAATAATTAAAAACTTGTCTAGGTATTTATGTCTTGGTAGTACATACTAGTGCATGTTGATTACTCAAACTTACAATAAATAGCTATCAAAAGAATGAATTATTGTTCTTAATGCAGATGTTAAAATATGAATTCGAAATTAACCAGCTTTCCGATTAGTTGTTCCTGGCCAATACAATGAAATGTTAAATTCATCATCATCATCATCATCAACCATTATAAATCCATTGCAGGATGAAGGTCTCTCCAAGTTTAATCCATCTTCTCCGATCTTTAGCTTCTCTTTTCCACAAGACCCCTGCACATTTTCTTATTTCATCCATCCATCTCACATGTGGTCTCTTTCTGGGTCTTTTACAATCTCTTGGAATCCAGTTTAAAATTTCAATTGTCCATCTATTATCATTTCTTCTAGCAATATGTCCAGCCCAACTCCATTTCAATCTTTTAATTTTTTCAATAAGGTCAGTAACACCTGTTTGTTGTCTTACCCATACATTGCATTTTCGATCTCTTCTTGTTACTCCCAACATACATCTCTCCATACTCCTTTGAGTGGTCTGAAGTCTCTGTATTGCTCTTCTATTAAGTGTCCAAGTCTCAGATCCATAAGTAAGAACTGGTAAAACACATTTGTTAAAAACCATTCTTTTCAAACACATAGGCATATTTCCTTTTAGTATCAAGTTATTTCTACCAAAAGCACTCCAACCAAGTTTAATTCTATGATTAATTTCCTCCATTATGTTTCCATCTGTATTAATAATCTGACCTAGGTATTTGTAACTGTTAACTTCTTCTAATTCTTCATAATCAATCTTTATTTTCATATTTTTAGCAAATCGATTAAACATTACTTTAGTCTTTTTAACATTTATCTTTAGTCCTACTTTTCTACTTTCATCTGCTAACTCCTGCAACATTTCCTGCAGCTCTGAAGCATTATTTGCAAAAACAACTACATCATCTGCAAAATCTAAATGACTTAAATACTCTCCATTTACTTTCATTCCTTTAGTTTCCCATTTTAATCCACAAAATACTTCTTGCAGCACTGCTGTAAAAAGTTTTGGAGATATGGAGTCACCTTGCCTTACACCTTTCTCAATGTTGATTTTTCCAGTATCATTATGTAATCTAATTGTTGCTGTTGCATTTTTATAAATATTCTTTAAAATATGACAATATCCTGGATCTATACCTTGATGATCCAATGCTTTAATCACTGAAGAAATGTGTATAGAATCGAATGCCTTTTCATAATCTACAAATCCAAAACATAATGACAACTCATATTCATTTGTCCTTTCTATGACTTCTCTCAATACCTGGATATGATCTATTGTACTAAAACCACTTTTAAATCCAGCTTGTTCTCTTGGTTGGTGGAAATCCAAAGTTCTCTGAGATCGAGTTGTAATTATCTTGGTAAAATTTTTATATAAAACTGATAAAAGGCTGATAGGTCTGTAATTTCTAATATCTTCTTTATCACCTTTTTTAAATATTAATATTATTACTGCATTCTTCCAATCTTCCAGTACATCTTTATCATTTAGACATTTGGTATATAACTTTGCTAAAATTGTTTCTATTTCTTCACCTCCTTCTTTTAATATATCAATTATAATTCCATCATTTCCTGGAGCCTTTCCTTTCTTCATACATTTAATTGCATGTCTCACTTCTTCATTTAAAATTCTGGGCAATTCGGAAGATGTAATAGATATAGGAGGTACTTGTTCTTTATTACTATATAATTCTTGATAAAAATCTTCTACCAATTTCATGATGTCATCTCTCTTTTTAGTAATAATTCCATCTTTTTTTCTTATTGCAGATATAAATTTCCTACCAATACCAAAATGTTGTTTAACATTCTTGAGACTTTTATTTTCTTCTACAGCTTTCCTTGCTATTTCACAGTTATACTTTCTTATATCATTTTCAACTCTTTTCCGTACCATTTTACAAAATTCGAGATATTCAATTCTTTTTAATACATCATTTTTGTATATCTTCATATTCCTTCTTTTCTTCATAAATTCTCTAGTCTCAGTAGAAATTTTATTAGTCAATTGCTGCTTTTTTCTACCAGCTATCTTTGTTGCAGTTTTTAAAAGTGTATCAGTTATTTTCATATTAATTTCATTCAAATCTGAATCATGTTCAAAATCTCCTAATACTTGAAACCTATTTGTAAGTTCTAATTTAAATTCATTAGAATGTTTCTGAAGATTAGGAATATCAACTGTAAATATTGTTTTTCTCAATAATTTTTGTCTCTCTAGTTTTACATTAACACGTAACTTACACCTTACTAATCGATGATCACTTCCTGTGTTAAATTTATTAAGAACATTACAATCTTGAAATATGTATTTCCTGTTAGTCAAAATATAATCCAATTCTGCTGTACCTTCATTTGGATGCTTCCATGTCCATTTCCTTTTAACATTTTTCTCAAAAAATGAATTCATAATATAAAGTTTTTCTTTTTCTGCAAACTCCACAAGTCTATGTCCTCTCTCATTTCTATTACCATAACCAAAATTACCTACAGCAATTTCATCTTTCATTTGTCTACCAATTCTAGCATTAAAGTCTCCCATAACAATTTTAAAATGTTGTTTACTCTGATCAAAAGCCTTTTGTACATCCATATAAAAATCTTCTACTACTTCATCACTATGAGAACTTGTTGGGGCATAAACCTGAATTATCTGCATTTGGTATCTGCTATTAAGTTGTATAATTACTAATCTTGCAACTCTGTCCGATACACCATCAATCTCCACAATATTGTTCTTCCACTTTTTATTTATAATGAATCCTACTCCACTTGTATTTCCAATATGTGTGCCTTTATAATAGAGTATGTGTCCACTTTTTAAATCAATTGTTTCTTCACCTTTTCTTCTAACTTCACAAAGTCCAATAATGTCCCATTTAATTTAAGACAATTCTTCTTCTAATTCTTGCAATCTTCCTTCACTTGAAAGTGATCTGCAGTTGTAAGTCCCTAAATAAAAAGTCGTCATCAAATGGCAGCCGGGTCCACAATCAAAGGATTCTTAGCACTCTCCGCCTTCAGCCACCTACCGCTAGCTTGGTTGGTGACTTTACAGCCTCCTGGAAATAAGGGCCATGCTTTATTTTTGTCTGTCATAATTGTATATATGTATTTATCATTTAGACAAACATTCATTCTGCCTTATCAGGCACTGAGAAGAAAGACCATGGTGTTTCTTGATCTTAAACTCAGAGGTAAAAAGCCAATAAACTCACCAGGCTGGCTAATGCGTGTTGGTGAGCAGCCCATCCATGTTCGTATACTATATGAATAATCACGTAGTAATAAGAAGGCGCTTGGAAATATTATTTAGTTATTATTTTGGTTAAAACAATAATACTTAATATAAACAGTTATTATTAAAAAAAATATGGACATGTAATTATTGTCTGTATAATAAATGTTTGTGACAGAAATAATTATTCATAATATAAAACAATTTAATGCTGAATCAAAGTGCAAAGTTCATGGTTTAGTATAATTCTAAAATAATAGATTTATAAGCTAAAGATATTGCATGTCTGTTCCATCTTTTTATGCGTAAACATTACGTAATCTATGGGGAAACAGTCTATATAATAATTTATTTATTAAATTGAGTTAGGACTTTTAAATTATAGAAACAGTAGTTTCAACATAATCAGAGAATTATTATAAAATGTGCAAAGATATAACCATTGTACAAAAAGGGCTGCTGCTGCTACTGCTGTTGCTGCTACTGCTACTGCTGCTAGTTCTAGTACTATTAGTAGTAATCGTACTACTACTAGTTCTAATACTACTACTACTACTACTACTACTAGTACTATTACTACTAGTACTACTACTTTTACTACTAGTAGTAATAGTAATACTACTACTATTACTACTATTACTATTACTACTAATACTACTAGTACTAGTACTACTACTGCTAGCAGTACTAGTAATACTACTACTACTAGTACTAGTACTACTACTATTACTATTACTACTAGTAGTAGTAGTACTACTACTAGTACTAGTACTAGTAGTACTACTTACTACTAGTAATAGTAGTACTGGTACTACTAGTACTAGTAGTACTACTGACTACTACTAGTACTAGTACTGCTACTACTGGTACTACTGCTAGTACTAGTACTGTACTAGTACTACTAGCTACTGCTAGTAGTAGTACTACTACTAGTACCACTACTAGTACTACTACTACTGCTACTAGAGCTAGTACTGCTAGTACTATTACTACTAGTAGTAGTAGTTCTAGTACTACTAGTACTAGTACTACTACTAGTAGTACTACTACTACTTCTACTACTACTACTACAACTACTACTACTACTACTGCTGCTGCTGCTACTACTACTACTACTACTACTACTACTACTACTACTACTACTACTACTACTACTACTACTAATAATAATAATAATAATAATAATAATAATAATAATAATAATAATAATAATAATAATAATAATAATAATAATAATAATAATAATAATAATAATAATAATAATAATAATAATAATAATAATAATAATAATAATAATAATAATAATAATAATAATAATAATAATAATAATAATGTAGACATAAAGTTATGTTGAAATTTATTCACCTTAGATTAAAGTTCTACTTTTTAAATAGAAGTTCAGAATTTATAAATAATGTTATTCAGAAATGCAATGCTCGCTTTTTTTTCATAAGGACAGAGTTTTAGAACTTTTTAAGAGTTGTGACACAATAATTTCAAATCAACTTACACATACAATGAATTGACTTTGAAAATGAGATGAACAAACTTGGAAATATATTTCATATTCTATAATTTTTTAGGTAGTTGGTTCATAGTTATCTTAGCTAAATACTCAATATTGAATGATGGATATTGTCATATCTGACCTTGTCTTCAGAAGTGGACTAGACCAGATTCCCTCCTTATCCAATCAGATTGAGCACCCATTGCTGCTAACCAATGTGTAAACATGTGGATAACCAATGTATAAACATAGCCAAAGGGTAAAATGTAAGTATGGCCAATGTATAAACATGTGCATAAAATCCTACCATTGGTTAGTATGGGCCAATAGGCAATGATAGTCTCTGAATCTGATTGCTTCCAGTAAGGTATGGGATCTGGAAATAGTCAGCTTTTTTGGATGCAAGCCAGAGGGAGAGAAAGCTAAAATCTATCTAACCTGAACTATTGAATGTGCTTTCAATAGAAACCCCTTTCAACTATGAAAGTGTTTCTACTATAGTCATTACTGATATGTCTATGCAGTGAAACAAGTTCACAATAGGAGCCAACTTGAGACAAGCTATCCAGTACAGCCAGAAGAGTCTTGACTAGAACTCATGAGGCAAGATAATGTATATAGCTGGAAGTAAGTTCAGTCATTTTGGGCATGACCAGCTCATTATTGACTAAGTTAAATTATATTTGTTAATGTTATAACATGAATGTATATTTGTTCTAATAAATTATACATATTAACTTGATGTGTTCTTATTTTTTTGATATTACTGTTGGTTTGGGTCTGAAATTCAGCCAAACACAACAGATATAAAACTTATCTTAGCTAAAAGATAAGACAGAGGTGAAAAACTAATCATATCCTTAACTTTCAGTATTTGAAAATCCTCATGATAACTTCTACTTTACTGGTTCTCTATGAGGAACTGTTGGAATGTTCTTGATCTGCAATGAAATAATTTTCATCCCCTTATTTTTTCTTTTCATAATATTTTGAGCAACAAAAATCATAGATTAATAGTTCCTCAGTAAAGATACCACATACGATATAATTGCTTGCTTTAACATTTCAGATGTTGACTAAGTAAAGACTTATTCTCTATGTTAATTTTGTTAACTGGATCTGAGGGCACTTTTGGCTGGTGAAGACAGATTCATATGTTGCGGTATTTAAATGTACAATGCTAATTTATTTAAATTAATAATTTAAATACCCCATTTGTTGGAGAGTTGACACTATTCTCTTTTTTATTAATGACATAGTTATTATTAGAAATAAATGATGCCACTTTTACTTTGCATTTTCTATTGAACAGTTCAGTAAAAACAATTTAATATTTTGATCAAAAAAAAGGAAATAGTATCCAACTCTCCAAGGCATGCTCTTATCTTTATAAAGTTGAATCTTGCATTTAGATTTGTAGAGGTCTCCCTTGTAAAAAAATTAAGTACTCAAGACACATGTACTAAGGTTATAGCCTTATTTAAGTATTACATGCTGACATTGTGCTTAATAAGAATTCATATTTACAACTTTAAGTTGATTCAAAATATTTCTACATTTAAGATCTGACTATTAACTCATTGTAAATTGAAAGATTTCATGATGATTAATGTTTAACAGAAATAGTGGTCTTATAGAAGAATTTATTAGTTTCACACTCCCAAATCAAAATGCTTTAGATTTGCCTATATATTTAGAAAAATAGGTTGAAGATAAGTGGGCTGCTCTTATCTTTATAAAGTCAAACTTTGCATTTAGATTTGTAAAGATTTCTCTTGTAATAAATTAAGCACTCAAGGTGTATGTACTAAGGTTTTTTTTTTATATTTCATGTGTCAAAGCATCGGCCAGGAAGCGAACCACAAACCCTGGACAATTGCTTGCAAGGCGGCTGTGCTAACCACTCGACCACCAAAGCTTGACATGTACTAAGGTTATAACCTTATTTAAGTATCATTAATTTAAATAAATTAGCACTGTAGATTTAAATGCTACAGTATACCCAATTACTCCATGTGAGGTCATCATCATCAACCATTATCAATCCACTGCAGGATGAAGGTCTCTCCAAGTTCAATCCATCTTTTCCTATCTTTAGCTTCTCTTCTCCACATCACCCCTGCACACTTTCTTATTTCATCTATCCATCTCACATGTGGTCTCTGACAGCCAAAGTTAACAAAATTCACACATAGCATAAATTTTTATTTAGACAACATTCAAAATGTTAAAGCAAACTATTAAAAATAGGATAGGAAAAAGGAGAATAATCTGTATATCATATATTTTTTAAAAAAGGAAAAAAAAAAGCATATATTTCACTCAAATGTCATACTAAAAGATAATCATATTTTTGAATATTCTTTTTGAATGGAAGATATCATAATCAGATACCCGAATTGTACATTTCAAAAATATATATATAATTTGTAAATGTCAGCAGAGATACAATAAAATCATAGATTTTAATAAAGCAAAATAAATTTATATGTTGTTTACTAAGAAAAAAATATAATTTCTATTAATTCATTTGGGATAACTTATTCTTTCATTAAATTTCTTGCTTTGTGTAATTTAAGACATTAGCAAAGTGATGCAGTCAGTCAAATTTCTAATTATTTAATGATTATTATTAAATTGTTTAATGTATGTTCGTAATATGTGGTTACCTACAGGTTTGTGAGTGATTTTTAAACTGGATTTACTTTCATATTACAGTTTTTATATTGTTTATATAATAAAAATTTCAAAAAATGATAATGTTTACCAAGGCAATAAACCTCAAGAATGTGCACTTGAAAATGCAAAAGTAGGGACCTCTACAGGTCTTAACCACAAGCTTACACTTTGGAAGAAAAGAGGGAAACCCACCCTTCTTTACTTCAACCTACTTTCTATATAAATAGGCGAAGTTGAAGTGGTTAGATCTGAGAGCGTGAAGCTATTCAATACTTCACTGATTAAGTCCACAATTCCTATTACACATTAGTACTCATGAAATCTTTCGATTTACAAAGAGTCAATGGAAAGATCTTATAGTTAGAAATCTATTACGATAATTTAAAGCTGTAATTATAAATTCATTTAATGCACATTGATTAAGTAAGTAATATTTACCAAGGCAATCTATGTGCGTTAAATAAATTTATAATTGCAACTTTAAATTATTGTAATAGATTTCTAACTATAAAATCTTTCCATTGACTCATTGTAAATCGAAAGATTTCACAAGTACTAATGTGTAATAGGAATTGTGGACTTAATCAGTGAAGTATTGAATAGCTTCACACTCTCAGATCTAACCACTTCAGCTTCACCTATTTATATAGAAAGTAGGTTGAAGTAAAGAAGGGTGAGTTCCCCTTTTTTCTTCCAAAGCGTAAGCTTGTGGTTAAGACCTGTAGAGGTCCCTACTTTCACATTTTTAAGTGCACATTCTTGAGGTTTATTTCCTTGGTAAATATTACTTACATAATCAATGTGCATTAAAGAAATTTATAAAAATGGTCATGGTAATTCCACATAATTGATAATATTAATCTTAATAGAAAATAATCCTTGTTTTAAGTGATGGATACTACTACATTTTTTAAAGGGATATAAAATATTAATGCAAAAAACAATATCACTAAACATCACATGATCACCATCTCTTATACTAGCACATAATTGTTATTAAATAAGGCAAAACTCTCTATACAGTAGTGCCACTGTGTGCCAACCAGAGTAATCAATGGATGTCACCACTGTATGGAGAGTTTTTCTTTGTTTAAGAAACCATATCACGAACTTCTTATTCTAATATAGTAACAGGATAGTTAAGAAGTGTGTAATAAAATTCTAAAATCCAATTTCAGAATCTCAGTGTAATCTTATGAGCAATGAGTTCTAAAAATAATTGTGTTTACATAAAATTAGTAAAAGATTAATGGTGTGACTGTTTATAGTAGCCATAAAGTAACCCACATCAAGGATACTAATTAATTAATAATTATAAAAAGAAGCTATAGAATAGTAAATGAAGATTGAATAATGAAATATGAGGAGGAATAGAATAATTAAAAATGGCTGAAGAGGGTCTATGTAGATTGTTTTCTTATTTTTCTAGGAGATGCTTTAATAGAAAAATATGTTGTTAGTCAGAAATGAATAAATGGATGCATGATTCATATTTGAAGATTCTTGGTGTTGCTTCTATAAATAATCAAAAAATGCAAATTGAAATGTGCATGTAGTTCTTCCTTGGAAAAATATTCCAGCATTGGCATAACTCATAAACCAAATTAATAATAAAATGTCTTAATTTTGTCTTTTCCAGTAGCAAATTTTTTTTTAAAAAGTAAGAAATCTAAAAATTTTGGGGGGAAATCAAAACTTTTTATAGATGTTCATAGAAGAGATAATTTTTTTAATTGTTCTGTATGGTTTTATTTTTATGGCACCAGAATTTGCCATTTCCATTAAACATGTAGTCTTTAATACAATTTATGACAAAGTAACAAAATTGGGTGCTCTTTTAGTATGTGATATCCACCATTTTGAATTTCAAAAATGACCAAAAATGTCATCGGACACATCTAAGTGATAAAAAGTATGTGAAAATGCAAAACATTTAGAACTCTGGTCACATGATTAATTTGGGGGAAAAAGCCAAAACATAACATATTTACAACTCTGGTCACATGACTATAATATCAATTAAAAGCAACACATACAGAAATAAAAAAATTAGAACTAATTTGAAAAAAAGGCCAAATCGTAGAAAATTTAGAAATCTGGTCAAGCAAAATTGTCTGAGATTGCATAATAAAGAAAAGCCAAGTTTTGGCTTTTTTAGAAAATTAGTTCTAAATTTTTGATTTCTATGTGAGTTGCTTTTAATTGATATTATAGTCATATGACCCGAGTTGTTAATATTTTACGTTTTGGCTTTTTTCAAATTAGTCATGTGACCCGAGTTCTAAATGTTTTGCATTTTTGCATACTTTTTTATCACTTAGATGTGTCAGATGATGTTTTTGGTCATTTTTGAAATCCAAAATGGTGGGGATCATGTACTAAAAGAGCACCCAAAATTGTCTTTTCCAGTGGCAATTTTTTTTTAAAAATTAAGATACCTAGAAATTTTGGGGGGAAATCAGAATTTTTTATAGATGTTCATAAAATAGACAATATTTGAATTTTCTGTATGGTCTTATTTTTATGGCACCAGAATTTGCCATTTCCATTAAACATGCAGCCTTTAATACAATTTACATCAAAGTAATAAAATAATCACTGCATTACAGAATTTAAAGCATTAACAATTCTATTATCCAGATTTAATTTATATACTATTTTGAAAAATAAATAAACATTTAAACTAATCATAAAGCTACTAAAGACAAACTATTTTAAAACTAAGTTAACATTTTTTATATCTGTTACTAAGATATTAAGATTGTCTAAAATATCACCAAAGATCATATCCTGTTTAATTATAAAAGACTGTCTTGCAATATTAACACTTCTGACTATTAAATAATTTTAAACTGCTATATTTTAATAAATAATGTAAAAAAAACAAGAACATCGAAGTTTAAATATTTAAGCCATAGACTTCTCATATTTTTGTAGTTGAAAATTTTTAATTTTTTTATTTCAAAAGTTACTTATCCTTTTATTTTGAAATATGAATTTTTTCTACAGTACAGGCTTTTTCATACTTGCACTTCTATATGTCATATATAGGGGGACTTGAAGTCAGACTTTCACATGACCCTCAACCATCCATGCTATCTCATACCACTGATACACTTGATCACACACATGTCGAAAAGATAAATAATCACCAATTAACATATTTCATGCTAAACCAGCACTCATAAGTTGGTCCAGATTATCATTTCCACAATCAAAGCTCAGCTTATATTAAGATAGCCAATCTTCATACTTTAATGGACATGCTTTAAACTACTCCACCTGACAACTCTTCAGCCATCCATTTCATTGAAAATCTGATGATGAACCGTAATAGAGCTGTTGAAAACCAATTACTTGTGGAAAAAGTTCTTTTAAATGACATTCGTTCTAGTCAGAAAATTTAAGATTACAAAACTAGTGATTGCTAATGCATATATTTGAGCCTCTTAAAAAATTAGAGGTTTTAAGTTTCATAAAAGACATTGTGCTTTATAAATAAAAATGTTCAGAATCAAAAAAAGGTTAACATAGATCTGAGAAAAAAGAATATAAGGGCAGATAACAAAATAAAAACTTCCTCTATATTTTTGAAACTGTAAGATAAATATAAAGTATAAAAATAAAACCAATTCTATTATTATCACTATTGATATTTCCATTTGTTAACTTTAGGTTAAGTGGATAACAAATTGATAATCTCTGAGAAGTCAAAAGACTTGATGATTTATAAATTTTTACGACTCTTGAATTATGAGATTGAATGTTGAATTTTATGATCTAGAAAAACAATAACAGATAAATTAGAGTGAAGGTAAGAATGTAATGGTTTTATGCCAAAGAGCTTGAAAGGTACTTCTGAGAAGAGAATAAAGGCTCAAAAAAGTAGAAATGTTTATTGAATTACAAATTATATAATCCTGTAAGTCTAATAGCAGATAAATGACACGATTAATGTTACATAGTAGAATATGTCACTTTTGTAAATCAAATATTTTGTAAATTTTATTGTAAATAATGAAGTTAATTTATACTTAATATAATGAAATGTTTAAGAAATTTTCTAATTTGAAAATGATTGTTTTTTAAAGAAAACTCAATATAAAAAGTAGCATTTAAAAAAAAGTGTCTCAAATTTATTTTTGCATTTCAATTAAAAAAAAAACCTAGAAATTGATATTTTGGATTTGTAAAATCATATATAATACATTTTGCATGTGTATGGTGATATGCTTTATAAACTATATAATTATACTTTCTTCACAAATGCAATAAAAACCACAGTGATTATACATAGATTTTTATGTTTCGGGTCTTATAATGGCACTGCAATCACTATATCTTTTGTATGATGTTTTAAGCTTATCTATAACCTTATATTGCAATCTGAAGTCTCTGTGTTTATACAGAATCAGTTTAAATGTATAAGTAGAAAAAATCTGAAGATGTCAGTACTATAAAAATCTTTTAGGCAATAACAATAGCTTTTGCATGCTTGACAGCAGCCTGTTTGAATGATAATACCAGAAGGAAGTGATGTAGATATCATTAGAAAAGAGAATTTCTGATTGGCTGAGTGTTTTACCACAATTGCTAAATACTAGGAAATTGTAATTATCACTAATTTGAAACAGGAAAAACTCTCCATATAGTAGCAGCACTCAGTGCAAGCCAGAGTAATCATTGGATGCAAGGTTTGAACATAAAATCCCTATCTAGTACCTAGTCATCCAATATCCCCAGACCAGTTTCTAGCTTGTGGCTTTCATCAGTGAGCAAGCATAAGAAATGGTGATCATGTGATCACTAATTTGTTTATAAATTAGGAATTATTTATGCAATATTTTTATAAAAGACTTATTTAAAATCAAAAAAATGAGGCCATCAGAAAAAGATTTTCTCTGAAAACATTTATTTTTAAAAAGACAACTTTTAAAAAGTTTGTTATTATTAAGGCATAGCAGAAGCAGTTATTATTTGCCAAACTCAGAATCACTTTTATTAAATGATAAAGTAATTATTTTTTTAAAAATTTATTAACAATAAATAATATTTTTAGTTTTACAATTTTTTTTTTGTTTGATCATAACTAACCCTAAATTTATCTTAGTTTTAATAACATAGAATTAAAATATCTAATATTGTATTCGGCTAATGTTTTTAATAGGAACACTTTTCTGATGATTACCTAATATTTCTTTGAAATAACTTTTTGAATAAATAAATTTATCTAATGATGTTAAGCTCCATTGTAGTAGATAAGAACTCTGTTTAAAATTTTATTTCGTATTTTTAAAACATCAAATATTTTCTTTTACAATGTATATCAATTAAAAGCTTATTTATTATTATTATTAATATTATTATTATCATCATCATCATCATCATCATCATTATTATTATTATTATTATTAAGAAGAAGAAAAAGATTATCAAAATATTATATAGAAAAAAAGTTTAATCGTAAAAATAAAGTCCTCAAATGTTGGAGGAATGTTTGACATAAGACTTTCTAGGTCCCAATTAAAATAAACAGGAGAAGTTTTTAGCTAAACACGTTAATATCTTGAACAGAAAACCATAAATATCAAAGAAAACATAGCTATATACTTCATAAAGCAATGTACAATAATGTAAAATTTATTATATATAATTAATGAAGTTTAAAACAAATTTACATATATTCAAATCATTATTATTTTGTGAAATTTTTTTAATCAAGTGTAATTATAATTCATAGGAAGTGAACAGGTTTTTTCTTATCATGTTTTTAATGTATATTTAAAAACACTCCAATGTCTAGAGATAATTCATTGTTCACAATTATTAGTAGGTAAATAATATTGTATAAATCGTATATTGTTGTTAAATCGGTAATAAATTGAGCAGTTGCCAATCTCTCGCATGCACCTACTGTTGCTTCTCAGACAGCCAATCAGATGTTAAGACAGCAGTCTGAAGAGCGATCAAGCTGCAGCACATGACAGGGTTTTTGATAAGAAAAGGATGGTTCCACCCTCTTCTCTAGTTTATATATAAAGATAAGTAGAGAAGAGAATGGAATCATCCTTTTCTTATCAAAAACTGTGTCATGTGTTGCAGCTTGATCGCTTTTCAGACTGCTGTCTTAACATCTGATTGACTGTCTAAGAAGCAACAGTAGGTGCAAGCCAGAGTTTGGCAACCTCTCAATTTATTATCATTAGTAGGATAGAATAAATCTTCATAAAAGGATTATAAAAGCTGATTTTTTTCAGCATTTTTTTTTAATATTTAGATTTTTACTCATCAGATAATTTAATAAGATATACTCTAAATGCAAGTTGTGTGCATATCATCTTTGTTTAATAGTACCACAATATAGAACAGGTTACAAAATGAATATATCATATTTAAATGTCATTTGGTCTGATGTTGGTAATATATCTGGTTATAATGCACTTTATAGAGTCAACAAACTTGCTTTACAGCAGTTCTTTTAACATATAATGTACTTTGATATTTGTTTCACTATATATTTTTATGATAAACCCTAAAGACTATTTGAGTCATAATTCCATCTTTTTATTTTAATAAATAATCTTTTAGGCTCCAATATTTTTCTCAATATTTAAATTATTTCTTAAATATATAAGTTTATAGATAAAAACTATTCTTAAAAAATAATATTTCAATTTTGCAAATACATTAAAAAAAAATAAAAAAACCAAACAGAAATATATTTAATCAGAACAGTAGTTTTCATTATTTTGCTATTTGGAATGAAATAAAATTTATTTCATCTTTATTTATTACACTAAAATGAATTTTTGTAAAAAATGTATAAAGCAAAGAAATTGTTATAAAATTTTAAATTCCAGTTATATATATATATATATATTAATCCTTTCATGTTTCAACATATATTACATCATTTCCTAGCCACCCTGCCATTGGTCCCAATTATAACCAAATCGGCTAAAAAAATGGTAATTTTTATGTTATCATAGCAAATTTACGCTCATTTTAAAACTTAAAAAGTACCATAAGATGCTGCCCTCTCTAGGATTATTTTACAAGTAAAAAATCAATAATATTTAAATTTAAAGCTAGAACAATGGGAGATGGCAGAGTTTCCAAGGCACTGATTGGTTGTTTCTCATTTTGAACAAAAGAGAGCACTTGTCAACAATTTTGATGAGCTCCAAGTTCTTTGTTTTAATTTTCAAAATAAAAATAAATGTTTTAGAGTATTTTTTTTTTTAGTATTTTTTTTATATATTATAAATTATTTTGATAAAATATGCTGAAAATTAATTATTTTAGAAGAATAGTTAAGATTTTACTAAAAATTATTTACTTTTACACAAATGTAAATTGTGAAAGAAATCAATGATGTATGCAGGATTTTTTAATAGGTTATGAACATTCTTTTTAGCTCCTCCACTATAGAATATTTTTATAATTATAAATAGAAATTTATTTTTGAAAAAAAATTATTGTTCACATTCATAATCTGACAAATTATTAATTTGCTTTTTACAAACAAAACTAAAACAAATAAAGAACAAATATATTTTTACTGCTGATTTTGTAATTGACCAATCAGAAGTTTTGTTTTAACTCATCAACCAACCGGAAGTTTTGATGGCACAGAGACTAGTGGTTATTTTAGTTATAGTTCAACATTTTATTTTAGTATTAGAAAGCATTATTCCATATTATGAATCAATACTTGATATGATTTATTAGAAATATAAGATTATAAATGAAAAAAACATCCTAAAATATCATACTTGAACATTGAAAATACAAAAAAAAAATAATGTGATTTTTTTTTTCTTATTGGATGATGGTTGCAGCACCTGAAAAAAACTCTTGGCTAATTAAATCCCATTTATAAAACCTGAATTACTTAATGATAATCATCATAAAGTTATGACATCGTGTTCTAAAATTTAAAATTGCACTTGTAATGATTAAAATATCTCAAAAGTTCTACATTATAATATTTGGAAGAGCATTATTGATCATATGTGATAATACATTGGACTATTTTCATTAGCCATCAATAAATGTTGAATGTTTAGAAAATTATAATTATTTATACTTTTCCAAATATAAACAACTGTTAGTAATAATGAAGTCAACACATGTTAGTAGATTACATGACATTTTAAATGGTATTACTTTCTGCTCTTCTTCAGGTGTAGTTGGGCTAACCAGTGACAATACTAGCATACAAATCAAAATTACACCTTTAGATTCTTGATTAGTTTAAGACAATGCTCTAACCAAATGAGCCTATGTCAGAAAAATACCACTCAAAATATTGTGTAAACTGCTAACCTGTGTTGTCTTTTGTGTCATTACTAACAATTGTTTGTATTTGGAAAAGTTTAATATTTTCTAGACATTCAACATTTAACGATAGATGATGGAAGTAGCCCAACATATTATTATATCTGAGATATCATCATCAGAAATCTTCAAGATAGTTTTATTTTAACCATTATTACAAAATTTTTGCACGTATTTTTAAAAATAAAACATTCAAATAAAATTTAAGCATAATCTTAAAAATATTTTTCTTTTAATAATTACTATACCAATATTTTATAAAAATAATCATAAAAATTTAATTAAGCTAAAGAAAATATACATTTTTTCTCTTTGTTAACAACTGTAGATGAGTTTACAAATAATTCTGAAACTGCTTTCAAAGCCTAAGATCAAAAAAATCTATTAACCGATTGAGTGCTGATTATTTTATTGGCTGAGTGAGGTAAAAGTCTAAACTTTTAATTGGTCAATTCACAAACTCAATCGTCAAAATATATTCATATTTTAATATTATATTCACTTTAGTTTCATTTGTAAAAAGTATATTAATAATTTATCAGGTTATGAAAGTGAACGAAAGTTTTTTCAAAAATAAATTTTTATTTATAATTATAAAAATATTCAATAGCGGCAAATCTAAAATGAACGTTAGTAACCAACTAAAAAGTGCTGCTGACATCAGTGATTTCTTTCTCAATTTTATGTTGTGGATAAGTAAATAATTTTTACTAAAATCTTAAATATTTTTCTATAATAATTTTATTTTTAGCATATTTTATCAAAATAATTTATAATATGTCAAAAAATACTTTTAAAATGATCTAAAACATTCATTTATCACTTTCAAAATGAAACAAAAGAAATCGTAACAGTTTAGTTATTGATAAGCGTTTTTCTTTGTCCTTGGCAGTTAACAGCCAATCAGCATCAAGGATGGACAGCCTTCTTGTTTTGTTATACTTAAAATTTGAATATTATTGATTTTTTTTACTTGTAAAATAATTCAGAAGAGGGCAGCATCTTACAGACCTTTTTTTACCCTTTAAAAAAAGTGCAAAATCCTAACAGTAGCATTCAAAATGACGGAATTCGAGTGACTTGAAGCCATCTCATTTTTAGTCACAATGATCATGCAATAAGTTAATCAGTGATATTGACAGCTCATTTGGAGTATTTTCTCTGTAAAATACTGACATTTTCAGAATGTTTTGAATTAATAAATCATTATTTACTTTATTTCTAATTTCTTTCATCAAATATATATATATGGAAAAATAGTACTATAGATAGCCATAAGAGAATAAAAAAAGCTTAAATGACATCAGTAACATTGAATATTTTATAATAGCATACAGCTGAGTATTATTTATTTAAAGAAATACAAAATAGCACCTATTATGATTATAAAAGCAATACTTTTTCAGCCAATCACAACATTCTGCTTTATATTATCACATTTTTCTTGAATTATATTTTCTTAAAACCAATGCTTTTGAATAAAATCTGGGTCTAAACTTAATCTTTTTATCAAAAGAATAGACATTTCACAAATATTTTGAAAAAGTAATTATAATATAAAGGGCTTCCCCAAAATAATCAGAATAATTCTCTGGAGGATGAGCATATAGTATATGCTTCTGCTGCTAGATGCCTCATGAAGGAGCCTCCCTGCATCAATCTGATGACTGCTGTTATTGAGTGAAGTTATGTTGCAGTGTATTAAATACTTTGGTTAAGTATGTCTTGCTTATTTGCTGATTTTTGCAATGGCCAAGAAGTTGTAACAAAGTGAAATTCTGTGTCCTGTCAGGGGAAATAGCAGGATAAACACTTGTAATGCTTGAAACAGCTTCAAGCTACTCAGGAAAAACACAAGTTTGTGAGTCAAATTCACATTGTCTCAAAAAGTGAGATGAGTGAAATCTAATATCAAGATGATGCTGATATTTTTTTGCATGCAAACAGCATTGTTCACTCAGAATTTATTCATAATGACCAGGCATTTAAAACCTACAAGTTCTGAAAAGGTTAGGCGATACTGTGAAATAAAAATATCCCAATTTTTGTCTTAATGGGAGTACAAGTTTTACCATGACAAGTGCCAGTACACAAAACATTGAGTGTGAAACATTTTTAATTAAATTCAGTAGGACTCAGCTTATCGATCAGCCATATTTGCATGGTTTCACACTATGTGACTTACATTTATTCTCTCGAATAAAAAATTGCATCAAAATTGTTTTTTGCAGACTTAGAAGTGGTGAAAAAAAACAACAACATAATCATTAAAGGGCAACACTTTGCAAGACTTCCAGACTATTTTGAAAATGACAGACACATTTAGACCAGTGCTTTGCATGAAATGGATTTACTTTGCAAAGGGTTCAGTTTGTAATACCTAAAAACAAATATACAATTTTTTATTACAAAATTCTGGTCATTTTTGAGTTCTTCTTTCCTCATAAATATATGACTTCCATTTTCAAGATTTGAATAACAGATGAAGCAAATACCGTAATTACTTTGAGAAACAACAAACTGTTAGCCTTCAGTTCATCGAGATTTTTATTTTTTAAAAACCTATAAATTAATATGTTGTACAGGCTTAAACCTGCATTTATATGTGTAATATAGGCGGGATTCGAACTCAGACTTTCACACGACCCACTACTCTCAGTGCCATCTCATATTGGGTCAGCAATATGAGGTGGCACTGAAAGTAGTGGGTCATGTGAAAGTCTGAGTTCAAAAACCTATAAAATAAATTTATATTTTATTTCTACTTTTTACCATAAACTGAAAAAGAAACCAAAAAAAAAAATGAATCAGAGAACTGCAAGAGAGTGAATTTCAGCTGAGTAAGTAAATTGTCACTATACAACACTGAAGATATGCTATGAGAGGAGAAGTGGAAAAATCAAAATCTATTGAAATTTTATTCCAAATCATAAAATAATACAAAATAATGCAGAGAACGATACGACTTAAAAAGAAAAATGAAAGAGGCATGCTTTAATGCTAGAGACAATCATACCATCAACAGAAAAGATGTGCTGCAATATATCCAAGAAATGGAATACATAAAGTCATTTGCATAAATTTGCATTGCAATTAACTAGTTTCGTTAGTTACAATATGGCTGCGACTATGAGGGCTGTGTCCCTTGAAAGCGCTCAGCCACACTTATACATGTTTTATTTTGTATTATTTTAATATATAATAAGCTTGTGTATTTCAGTTATTACATAGTAGAGATGTCTGCCCAACCCTTGAATATGTATTAAATGGATTATGTCCTGTACATGAGGGGTCAGATTGATCTTAGGTCAACATGAGTGTGACAAGAATCTCGGCCTCAGGGTGGCCTTTGAGCATTCCATCATCGGATTTTCATTTGGATGGACGGTTGAAGAGTTGGAGTGTGGAGTAGATTGAAGCCTGTCCATTAAAGTATGAGGATTGGCTATCTTAATATATATCTGAGCACTTATAGCATATATGGGTGGAGATAGTAATCTGGACCAACTGATGATTACTGGTTTAGCATGAAATACGGATATTGGTGATTATTTATCTTTTCAACATATAAGGGTTCAAGTGTATCAGTGATATGAGATAGTTTGGAGAGTGGTGGGTTATGCGAAAGTCTGTGCTCATATATTCTATATATTACATATATAGACACAGGTATATAATAAGCTTGTGTATTTTAGTTATTTAATATATAAAGAATTTTAACATTCAGCTTTGTGTGCGTATGCGTTTTTAGCGCAAATCATATTTACATAGTAGAATTTAACCGCAAAGTTTAAACTTCTCGCTTATTCTAAATCATAAACTAATATATATATATTTAAATTTCACTTAAAAAATTATTATAAATTAATTACCTGAAATAAAAAATATAATACTTTATTTTATAAATGTAATTAGAAAAGTTAATACTTTTAATAGAAAATTGCCAAATTCTTGCAAATTAATATTTTATCTTTCAAAAACAATTGGAATATACAATTGTTGAGAAGTGTTTTATTTAAAAAAAAAACATTTTATTATTAGATAAGTGGATTGTAAACATATTCAAAAGAAAAGATCTTTTAGTGAATTGATAAACAAATCTATTTAAAATAAAATTTTGCTAAAGTATGAAGATTGGCTATCTTAATATAAGCTGGGCTTTGATTGTATATATGTGTGGAGATGATAATCTGGACCAACTGACGAGTGCTGGTTTAGCACGAAATACTATATTGGTGATTATTTATCTTTTCAACATGTGTGTGATCAAGTGTGTCAGTGGTATGAGATAGCATGGATGGTTGAGGGTCGTGTGAAAGTCCGAGTTCAAACTTTCTATAACATATAGAAATGCAGGTATGAAAAAGCCTGTACTGTAGAAAAAATTCATATTTTAAAACGATTAAGATAAACTTTATCAGGTAACTAAAATGATTTTTTTAAAAAAGAAAGTACTGTATATAAACATACACACACAAATTTTAATCTTTAAAAAAGCGATTTTTGTTTTTTAAAATAAAAACAGATTTCTAAATTAACTTTGGGGATCATTTAAACGTAATATCTTTGAAAATAATTTTGTCGACGCTTATTTTTGTTACTAATATTAAAAAGATTACATAATTTAAAATATGTATTATACACTTTCAAAAAAAAAAGACGGCAGACCTTCTTTAATCCAAACCTCTCTTCCAAAGTAATGAAAAAAAGATAAAACCAATAGTTGTCATCTGAAAATAGCCCCAGTAAAACTATCATTACGAGTTCCACGGGGTCACTTTCAGTGTGAAAGAAAAGAAAATCAATGGGAGAAGTCTTCAACAAATTGAATGAACTAAAAGACGAAGTTCATTATTCTTTTATAAAAGACAACTTACAGACACGAAATGGTTAACCAAGAACAATTTTAGAAATTGATAATGTTTCAAGGTAAAGTATAAACAAAGATACTCAGAGAAGCTTGAAAAACATATTGACGTATTAGCTGTAATCTAGGATTAATGAAGAGAACAAATATATATAACCTCAATATTTTAACCGAATAAAAAATAAATTTTCGAATATCATTTAATTTGCATAAATACCAGTTAAATAACCACTAAAACAATAATCAATGAAAATCGCAATGGTGATAGAGACAGGTTTTCAAGATGTTTGCAGATTACGTTGCTTTAACATATATATGATTATTGACATTGTGAGTTCAAAATTATCTTGAAATGCTTTCAAATATTTAGCTCATTATCGTTTTTTTTTTTGCTTTGTTTTGTTTTTTTAAAAAAAAAGAAAAGAAAAACATGATGGCTTCTCGTGTTGACATTTGTTATTAAACATAGCTCGCATCATAATATGTTAATGAACTAATTAATATAATACATAATTTACCACATTTAATGTTAACGAGCTAATTATAAATAAAACATATATTATGATCATAAAAATATTTTTTTAATGCAAAAAATATTTTTAATAAAAAAAAATAAAGACTTATATTAGCAAGAAAAACAAAAATAAATTCATAGGACTCATTTACGCTCACCCTCCAAATACCAGGAATGCTTAAATAAATATGTTGTGTTTGACCTGGATTGCAGACTCAAACTAATAGTAACAAAAAATACGAACATCTGAAGTTTAATATACTTTATTAGGATTAAATATATTTACATAATATACAATCAATGAATATACTGCCACGTATATAATCTCAATTAATGTAGGGCCGGTCGTGCTTGAAGGACTCGACTCACTTCCAGCTGTATGGTACAGCCTGTCTCGTCTAATTGTCCAATGACTCTTCCGGTTGTACCAGACAGCTTGCCTCGAGTCTGCTGTGGTCTTAGCAGCTTCCACGTCTTATCATGGACCTGCCTCCAGACCAAACACAACAAAAGATAAATATTTGAAATTACTCAATATTTAAATTCCATATATGATCTATTCATTTTAGTGCTTAGATATGCTGAAAACAATATTTATTATTTTTAACAATATAAACACAAAAATAACAACGAACCCATTTTTATCAGGTTTATATATTAAAAAAGATTTGAAATGTAGACACGTAAATAGTAACATAGGGATATAATCTAATTAATAAGCCTATTATGAGCAAAAATCATTTTAAAATTATCCCACAAATGCAGAAAAATACTAGAGTACAATATTTTTTATGAGAATAAGCAAACCAAGATATTAATGTTTTTAATAACTTTTTTCGTCCTTATTGATTTCTTTTCCTAAAGAGAAATAGCTAACCATTGTATGCGTTGACCATACAATTATCTAAATGTAAGCGGAATTATTTTTAGATACCTGAAAGATATACAATTCCATTTAAAACTTAAGTACTATTTATATGAGCACAGACTTTCACACAACCCACCACTCTCCACACTATCTCACAACATTTATGTGTTCAAGCGTATCAGTGTTGTGAGATAGTGTGGAGAGTGGTGGGTTGTGTGAAAGTCTGTGCTCATATACTTTACATATATAGACACAGGTATATAATAAGCCTGTGTTTTTCAGTTATTAAGTACTATATTATAAATATAGCTAACTAATTACTACACCATATATCTTTAAAAAAAACTTAAATTAAACATAGCAACGATTTTATATTATCCTTAGTTTATTTACTCTTCTAAAAATACGTACATATTGAATTAATTTTGCAATATCCGTTTGCTAAGACTATAGTTATAAAAAATAATGGTTCATTTAAAAATGCTATTTAGGAAATCATTTACCTTTTTTTTTTATGTAGTCTTAAAAACTATACTAATAACTTTTATTTGAAAAATATATATATATTAAACACAGAGTTAAAACATTTTCAGTTTCTAGAAACCCTTGTTGAAGGCAACCATTAGATTTAAACAACAACATCTAATAATATAAAATCATATATTTAACTTTGTAGGCTTCAAAATGCATTCACGTGATCGCTATTAGATTTTCTAATAATCACTGAATCTATTTTATTAATGATTCAGCCCTTTTTATCTTCTGATATTATGTTTGGTGTTCATTGTCTATGCTTCTTTAAAGTTGGAAGCATAACCAATTATTCTTTCAGGTTCTAAAAATACTGATGATATCTCTTGACTCTATTTTAGTTTTATTATATGCAGTACAGTAGATCATATCCAGGTATTGAGAGAAATTATAGAAAGGACAAATGAATATGAGTTGCCATTATGCTTAGGATTTGTAGACTATGAAAAAGCATTTGATTCTATAAACATTTCTTCGATGATTAAAGCATTGGATCATCAAGGTATAGATCCAGGCTATTGTCATATTTTAAAGAATATTTATAAAAATGCAACAGCAACAATTAGATTACATAATGATAGTAGGAAAATCAACATTGAAAAGGGTGTAAGACAGTGTGACTCTATATCTCCAAAACTTTTTACAGCAGTGCTGCAAGAAGTATTTTGTGGATTAAAATGGGAAGCTAAAGGAGTGAAAGTAAATGGAGATTATTTAAGTCATTTAGATTTTTCAGATGATGTAGTTGTTTTTGCAAATAATGTTTTAGAGCTATAGGAAATGTTGCAGGAGTTATCATATGAAAGTAGGAAAGTAGGACTAAAGATAAATGTTAAAAAGACTAAAGAAATGTTTAACAGATTTTTTCAAAATAGGAAAATAAAGATTGATTATGATGAGTTAGAAGAAGTTAACAGTTACAAATAGCTTGGTCAGATTATTAATACAGATGGAAATATAATGGATGAAATTAATCATAGAATTAAACTTGGTTGGAGTGTTTTTGGTAGAAATAACTTGATACTACAAGGAAATATGCCTATGTGTTTGAAAAGGAAGATTTTTAATAAATGTGTTTTGCCAGTTCTTACTTATGGATCTGAGACTTGGATACTTAATAGAAGAGCAATACAGAGACTTCAGACCACTCAAAGAAGTATGGAGAGATGCATGTTGGGAGTAACAAGAAGGGATCAAAAACGCAATGTATGGGTAAGAGAACAAACAGGTATTACTGATGTCATTGAAAAAATTAAAAGACTGAAGTGGAGTTGGGCTGGACATATTGTTAGAAGAGATGATAATAGATGGACAATTGAAATTTTAAACTGGATTCCAAGAGATTGTAAAAGACCCAGAAAGAGACTAAATGTGAGATGGATGGATGAAAGTATGCAGGGCTGATGTGGAGAAGAGAAGCTAAAGATAGGAAAAGATGGATTGAACTTGGAGAGACCTTCATCCTGCAGTGTATTGATAATGGTTGATGATGATGATGATGATGATATACAGTATATATATATATATATCATCATTATTAATCCATTGTAGGATGAAGACCTCTCTAAGTTTAATCCATTTTCTTCAATATCTAGCCTCTCTTCTTCACATCCTCTAGCACACTTCCTTATTTTATCCATCCATCTCACATGTGGTTTTTTCAAGTTCTTTTATGATATCTTGAAATCTAATTTAAGATTTCAATTGTTCATCTATTATCATTTTTTATAGCAATATGTCCAGCTCAACTCCACTTCAGTCTCTTAATTCTTTCAATGATTTTTGATCTCTTATTATTATTCCTAACATGTACCCCTCCATATGTCATTGAGTGGTCTGAAGTCTCTGTATTACTGTTTTGTTAAGTGTTCAACTCTCAGATTCATAAGTAAGATCTGATAAAACACATTTATTAAAAACCTTTTTTTTTTCAAACACATAGGCATATGTCCTTTTAATGTTAAGTTATTTCTAACAAAAGCACTCCAACTAAGTTTTATTGTACAATTAATTTCATCCATTATGTTTCCATCTGTAATAATAATTTGACCAAGGTATTTGTAGCTGTTTTCATCTTTTGAGAAAATGCATTGAACATTACTTTAGTCTTTTTAACATTTATTTTTAATCCTACTTTCTTACTTTCTTCTGATGACTCTTGCAACATTTCCTGCAGCTCTAACACAATATTTGCAAAAACAACTACATCATCTGTAAAATTTAGATCATTTAAATAATCTCCATTTACTTGTATTCCCTTAACTTCCCATTATAATCCATAAAATACTTCTTGAAAAACTGTTGTAAAGTGTTTTGGAGATATAGAGTCACCCTGTTGCATACCCTTCTCAATGTTAATCTTCCTAGTATCATTATATAATGTAATTGTTGCCGTCACATTTTTATAAATACACTTCAAAATATGACAATATCCCGGGTCTATAAATTTATGATTTAATGCTCTAATCACTGAAACAATGCTCATCAAATCTAATGCCTTTTCAAAATCTACAAATCCAAAGCATAATGGCAACTCATATTTATTGGTCATTTCTACTCTCAATACTTGGATGTGATCCACTGTACTAAAACCACTTTTAAATTCTTCTTATTTTTTTGGCTGGTTAAAATCCAATGTTCCCTATAGGTGAATTGTAATTATGTTGGTAAAAATTTTGTATACAACTGATAAGAGACTCATAAGTCTGTAATTTCTAATATCTTGCTTATCATTTTTTTAAATATTAATATTAGTATTGCATTCTTCCAATTATCTAATACATCTTTATCGCTTAGACATTTAGTATATAACTTTGCCAAAAAAAATTCTGTTTCTTTCTGTACTTCTTTTAAGATATCAATTATAATTCCATTATTATATGGAGCTTTCCTCTTTTTTATAAATTTAATTGCATGTCTCATTTCATTTGAAATCCAGAAGATATAATAGTTGTAAGAAGTACTTTTCCTTGTTCTTTATTGCTATATAATTATTGATATATATATATATAATGTAATGGGATAATAATTGATCTTCTACTCCATCACTCTTCACTGGGCTGTAATGAAACAAAAAAAATTGCCCTACAGATTTTTACACAATCATTTATTGCAGACTCAAAATTAAATAAAAGATAATGAAGAAATGCCCTTCTGGTTTAAATATTATTTATAACAGAGCAAAACATGTATCAACAAATAGTAACTCTATTATAACCTGTATAAAATTATCTACCTCAGTCATTGGTCACACTATGCAATACCAACATTGTCAATACATAATTATTTAGATTATTCACTACACTAAAATAAAACACTGATGACAATCTTTATTTAAAATCTTACTTATTCAGATAGCATATTAAGACAAAAGAAAACAAACAAGATCATCACTTCAGACATCATAAATCAATTCATTACCCCAAAATAGAATACATAATCAGTGAAATCATATATCATTGTTTTAAACAGTAATATATACCTAAAATATTCATCTAATTTATAGTTAAATAAAACCAACATCAAATCAATAAACAACAAAGTTCTGATATACTTTACTAATCCACTATTGCGTATAGTAATGTCAATGTATGATAAAATTCAGTATTCCCTAACTAAATAAACTAGTATATAAATGGTTATGATAACACTTAGAGGATGTTCTATAAATCTACAATATCTATAATGTTTAAATAAAATAAACCATTAATCAGTTTTATATCTAGTTTAATAAAGCATTAAAAATAATTTATCTATACTATATTTATATCAATATACTATTATTGCTTAAGTTACATATCAAAATGAAATGATTAATAAGAACATATTATCTGTGAAACTATTGGATAACCTTGCATTTGTAATATCTAATCATATCATTATATCAAATATAAAGTAGATTTCTATTGGATATTTATCAAATCATAATCAACTAATCCTATCCATCTATTTCAATTGTCTGCAAATCAATTATTAAAATGGATTTTATGACAATTAAACCATATAAAATAATTATTGACCTTTTATTTAAGTCAAAGATAGGCATTAAAATTTAATAGTTAATTAAATTTATGATGCATCTCAAAGGTATTTAAAGATAATTAAGGCAGATCCTTCTGACTAATGACAGAATAAAATCTATCAAGATCTTTATAACTGGACAAGATAAGCTTTTAATAATTAACTGTGAACTAATTATATTATTTACATCATCAAAATTAGCCCAGATAAAGTAAACAAATATTTCAACATAATGTCCATATAAAGTTTATCTCTAATTAGATTTAAACAGTAATCATGTAATAAAATAGATATGTATAAAACCCTATTTCACTTACCTCTTAGATCAAACAAATTACCTTGCCTACTTTAAAAAATAAATAGACATGTTTATTAGATTTCAATTAAATTTAAATTTATTAATTTATAATAAGAATTAATAATGATAGTAATAAAAACAAACAAACGATGTATGCAATTGACTAAAATTGTAGCCTGTTAAGAAGTACAAATACTATTTCTTCTTAATATATAATAAATTTGATTGTATATTACTCTATAAAATTAATGCCAAATAATAAATAAATATATATGGATCACAAAATATATTGTAGAGCAATGGAAAATATAAACAGTTGGAAAAATTTCAAGATATCTTCTCTAGTCTTTAAATAAAATATATATTCAGAAATATGACTAAATAAAATTGACTTTATTCATCTATTGATATGAGTTATAAATAATCAAATTAATGTAAAATTGATTCTATTTAAACTCTTCTATACAAATATCCCTAAGTTAAAATTTAAATTAAAAAAAAAAATGAATATTTGAAAATATTGAGTCAGAAATCAATTTATATCATCAATAAGAGTTTAAACTTTTTTAAAAATAAATCTCTCCACATTTTATTGTGTGAATAGCTTATCATATAATAATATATATATTATTTGATCCTATATTTTAAAATAGAAATATAAACAAACATACATTTTTTATATATATTTTTAATGAAAAATATACACAGATATCATACCACATAAGTGAAAAGTCTCATTTTTTCTTTTACCCACTGTTTCATTGTAGGTTCTGGTTTCCTTCTTTCTGATTTAAATGCAGAGAAATAATTCTTCTTGAACTAGAGAAGAGACAAGCATGAATAATAATAATAATAATAATAATAATAATAATAATAATAATAATAATAATAATAATAATGTTAATAATAATAATAATAATAATAATAATAATAATAATAATAATAATAATAATAATAATAATAATAATAATAATAATAATAATAATAATAATAATAATAATAATAATAATAATAATAATAATAATAATAATAATAATAATAATAATAATAATAATAATCAAGAATCTTTTATTCCAATAGCTTTCTTTTTCATTCAAATACATGTTTAATTTATTTTATAAAGAGTAGTTAGTTAGATTAGGCAACATTATACTGTGCCGGTCGGATTTGTATGTTCACATAACAAGATCTAGCATCTAGGCAAAAGTACCTCGAATCCAATCATGTGCAAGATACACAGGTCAGGAACACTCATGAACTCTGCCCTATTTGCCTATTTCCCAGATCTATAACATTATGAACAACAATCCCGATGACATCGATCTAATTTACTTCTCACCGCCGGCATCGATCATCGGAGACACAAAAAGACTCTAGGCTAAACTTTAATGATAGACTAACTTAATAACTAGCTATATTTATGAGCAATGAAGGCTCATGACCTAGCATATTAATTATGTATTTAGCAGAGATCATCTAGTCATATTGAGCATCATTAATAACTTAAAATATTAACTTAACTAAAAGAAAGCAATGGTTCAAGATGATATATATATATTTAAGATTTATTACAAACATTATGTCAGGTTATTTATCCGACATTAGCCTCACAAGTATATATATATATTTGATTCATATTTAACAATAACATGATATTTGCGGCTATGCCAATAATATATATATATGTGTGACTTAATGAACTAGCACTATTGGAATACATTACTAGAATACTATTACACCCCCAGAGACAAAAAGAGCATTTACTTGATTTGAAAAAGACAATAATTTTACAAGCAGATATTATATTTGGTTATATTCAATATTATTATTAATTTGAGTTATACATATTTAATGTGCGGGGTGGATAATGAATAATTATATAAACGATACTAAATCTATCGCATTAATACGTATAGTCAACTAATGGAAATATATCTGTTTAAAGAAATCATCTCATTATGACTTATGGCTATTTCTGGGCGACTAATAAGACACTGAACGGCAGTGCGTGCATGGTGGCAGATTGGGTTGGTCCAATTATGGATCCTGGAGTGTGCTTCATGAATTTTAAGTATGAAGTTGACCGATTTCCTCTGCAATGTAGGCAGGGTCGGTATTGAGATGAAGGATGGTCAGCTATGTCTTTATCGGGCTGGATTTTCCAGAGTGATTCCCGTATAAAGCACGCACATAAGACCAAGTATGTCCCCAGGGTGGTTTTACAGCCTGGTTCAAGGACATTGAGAACGACGATGGGGCTCGACTTAGTGAATACCTCCATGTGAGAAAGAAGCATGAATATATATATAAAACGAAGTGGCCTATATGCACACAACACTTAATAATACTATATAAATATAATTCTAAAGATTAAAGATTATCTAAACATATTTATTGCCCATAAATTGTGAAATACTCGGCATAATGACATGGTTTCTTCATTAAACAAACATGGATAATAATTCTAATTAAATATAAAACTAAGATCGGAAGAGCCCCCCCCTTACATTATGTTACTTAATATTATTCATTACTTCCCACACATTTAATAAATCTCAATCTTGGTTAATAAATGCCCTTATGAAAATATATAAATTATTACAAAATAAATGGGTGGTGGTAATAGCTATGATGGGTTTTACATATATAATATAATTTAATAATAAGAGATAGCGCATTATTTAGGAAGGAAAATATAAAAAACAGATGTCAATCTGTTTTTCTACAGTAAACATAAAAATATAATTAGTTTGTTTATCTAAAATCGCGAGCACCTGGGCAAGTCGAATAAGACTTGTTTTGGTTAAGTTATAAATTAATTACCCGATAAATGATGGGTGGGGAAAACGAAAATGAATTATATGCTTGCGATTTTAGAATATCATTGGCATTTCTTTTAAAATATAAATACATAAATCTAAATGAAAATTATTTGCCGCTTGGAAATAAAAGAAAAGAAAAACATTTTATAGGAGGCTTAATATTGATTAGTTATATAGAGTTATAAGAATTACATATTTTGAAGACATTTAATATAGATGATTAAAAAAAATATAAATATTACAGAGAAGGCAGGATTTAAGAATTACGAGCGGTCAAAGTTCTTTTACCTTGCTTATTTGGAAGAGCGATTTTACTAGGAGTCAGTCCATCGGTATTGTTTCACTAGATCTAGGGTAGCATTATTATTTGATAGTTAGCATTTCACTTTCACTGGAAAAATATATAAAGTTCATCAGTACGGGATGCAGAGCTTCATTTATGGGAACAGCATATTAGAATGGAGGAAAAAGGTGAAATTTCCCCTACTCACGGCACATTGAGTGAGAATCAAAACTGGCATGGAATATGTCTAGCAACATAATTATTTAGTGGTCTCCTCCCTTGTGGATTCAAATCCAGCAGTATATATACTTTTATTTTGAAGATGTAACTTAGCAACTACTGCTGGACCTGAGGTGGTTTAAGCACTTAAGGTTCATCTGGAATAGTTTGACCGGATACTCTTATCTAATAAGATGTTTGAAACAATGCAATTTTGTTATCAGTTTCTCGAACGATTGTTTTAAAATAAATCTTATGATTTTAAAACAAGCTAGCATGGACAATTTCCACTAATGGGTTTATTTTATTATTACAAATTCGTAATCTTTTACTTTTATCTAAGGGATCTTCCGGGTAATTGTTTTTCGAGAGACTTTTTAACAAGATTGCATCATTTCTGGCTACAAAATTATATATGAAAAAATAATAAGTTTCATATATGATACCTTATATATAATATAACTTTATTAATTTATTCGCAATCTCCTACACTGAAATATATATAGATTTATGACTTATGCCCGTATACACATGAGAATATTATTAAATAAAATATTTTTAAATTAAAATACATAAGTGTTTACATGATTTATGTTAAAATACTAAGCAAAAGAAATATATATATTATTAGCTATGTATATACGTGCATAAAGGTGGGTTTGAATATTGTTAGATAGTAGGAGATTGGATGTGGGCTGTGAAACAGGATCTGAGTATCAGATCATCTGCTTCAATACACCACTGGTATTCTATTTGTTTTTTGCAATGGTATATTAAAGAATATTCTTCCATTGACAAAATTCAGTTATGATGCAAATGAATAATAAACGCTATCATTTTTCCAAGTCAATAAGGTGAAATTTCCATTACTTAATATCACCCAGAACTTAAATTAATTGATCTTGTAAAATTTCATGATCAAAAATATGATATCCAAATATACATCATGAGGTTTGTATTCATCACTAATACATATTTGAAATCCCAGATTTTAACAATGGGATATTTTATAGCTTTCTTGTAATACAATGAATTTTTGATTGTTTTTTTCCTTTCTTCTTTTAAAATACATTCTGCCATTTTCCCTGGAATTTTATTAACAATCTACCTTCAATTAAATGGGTGCCAGTTTAATACTTTATTCTTCCATTATTTTAAAAATTAATCACTTTTTAAATAAAATTGATAATTTTAAAGACGAATGTAAAAGTGTCTGTTCTGGACAATGACAAAAGTTATAAGAATTAGAGCTAAAGCATTTCAGTTCTATTTATAACCTCTTTTTGCTGCTGTTAATGTTACTAAGGCAACTGTTCAATTGAACTCAATGGTAACTCAATTCAGCCTAATAAAATTTGTCTCCATTTAATAAATAAAAATTAAGATTTAAAAAAAAAATATTGGATACAGTCAAGAAAAAAAATTGTTTTACAATTTCAATATCATTTTTCATTTTCAACCAAAAACAAAGAATTCATGGGAAATTTTCTATATCTTCTAATGAATATATGTTTTAATACATATTTTTAAAAATATATCTCACTAAACTAATAAATCAACACACATATATGAAATATTCAATTTTGGAATAAATAAGTTGCTATGGTGAATGTAGTAATAAAAGTTGAAACATGTAATAATAATTTCATTTAAGTGATCTATTTTAAGATTCACTTATTTTTCTTTTAAAATAGACTACAACTGATTTATGATTTGATAATAATATTAACAATAAATAAGAATGCTGTTTTAATATTTTGGTTGCCATGGTTACATAGTCAATCTTTATAATTCAACACTTCCATTATCCATATATCAAGTCAAATGAAACTAAATAAGATCAATATATATTTTTTATATCTGTAATATACAGCTAAATCTAGGTACAATGTATAATATAAATTAATGAATAGAAATGAGGAGATAATATCCATTAAATAGAGATAAACTTTAACTTAATGTTATTAATAAATTATCAATTTAACAATTCCTGAGGCTAAGCAAGTTTTTTTCAAAAAACTATAATAGCTCATTGCAATATAAACTTCATCAACACTCCTTTAACAGTTTAAGCAAGCAATCTTTATTTATAACAGTTTTGACTGTCCTAGCAGTCTTCTTCAGATCTAGAAAAAGTTTAAGGTCTGAAGAAGACTGCTAGGACAGTCAAAACTGTTATAAATAAAGATTGTTTGCTTAAAGTATTAAAGGACTGTTAATGAAGTTTATATTGAAATATGAAAAGAAGCAGAATATAAAGGCAAAAAGAAGTAGATAAGAGTTATATATGAAATAGTTCTTTTTGGGGAATCTTTAAAGTAAAAGGGATTCTCTTTCACTTCAAACCCCAAGTTCTTATATGGATTTAAACCCTGAAAGTTATTTTTATAGGTGTGAGAATGTGAAAGAAAAGCATTTTTCTTGACATTCTGCAAATAATATTTTTAATTTGCAAGTTGATAAGTATATTGATTTCAAGCCATTCTAAATGCAAGTGCCAATTTAAATAAGATTTGATATTAAAAATAAATACACAAATATATTTCTTATTCCACATGCAAAGTGCAATCAATTTACACTATGATTATGGTTACTTGAAAGTCTGAGTTCAAATCCCCTATATTTACTATGATTATGGTTAACGTTATTGAAAGTACACCCAGCTTTGGGTTATAAAGAAGAAAGAGAAACCACTTCATTATGCAAATAAACAAACCTATGCAAATTTAAATTACAAATGCAAATGAATAAAAAATTAATATATCTATACAAGAATAAATCAATAATTGCATAATGCTAATTGAAACCCAAACATAAAAAATGAATACAAACCAATGCTAAAATAATTCACTAGTGCTACCTATATTTAGAAAACCACAGTCTGAATCAAGCAACATAGTAAAATATATCCTTTTGGCTGTTAAGTTGGTGGGCTAGGGGTTAGCGTAGCTGCCTTCCAAGCAGCTGGCCTGGGTTCGCTTCCCAGTCAACGCTTTGACATATAAAAAAAAAGTTGCATGATAGTTATCTTTGGGTGTTTTTAATCATTTTTATGCAAATAATGTTTTATTTGCAAAACTTATTTAATGTATCATAATTAATATATTTATAATTACAATAGGAAGCTAGTTTTATATCAATTACTAGATTTATTGCTTTTGATAAAGGCTTAAATTTCATGATAAAAAAAATGATACTCAAAAATAGTTTAATCACAAAATGAAGACTAGCAAAAATAAATTAGAAAAACTATACCATGCTACATAAAATATCTGCTTTTGGTCTTGTATAATGTATTTATAATTACATCTGAGTGAAATTTGTAACCTAGGATAATCAGAGTCAAGATTTGAAATATAAATAGAAGTTCTGAAGAAAATTGCTCAGGGCAATCGAAACTGTCAATAGTGGGTTGTAATTATATGAAGCATTGTAAAAGTAATAAAGAAAGTAAATGATAATCAGATAATATAGATTTATCCAAAAATACCCCTCCAGAGTTGTTAAACCATTTTATGTCTTTATTTAATGTGTTAAAGTGTGTGGAGTAAAAATAGTAATTTTAAGATACAATTGCAAATAGAAACTTTAAATTTAACATAGCTATCTTTGTTTAAATATACCCTGACCTATGTTTAATAAAAAGTCTATATATTATATCTTTACTTAATTATTACAATCAAAGTATTAAAAAGCATATGCTGTCTTCTACCTTGTATAATTGTTTACGAGTTATTATTCCATCTGGCTGATAAATTAATTTCACTCTGAATTAGATCCTAAGATCTAGGTGCAGTGCTCTCATATCCAAGACTCCTCACTGATGAAGGCCACAAGCCAGAAACTAGTCTGGGGATATTGGATGAGTAGGCACTAGATAGGGATTTTATGCATAAGCCTTCTGCCATCCATTGATTGCTCTTGTTAGCACAAGATAGCACTACTATATGGAGAGTTTTGCTTTGTTTTGAATTGTTTAATAACAATTATGTGCTAGTATGAGATAGTGATCATGTGATGTTTAGTGGTAATTACCAACAATGTTGTCAAAGGTATGTTTATAAACACCAGAGCTCCCAAAAATAAGTGGATTCATTCTATTCTTGATCTTTTGTTCATCATCTACATTATTTTTAATTTATAGCTGGGGGGAAAGTGATTTGTTCCCTTTGTTTACAATTAAAAATAGTTATATGGGGTATTACAGGTGACATACCTGAAAAAAATTGAAGTTATTTATGAATTTTCAAAATTCACAAAGAATTTATGATTCCTAGCTTCATTTAAGACGTTAACTGATAATAAAATAACAAATAAACTAATCATTACTTATCATAAACTTTCAAATTTCACTTTAATTGCTAGATTTCTTTTTAATTAAATAAACACCAATTAATTAATCTTTCCTTCAGTATGTTCCAAATTTTAGTCAGATTGGTAAAATGCAGATTTCCCAAACAACATATAAAGAATCTTTTGCAATTGCATATATCAGTATCATTATGATTTTAAACCATTATTGATCCACTACAGGATGAAGGTATCTCCAAGTTCAATCCATCTCTGATCTATAATCTCTCTTCTCCACATAACCCCAGCATATTTCCATATTTCTTCCAAACATCTCACATGTGATCTCTTTCTACATCTTCTACAATCTCTTGGAATCCAGTTTAAGATTTCAATTGTCCATCTTCTAACAAAATGTCCAACCAAATTCCACTTCAGTCTTTTAATCCTTTCAATGATGTCAGTAACACATGCTTGTTCTCTCACTCGTGTATTTCATTTTCAATATCTTCTTGTTACACCTAACATATATATCTCCATAAATTGTTAAGTGGTCTGAAGGCTCCAATTGGCTCTTCTGTTAAGTGTTCAAGACTCTGATCCATAAGTAAGAACTGGTAATACTCATTTATTAAAACCTTCCTTTTCAAACACATAAGCATATTTCCATTTAATATTAAATTATTTTTATCAAAAGCATTCTGACCAAGTTTAATTTCATGATTAATTTTATCCATTATGTTTCCATCTGTAGTAATATGTGTCAATTGTATATATATGCGCATATGTCTATATATTTATAAGCATGATGATTAATAAAAAATAGAGTTTTAATAACTTCGCTTAATTCTTAAATAAATGGCAAGATTAATGGGGGGGGGTAGATTTTGGTTTGATGAATGGAACAGCTATTTTCAGAATCGTATCATTTGCTATATAATGTGTATTAATAAAAACAATTACTTAATTGTACATCTCTGTCTATCTGATTAATTTCATATAATTTATTAGTATATAACATCTTTTTCTCTTTACTTCTTTCAATTTCTCTGTATGTAATTTAATTATATGTTGTTATATTCAGTCATTTAAGTTGAAATAAAGTCATACTCATTTATAAGTGACTGTTAATGGATAATATAAATACTATCTGCTTATTTATTCAAATTTCTTTCAATAATTTTAAACAATGCAAAATTATTTGATTTTATAATAGCAACATATAAAATTAAACCAATAAACATCACATGATCACCATTTCTTATGCTTGCTATTAACTGTTTAAGCAAAACTCTTTATACGTATCGCCACTCAGTGCAAGATGCCAGATCCAAGGCTTCTCACTGATGAAGGCCACAAGCCAGAAACTAGTCTGGGGATATTGGATGATTAGGCACTAGATGGGGATTTTATGCACAGGCCTTCTGGCATCCCTTGATTACTCTGGCTTGCACTGAGTGGCAATATGTATAGAGAGTTTTGCCTGTTCTAATAACATAAAATTGTAATACAGTTACGCAATCAATCTGAGGTAAACTGCTTATCTTCATCTTTGCCATGGATTTCATCTACTTGCCAGAATTAAACAATTTATATAGATTATAACTGATGATAATTATATATAATCAATTTGAGAGGAATGTAACTAGTGGTTATTTTCATCTCGGCCAAAAATTTCACCTAATTTTCAAAATAAAACAAATTATTTAGGTATTTGATGATTCGAGGGTCAATACACAAATATTTACATTTTTATTTTAACTTTTCATTATATAAGTGCACCTTTTTACTGCTTTCAAAATGTAAAATATTTTAATGTCATCTTAATAAAATTAATGCAATACTTTATTTCATTTAATTATATAAATGCATTTTTAATTTAATGAAAATTTGCTTATCACTATTAAAATTACTTTGCGGAAGTGATATTACTCAGCTAAACTACATTATATAAAATAAATTAAACTACAAAAAATATTCTATATGCAATTTATATAAGAAAAAATGTAAATACATGTGAAATATAAATTTTAATCTTACCTAATTTTCAATTTAATATAATTTTGCAAGAATTTAAAGCAAAATTTGACACTAAATTCTGTTACTCTATTACTGGACCAACTGTCATTTTCTTGAATTAGCCATATATTAAATATAAGCTGAGAAATTATGTAATATTTTGTTCTTCCTTTCAATCTTTATTTTACTTTTTTAATCATTTGGGTTGTTAGAAGGTTGGGACATTATGAGTTCATGTCTATAGTAAAAAGAGATGTTTGATTCCTCAGAAATTCATAAAAAATTAGAGCACCAGAAATATCAACCTTACAACATGATTCATAAATCATTATACTCCAAAGTTACCACAATACCGTTGCACTAAACCATGGAAGAACATGTTATTAATCATTTCCTTGCTTTAATTACATGCACACACACACACACATTTTTTAAATTTTATTATATATTTTACCCTTTTTTCTGTTTGGAGTGTATAATGAAATTTACTTATACTCTTCATCCTCTACTTAACTAGTCTGTTTTACTTTCAGTGTTTCTTCTTCATTATCACCGTCTAAGATGTAATCTCTATCTCGTTATCATCCTTAATTTTTAGGACGATCTTCAAATATTTTATCAGCAAAATTAAGAATTCTTTTGGGGTTTTTTTTCAATATATTTAATTCTTTGTAATAATTCTTGTTTCTATTTTTAAAATAGTTTCTCTCGAGTGCTAATCTTAAAATGGTTTTTTTAAGTAAAGCCTTCTTTTTTGTTTTCTATTCTTGTTCATCTTACTTATGTGATACTGATGTTGCTTTAAAGATATTGGCACTGCTTTGCAGCAATTTGAGCTAAATTCTACTTTATATAATTTACATGGACACCCAAGACAATTAAATTTTTTTAAAAACAATTCTAACTAACTTCATGCATTAAAGAGCACTTTTAATGTGTTTTTATTTTAAACAAACATATGTTTATCTTTTTCACGTCTTTGATCATATATTTCAGTAATGTGTGATGAATCAGAAGTTTAAAATATATGTAAATACATGTTGTATGAAGCTAAGTATTTCTAAAATTAATGCGTATATAAGTTTCTAATGAATCTGTAGTGTGAGAGGTTGGTCTGACTTTTGAGCAGATGGGTGGTTGTGGTAAGATTGAGCTAATAGTGAAAGATGCACTGACAAATAAGCAAAAATCTTGCAAATATATAATTAATAAATCACAAGTAAAAAGACAACAGAAGAGAAAAATATTTTAAAAAGCTAAAAAATATCAATGAACATCAAAGCATACCATTTATAAATTAGCATAGAATATCAGAATTTTTTTTACTATTTATAAAAGTAACATGAAGAAGAAATATTATAAAATCATTTCTTCATCACATGATCACCATTTCTTATGCTTTCTCATAACTGTTATTAAAACAGGCACAACTCTCCATACAGTAGTGCCATTCAGTGCAAGCCAGAGTGATCAACGGATGCCAGAAGGCTTGTGTATAAAATCCCTATCTAGTGTCTACTCATCCAATATCCCCAGACTAGCTTCTGGCTTGTGGCTTTCATCAGTGATGAGCTTTGGATCTGAGAGCACTGCACCTAGATCTTAGGATCTAATGCAAGCCTCCAGGAGCCATCTTTTATCTCTAATTACAAAACTTTGAGTCTAAAATTGAAAACACAATAATATTTTCAATTCAAGCTCATTAGTTTATATAGTCATATAGGTCTGAACTCAGTTCAGTACCTATACATTTTAGTGTCTTTGGTTCTTTAATAATCATAGTCACCACTATCCTATTAGGCAGGATTGGTATTAAACCACTAAACATCACATGATCACCATTTCTTATGCTTTCTCATAACTATTGTTAAAACAGGCAAAATTCTCCATACAGTAGTGCCACTCAGTGCAAGCCAGAGTAATCAATGGATGCCAGAAGTCTTGTGCATAAAATCCCTATATAGTGCCTACTCATCCAATATCCCTGCACTAGTTTCTAGCTTGTGGCCTTCGTCAGTGAGGAGTCTTGGATATGAAAGCACTGAATCTTACTCTGGCTTGCGCTAAGTATGGAGAGTTTTGCCTGTTTTAAAATTATTTCTTACAAACTAAAATGAATTGTGTAATACTTAAACTTCACATCTTTTAAAACTTTTTCATTTTAAAATATAATTATTTATATCAACAGATGTACCTGGCCTATAAAGGCCATGCCTTTTTTTAATTGGTTGCTTTAATGAAAATTTTTTAAGATTTAATGTAAATTAAACAAAACATTTTAATATTACATAAATAAATTTGATAAATGTACCATCATTTTTGTATTACTGTATATTAATGGTGCTTTTGGAAAGACAGTGGTTTTTTTAATTGGTTGCTTTAACAATTTTTTTTTTAAGATTCAATGCAAATTAAACATGAGATTGTAGTACTATATAAATAAATGTGAGAAATGGATGCCATCATTTTTTGTATTATGGTTTATTAATAGTGGAATTACATCCTAGACAGCCTGCAAGACCATCATTTTTGTAATATTTTTTTTAATCAGTTATTTTAGCAATTTTTTTTGCTTTGCAGAATGACTTGCTTTGAACAAAATGCTTGTAATCAAATTGTCTCTAAATTTAAATTTAAATTTTTAAATATACTGTTATATTTGATATGTGTATTTGCCTGTGTTATGGAAACCTATTAGTGGTAGAATTACTTCCTTTGCATAAAATATTCTTTATAATGCAGTCAAACATAATAGTTTTTCAAATTGTTGACATGTGACAGTCTTATGAACAAACCTACATTCACCAATCAGACAACAGAGAAAATAGGGATTCTATTTATATGATTGTGACAATAACTTAATTCAAAGTGAGAACCAAATGATTTTTTCTTCTAAATCAATGTGTACCAAATGACGACATTTCTAAAGGAAGATTAACTTCTACAAAAATACAAATTTCGATTTAATATATATTTTTTTTAAATGTCAAACTAATTTAATCTAATTTCAAATTTAGAAAAAATGAAATGAGAATGCAAGATAAACTATTAAAGATATAATTATTATAAATAATTGATTATCGTTTCTGCTTATGTTTAGGTGAACATAAATATAATAAAAAGACACTAAAATAAAAAAATGTTGAATCTTTAAATAATTGTCAAATGCAAATAACATTTTTTCAAAGTAATATATACTAACTCCTAATAGTATATTTAAATTTTGTACAGCATATTGCTTATCCAATACCTACATTGTGAAATTATTTGGATATTATGATTTGCTCCAATTTAAAGAAGAAATAACAGATTTCATAAATATAGGTAAATTGATACTTCTTTATAATAACATTATTTTTGCTTCTTAGACAAAAACCAAAATCATTGGCTGTGATATTAACATTGATTTTTTTTTAATTGTAGCATTACACATAAATATTTTAAGTTCTTCTTAGTATCTAACAGTAAACATGTTTAGAAGTTTAATGAATAATATTTTGATAGTGTAATATTCTTCATTCTCACACAAGGTAGGGATAGGTTTCTATCCACTTTTAACACCTTGTAGATGGGTGTAATCGTAAATACATGACCAAGACATGTGAAAAAGATATATAATCCCCCAAAAATCACATTTTGGGCAGAATCAGTACTCATTGGTAGTCCCATATTACAATCTCTTAGATATATCTCTGTATCATTGTTCATTATATATGAATAGAAAATCACTAATTGATAAATATCACCTTACCACCATCACAACTTTCACACAAAACACTTAATGGAGGTATATTATTTTTTATTATTCATTCATTAAATAAGAGATTATTGACTTAATGAATAATATTTAAATTACACTACAGAAATATTATTTATTAAATGAATAACCTCTAGTCTAATGAATGCCTAATAAACATTATTAATATGTTTAGAAATTTTTTTTTAAATAAATTGTTATGATTTGTAATCATAAAGTGCAGTATAAATAAATAATTTTATTCTTTACTGAGGAAAGAAAAACAGGCAAACTCTCCATACAGTAGTGCCACTCAGTGCAACTTGAGTAATCAATGGATGCCAGATGGCTTGTGCATAAAGTGCCTACTCTTCCAATATTCCCAGGCTAGTTTCTAGCTTGTGGCTTTCATCAGTGTGGAGCCTTGTATCTAAGAGCACTGCATCTAGATTCTGGCATGCATTGATTACTCTGGCTTGCTCTGAGTGGCACTACTGTATGGAGAGTTTTGCTTGTTTTAATCTCAGTTATGAGCAAGCATAAGAAATGGTGATCATGTGATATTACTGAGGAAAGCTTATATGATATTTAAATATTAATGTAAAGAAATAATGTCAATATTATAAAAAATGCAATTCTTCCATTTCCTACCATACATATCAAAAATATATCTAAGACTTTTAATGGATGCATAAAGAGAAAAAAACAACAGATTAATAGTAATTTTTTTAACTAAATGACCAAACTGCTCTTTTTTTTATAATTTCTTCAATTAGAAATTGATACAAAAATTTTTAGCGGTTATTTCCCGTCAGTCTAGATTTTTTCAGTTTGAAATGTTAATCTTTTACATATTAAGAAATTAAAAATTATTAAATTTAAATTAATAGTAATAGCATATATTCTTTTTGATATAGATAATCCAATAATTACTCACTTAAAAGATTATGTGACATCTGAGCATTAAAAGTAACAATTTAACATTTGATCATAATTCTTGAATTAATCACTTTATCAATAAGCTTTCCTTTCTATTAATTTAATATAAACAGTTATAAGAAAAATATTAAAATAAATAAGAAATATATGTGTGTACATTTTGGCACTTTTGTTTCTTTAATAACTATAGATACAATCATCCTATGGGCAGGATTTTTATAAAACTACTAAACATCACATGATCATTATTCCCTATGCTTACATAAGCTGTTAAAACTGTATGTGATGTGATGTGATGCAATGTGGCTCCTCTTTTATTGGAGGTAGAAATCCCTCAGCTATGCCCAGAGAAACCTGTTAATAGCAAATTCTTCATACAGTAGGGTCACCCAGAACAAGCCATAGCATTACTATATGAAGCATTTGACGCTGTTTAACAGCTTGTGTAAGTATAGGCAGTGGTGATCATGTGATGTTTCAGTGGTTTCATATCACTCATGCCAATAGGATGATGGTGACCATGATTATTAAAAAAATGACACCAAAATGTATAAATACTGAACTGGGTTCAGATCTGTATGAATGCACAAGTGAATTGGCTTGGATTGAAAGCATATACTTTCATTTTGAGCTTATAGCTTTATATGAACTAAATAGGTAAAAGATGATTGTTGGGAAGTGCATTAGATCCAAATATATAGGTACAGAGCTCTCAGATTAAAGACTTCTTATTGATGAAACCAGAAGCTAGAAAATAGTTTAGGGATATTAGATGAGTAGGCTCTATATAGGAATTTTATGCACAAACCTTCTAGCATTCATTGATTACTACAACTTGCACTAGGTGGCACTGCTGTATGGAGAGTTTTTTATTGTTTTAACAGCTCATATAAACACAGGAAAATATGATAATGTGATCATGGTTTTATATCAACCTTGCTCTTAGGATGATGGTGACTATGATTATTAAAGAACCAAAAATAACAAAATGTATAGACACAAAAGTGGGTTCAGATCTGTGCAAGTATATAAGTGAATTGACTTGGATTGAAAACATAATTGTGTTTTTGTTTTGAGCTTATAGTTTTATATGAACTAAATAAGTAAAAATGGCAGCTGGATGGTTGCATTAGATTCAAATATCTGGGTACCATGTTCCAGATCCATGGGAATTCATGATTAAAGCCATAAGCTAAAAACTAGTCTGGGGATATTGGATAAGTAGGCACTAGAAAGGAGTATTTTGCACAAACCTTCTAGCATCTTTTGATTACTATGGCTTGCACTGGGTGGCCCTACTGTATGGATAGTTTGCTACTGCTTTAACAATTTATGTAAGCATAGTAAATGATGAAAGTGTGATGTTTCAATGCTTTTATTTTTTTTAAAAAGTGTGAAAACAATTGTTTAAAATTATTATAAGTAAAAAAAATAAATATATTATTTTCTAAATTGCATATTTATTAATTTTATAGTTCTCAGCTGTGTGATATTATGGAGTACTTGATGTGGCTACTGTTACCTTCAGATTTTTTCTTCTACCTATAATGCTTTTTCTATTTATGTAATCATTTGATCGTACAAGCTGGAACTAAAGTGAATATGTATTTATAAGTTCAAAAAAATATGAAGATGTCATTGTCTACACAGGAAATACTACAAACGACCAACAATACTACTAATTAGTAGACCCTATGAGAGGGCAATTGTTAGACTGCTTGCAAACTCTACTTCTATTGGTGGTAGCAAAGTTGAAATGGTATATTTTTTCTCATTTAAAGTTTCTCATTATTTTTATAAAATACTTGTATAGTAATTATTAAAATGTAAGTATTCTAATTGTTAAACCACTGAACATCTAGGTGCAGTGCTCTCAGATCCAAAGGCTCCTTACTGATGAAAGCCACAGCTAGAAACTAATCTATTGACATTGGATGAGTAGGCATTAGATAGATATTTTATGCACAAACCTTCTTGCATTCATTGATTACTCTGGCTTGCACTGAGTGGCACTACTGTATGGAGAGTTTAACCTCTGGGTATTCTAATTGGTCTCAGATTGCACTTAAATTTTTTTCAAATGTTTTAATTTTAAAAATACAAGGTAAGAAATTCATAACACTCTACTAAACATCACAGTAAAAAGCTTTTGTGATATTTTAATAACTGTACATGTAATTTTAGAACAGAATTTCATAGCTTTATGATGATCTAAAAATAATTAATTTGGGTTCAATTATCTAAGATTATGTTAATTTAATTTTTACTGGCTTTGTGATAATTATCCAATAGGAAATAAGTTATTGCTTTCATTATATATTCTATATTATTTCACTTTATTATTTATTTTAATTTGTAAAGTTCAAATATTACTTTTTAGAATTTCTTTTATAAATTTATATTTCTATAAGTAAAATTTATTAATTCATAATGCAAAAAAATGATTTTATTACTAAAATAAATGTTGGGACTATAATTCAAACTGTGACTAGGGAATCATATGAAAAGCATTAAAAGATAGATAAATTAATGATGGATATCCTAACTTAATTTCAAACATTCTTTAAATACTTGATTAATTCTTAAAATAAATTCCAAATCAATTATTGGCATGTGAATACTTATAATGGTTTTATGTAGTAACTTTTTTCATAATTCAAGAATTTTAAAAGTTTAACAGAAATATATTTGCAATTATAAGAAACCTGAGGGTACTTTGTTCAAAAAGTTAATTCATTCTTAGACACAATATAGATAATTATCCATTCTTTATTGACACATTAAAAGTTGTCTTAACCTGCTTCGGTGTTTTGGGCAAACCATTGGTGCATCATTGTTATTCGTTGAAGTTCAGTTTTCTTTTCAAAATTATGGAAAACTAAGAGAACTACGCATGCATGAATACCACAATTCTCCGAGTCTTTTTTTGTACTTTCTGTAGGTAAACACCATTTTTTTCTACAACAAAAAGTAAAGTTTTTATTAATTTTTTTCTGAGGAAGATCAATTATTTTTATTATTTTTTTCTCAGTTTCTTAGATTACACAGAGACAAAATGATACAAAGAAATTAATTGGCAGATATGGATTCAAAAATGGATTCTTCCAGCCTCAAGGAATTTGAAATTCCTAAACCATTTGATTCCGATGACAGTATTACATACAGCAATCTACAGGAATACTTCACATCATCATCTGGAGAAGAGGCAACCACTTTACTAGTGAAAAGATGAAGAAAAAATATAAATGTTCCAGACAATAGCAGTAGAGTAGGCCCATGAACTAGTGCTTCTAATATGCCTTTGGATGTTACTGCAGGACCAGTCAATGTAGAGAATTTCACAAAGACTCCAGATTTGAAGTTTTCAACTGTGGGTGAGTATTCTATCTTAGATTTCTTTTAAATGTTATTTATAAAAAGCTGTGTGTAAAAATTATTGAAGAAATTAATAAATATTCAAAATTTGACAGTATTTGTAAAATTCAACCTATTATAGGAAAATGCAAAGCTGCATACCAGATGCACAGAGAGATTGCAGTTTTTATTGTTTTTGTTTTACTAACTTGGTTTTTATTATTTTTGTTTTACTAACTTAGTTTTTATTGTTTTTGTTTTACTGATTACTTTTGCCAATTGGTAAACAAGATCTGGAATGATATCTTTTATTAATAATAATATTGAATAATATGAAATATTTAATATTTTGCATATTTATATTAGATAATATGAACAGAAATGCTTCTCTGGAAGACATATCCTAAAAGAGGTAGAATATAAACATTTTTATATATAAATATGTGCCTTTAGAACCTTTTTAATCTTTGACTTCTCATGTTCTAAATTTGTAAATTGTTTTCTGTATTGGTAATGATTATTCAGTATGATGATGTTATGAACAAGGTTGGTTTATCCAAAGTCTAAATTAAAATAATTTATAAAGGTAAGTAATAATATCTACACTTGTTTCATTATTTTTACATTCTGATAGAATTCTAATTTTTTTTTTATCTTTTATTAGGGAGAATATTTTTTCTTCCTGACACCTTGAACTTTTTCAACTTTGGGGTGAAGAAAAAAATGAAGAATTCTTGTCTTCTTATTACCATAAGTTCTGAAGCTATGGATTATCTCAGGTAAGATGTTTTATATATTATTTCAAAGGAAATTTTGTGAGGAATATAAAGAAATTACCAGTGAAGATGTAATTTGTACGTAGTTAATGATAAGTAGAAATTATGAACAAACAATAAAGTAATAATTATTTTGGATGTGGAAATTTCTTTGTTACATTATTTTTTTTAATGATAATCACTATTTGTCTTAGCCATATTGTTTTCTTTAGTTTTTGTAGTTTCTATTAATGTAAATTTTTTTGCTCTAACATTATGAAAACTGAAGTTATTGTGAAAATTGTGTGTCAGGTCAGTTTTTAAAAAAATTTAATATGGTGTCTGACACTTAACTAGTTAAAAGTGGTTCTTTTAAAATGTTTTATATTAACTTGCTCTGTCTGTGTTTCAATCAGGATGTCCATATTTTTGAATATTTAACGATCTTTAGAATTCAAATTAACAAACTTATGCTTCTCAGGAAAAATCATTAACAACTGATTTAATGGAAATATTATGTATGTAGAGTAAAATTTTGTTAATATTTTCATTTAACTCATACCCTTAATTAATTAGAAGCAAATGTTTTTTATTAAAATCTGAATTATTCTTCTGAAATTATTAATATTTCATAAATATTTTATGAAAAAAATAATAAGGGTGCAAAAACAGGTTAAAGACTAAATTAAAAAGCCAACACATAAATATTTTATATAGTAGATCACATATATTTAAATTTAGAATTCCTTTGTTAGAGGGTGTATTTTTTATTTTCACATCTTATTATTAAATTGTAATTTTTGTCAGATTTTTTGTTAGTTTTAACCATTTTTTAAAAAAATAATGTATAAGTATAACTAAAAAGTAAAAAAATAATATGTAAAAACAACTTTTTTAAAATAATGCTTTTATGTAAATAGCTTGGCTAATTCTCCATTCTTGGAAAATATCAGAGATCTTAAGAATTTAGACTTGTTATAAAATAATTGGAAATAGCAGGAATATTGTCATTTCATAAAAAATATTTGAGGCCTTTTTGATTTTTATGATTTATATGAGCCTCAAATGGCAAATTAAACTGAGAGAGAGATTACTTTATTTTTAGTTGGCTACTAAAATCAAAAAAAGCATGGCTTATGGCTTATAGCTAACAACACCTATGCCATAAAGTGGAAGAAAGCATGCTTTTCCCTCTCTCCAAAAAGTGACTTTCTAATCCACTTTGCATATATTTAAATATTTGTCACAAATATTTTCTATCATGCTCACACAACCCATTTACTATGATTATAAGAGGATACAACTTCTTGAAAGTGCTCAGCCAATTAGTATTACAATTGTCAAGCATTGTTGGATGAGTGGTCAGCACAGTTGCCTTACAAGCAGTTGTGCCAGGTTTATGGGTTCGCTTCCCAGCTGATTGACACATAGAAAAAATAAATAAAAAATTAGTATAACAATTTGTACTTAGCTTCACTGTTGCCTGTGTTTTATGTCATTCAGACATATAAAGGCATTACTTTAAAAAAGTTTTTTTGCATATTATTAATAATAAAAATATATTTTATTCTGTAGTTATTATTACATGTGCTATAAACATGAATGTTTCTAGTAAAAATCAGTATCAAAAATTTAGATGAAATATTTAAGATATAAATTAGTCAATGAACTCTTGCTAAAGTTGCATACACACTAAACATTGTTATTTTTTATATAAGTGAAAGAATGGAGACAAGAAAAAGCATTAAAATATTTGACTCAAATGTAATTCACTTGTTTCATCTAAAAATAAATGAAAAGCTATTTGTTGAACTGAGATGTCAAGTTAGAACTTGTAAATTTTTTTGTCAAGCATTGTTAGCTGAGAGGTCAGCACAGCCGCCTTGCAAGCAAGCAGTTGGTTGCAGATGGTTATTATGGGTTCGCCTCCCAGTCAATGCTATGACATGAAAAAAAAAACTTGTAATTTTTTTTGTTAAATTAATGGATAAATTTCAAACTGGTGTCACATAATTTGAAAATATGTTTTTCTTGATCGATGATACCAGAATTAATAGGGTTATTTTTGCAACTCTTCAAAGTAAAGAATTGTAATGAGATAAGATATGATGAATTAAGTTTGAACAATGCTCAGGAAAATGTGTTGCAGAGTTTTAAAAGTACCTAAACAAACATTTAGGATATCACTAACAATGAATATGTCATTAAAGTTCACTTTGTAGATTCTCACTAGGGATTTTTCTTAAAAAGATGATCACAATGACCATAAGATATATGGGGCCTTTGTTAACTGCAGAAGTATGGCCACTGTTGTTTGATTCATGAAACATACATTTCTAAGTAAAACAGCAACAGGAAGTCAAACAAACCTATTTTTGGAATTACAATGTGTCTGGTTGGATTTTAATAAATAGGCAAATGCATGAATGTTACCTGATACAAAAATTTTACAAATATATTTGGATTAGTGTAAATACTATAATAATTAGATATTTTCATTTTTAGAGTATAGAAAAATGTTTTTCTTTTGCTTTTATGTTATTCTTCGTATTACTTAATTATTGAATGTGTTAACATTTTATGCACAAACAAACTGGTTAATAGAATAATTTTGCAGATATAAATTACATAGTCAATTAAACTAATTATTGACTTAGATTAATCTGATTTTATCAGATGAATGTCAATGCAAGTTGCACTATTTGTAAGATAGATCTTATACTCTTATGGACGCTGAGCCCATGGTTCCCATTTTTATAAAAGTTTATTTCCAAAAATAAAACTGATTGATTAATTTTATTTTTGCTAATAATAGCTGAGTTATTATCAAATCATATTAAAATAGACAGTTTCTTATTAATTATGAGATTATTATGAATAAATGTTGATTATGATGGTGACTATGATATTATCAGTCATCACATGATCACAATTCTTTATGCTTACACCGAGACTAAACTCCCATACAGTAGCACCATTCAGTGCAAGCCAGAGTAATCAATGGATGAAGAAAGGTTTATGCATAAAATCCCTATCTAGTGCCTTCTCATCCAATATCCCCAGACTAGGTTTTAGCTTGTAGCTTTTATCAGTGAGGAGCCTTGGATCTGAGAGCACTGGATGAGAAAACACTAGATAGGGATTTTATGCACAAACCTTCTTGCATCCATTGATTACTCGGGCTTGCACTGAGTGGTTCTACTGCATGGAGAGTTTAACCTCTGTGATATTACCAGTATATACATAATTTATATATTTAGCATATGAAAAATTTCTTGTATGAAAATAAACATTTATGATTACAGTTTGTTAATAGCCTTATATAGTTTAAAAGATTTGAACAGGTTATAATTTGAAATCACTTAAAGATTTGTTTTATTATAGTCACAATATTTGCAATATATGATAAAACAGGCATTTGAATGATTAAATAATAATGAAAAAAACTTTTTCATTATTTAGTTCTATTTGGTTACTTTAATATGATATATTTTATAACAGAAATAGACATATAGATTTTGAAAAATTAAGTAAATAGAATCAACATTATTAAGTATCTACTCACATCCTTTTACATCACCTTTCTAAGATTCATACTTTATTGCTTACTTTTCAATTATACTTAATCATTTTAATAATTATTAATATTCTTCTACATCTTCATCTTTTTTTCTATTTAGTGTAATCTCCTCTTTTAGTATACAATTTATTACTGTATTATTTTTTTAGTCCAATTTTTAAGTTTCTTAATTTATTTAACAAATTCTCTCCTTTTCTCTTGAAGTTTATCCATTACACCAACATTGTTAACATAATGCACCTACTAATTTTCATTTTCTTTTATACTGTATATAGTAGTTTTGCTCTCTCAAAATTTCCTTCCATTATAAGCTTGTGAAAATATATATATTTTAATAAACTATTATTTGCATAAATCTTTTAGATATGAACAAATAATACAATTATAAAATAGGTGAATAAAAGAAAAATAAACATCGATCAAGTACCATAGGTATATTTAAACTTTATATTAAAAAATTATAACATTTAGTCTGCAAATATTTTAGGAATCACAAATATCATTAAATAATCATACAATAAATTATCTTAAGTCAATAAACATCACATGATCACCATTTCTTATGTTTGCTTATAACTGTTATTAAAACAGGCAAAACTCACTATATGTATAAATGGATGCCAGAAGGCTTGTGCATAAAATTTCTATCTAGTGCCTACTTATACAATATTCCCAGACTAGTTTCTGGCTTGTAGCCTTCATCAGTGAGGAGCCTTGGATCTGAGAAACTAGTCTGGGGATATTGGATGAGTAGGCACTAGATAGGGATGCACAAGCCTTCTGCCATCCATTAATTACTCTAGCTTGCTGTGTGTGGCAATACATATAGTGAGTTTTGCCTGCTTTAATAAATGATCTTTTAGGAAATCAGATGAATCTTAAGAATCCAATTAATAGATTGAACACAATAATCACCACAATACCTTAAACTTATTTGTTTTTAATCTTATTTATCTGAGGATTAACCCAGCAACTTTTATATTTGATCTAATTTTTTAGAATCTGCTTTGAGACTATTGTAAACACATGATAGACAAAGTATAACTGAAATTAATATTAATTGTTAAATATTTTTAGCAAATGTAAGCTTTATTTAAATTTTTAAAATACCTTCAGCTGTTAGTAATAGAATACAATTTTAGCATATACCACAATGTTATGAGAGGTATTCTCCTTTCTTTTTCGCGTGAAGTACGTGTGTTACTATAAACAGTTGAATATGTTTAAAAAGGTTCAGTAAAGTTTGAAGTTTTCTAAAAACACTTAACTATTAATATTTGATGATGGAAATAGTCCAACATACAATTACTTTTAAAATACCTTCTCAATTATTTGGACTAAGTTAAATTACAATATTAATGACATTGTTTACAACATATAAACGACTAAATAGTAATTTAAATATTTTTCTTTTAGTATTAGTGAAAGGAAATAAATTTAATTCAAATAATGACAACAATATGCCACGAACAATGACAATATTATTGATTAATGCATTTGAGAAAGTTAAAAATTTTGAATTCTGTTTATGCTTTGCAATGACTGAGTCTATTTTATTTAAAGTCTCACAGCAAATTATTTACTAACATGTAATTTGTAGAAAGTGGCCTCTAGATAGTTATAATAAAATCATTAATGACTTTTTGAATACCAAATCCTACCATTAATTTTAAAGTAGCAACCTTCCATTTCACATTTTCTAATAAATTATTCCCAAAACAAAAGTTTAAAATCACACTTATTATTTAATTAAGATAACTTGAAACAAAAATGCAAATTATATATATTTAAATAAAAATTGTTTAACTTTAGTCAGTATATATATATATGTGTGGGTGTGTAAAAGCAGTCAATACTTAAACAATACAAATATCAATAATAAACACTCTGAGTTGACAAGGCAACTTATTTTAAAATGGAAATCCATTTTCATATATGGACTGATATGTTTATGTAAACACCGAAATTTGGAACTTGGCTACAAAAAATGAAATTAATATAATATTAACTCATCTATGCACTTTTACTGTTTCACAATACTTTAATTACCACCCTCTTTGACAGTTTCGATTGCTCCAGCAATTTTTTTCAGAACTTTCATTTATATAATATCTTGGAGTTTTTGAAGTGGCTGGAATGACAATTGAAGTTAATAAGTTCTGTTTATAGTCATATAAGATTTGAAATACCATGTACTCTTAAACCTGGAGCCTAATAGTAAATATAAGGGATTTGAACTCAGACTTTCAAGCCACTTCACTATCCATACTATTTCATACTTCGGATACAAATGACCACACACATGCAGAAAAGATAAATAATCACAAATATATGTATTTTATACTAAACAAGCACTCATCTGTTGGTCCAGATTATCATCTCTCATATATTGTAATGGTAAGAACTCGTATGCCTTGCTAACATGTTGCAAAATTCCACCACCATGTTTGAAGAGCAGCACAATAGGTGGGTTCAGGTCCTACTGTACTGTCTTTGAACATAGTCATTTCATTCACAACACAACCCACATGACAACGCATCTACCATAACAATAGCAATATCTTTCCAGGCCCAGTGGTCAGGAAGATCAAGAAACTCTAACTAAATTATGATTAAGGTTAAGGGCTACTGCTATATACTTAATAAGAGTTGATAATGAAATGAGACATTAGATTATTTCTATAAAATTAAGCAGACATGCAACACAGAAATAGATATATGCAAATTATTTTATTAAACACTTAATTAATTGATTTGTAATTTAATTCTACCTGCGTGTCAATCGATCACATCTCATGCCTCACATTTAAGTTGCGAATGTCACGAGATGACAATGCGGAGTCCTAATGAGGAGTGGACTTGCCAACTTAGCAATCACTATTTCTTTGATTATTTATAAACACTAATAATCTATTAACTGATCAGCATTTCTGTGAGCGTATTCCACCTAACCCTATTAAGAAAGATCCATCCAGATCATGTCGTATTTGCTGTGCTAAAAGAAATGCCAGTGGCAAAAAGTTACAAAAGGAAACAAGGTACTGGTGTGAGCAGTGCAAAGTCAGGCTATGCCTGCAGCCTTGCTTCAAGATCTATCATTCTGAAAAAAAACTATAAAGGTATTTGTAATAAATTTTTACATTTATATATATATTTATTAATAAGTTTTGATATTTATGCTAATTATTTATTAATTTATTTTAGGGTTAGGTGGACAAAAAGGATATACTGGGAGAAACTGGACATGAACAATGAATTGGAAAAAAACAAATCGCATAAGTATAACCATAAATAGTACAAATATACACAATTAATTTTTCATTTTTTACAATGTTTGCTGTACTAGGGTTGGGGGAACAAGGGACCAGTGTCATTTCAAGTGTGCTATCTTTTTAGTACAATAGTAATTATTATATGCATCAAGTATTTTTATTTTTATTTTTAACAATATATATGTTTTTAAATGCTTGCTATACTAGGGTTGGGGGAACAAAGGATCAGTGTATTTCAAGTGTGCTATCTTTTTAGAGAAATAGCAATTATTATATAAAACATTTTATTTTCAAATGCATTATATATGACACCAATGCTGTATCTTTTATATTACAATTTCTAAAACGCGTCTGTGTATACACTGATTTCATGATATATTTGTAATTTGGGGGGGGGGGAGGTTATAGCCTTCTTCAGATAATATTATTGCAAAATGCTGGGAGTGAGGGCAATATTTTCATAGAAAACATTTACAAAAACCAGTAGTATAGTTTTATTGCTGTATATATGTACGAAAATTGTACTACAAATGTATTTTTTTTTGTTAATTTTTTGAATTAAAAAAAATGTTTAAAAAAAAATTTTGAGCCATTTTTTTCATATTATACTATACGTACAATAAAAATATATTGAAAAAAAAATCCATATTTTGGATAGGAAAATGAAAATATTAATCATCAGTTAAAGGGTTAATAGAATAGCAGATGTGGAGGAGTGGAAATAGACCAAGCATAGGTACTTATACTAATCATTAAATTGACCAGCGATAGTTTGGATGCTGCCGAGCTATGAAGAGATTTGCCTTTTATAAGAGGATAACCGCTGAGAAACGTAGAGATGAGAGGGATGGCCAAATATCGAGTCAGTGCCCTTTAGGAGTTGTCATGATTGCTGCATCTGGATTTATATATCATTTGGAGCATTTGATTCAGGAGCAACCTATTCTTAATACTGTTTAACAGCCTGTTTAAATTAAGAGAAGTTCTCAAACTAATATTGTATGTGTTGGAGCTTTTTTTTTATTTCTCACTGACGAAGGCCACAAGCCAGAAACTAGTCTGGGGCTATTGGATGAGTAGGCACTAGATGGGGATTTTATGCACAAGCCTTCTGGAATCCATTGATTACTCTAGCTTGCTGTGTGTGGCAATACATGTAGAGAGTTTTGCCTGTTTGAATAACAGTTAAGAGCAAGCATAAGAAATAGTAATCACATGATGTTTATTGGCTTAAAACCAATCCTGCCTAATAGGATAGTGGTGACTATGGTTATTAAAGAACCAAAGACACTAAAAGGTATAGGTACTGAACTGAATTCAGACCTATATGACTATATAAGCTGATGAGCTTGGATTGAAAATATTATAGTGTTTTCAATTTAAGTCTTATACTTTTGTAGTTAAGTAGAGATAAAAGGTGGATGCTGTGAGGGTTGCATTAGATCCTAAGATTTTGGTGCAGTGCTCTCAGATCCAAGGCTACTCACTGACAAAGGCCACAAGCTAGAGACTAGTCTGGGAATATTAGATGAGTAGGCACTAGATAGGGATTTTATGCACAAGCCTTCTGGCATTCATTGATTACTCTGGCTTGCACTGAGTGGCAGTACGTACAGAGAATTTTGCCTGTTTGAAGAATCAGTGTATGTAAGGCAGATTTATGCACAGTTTCTTGTCTACTGGCTGTGAAGATAACTGTTTAATTTTCGTAACAAAAATCTTCAAAGTGTTAATTAATATATTGTAATTATATCCTATTTTGCATAGATTTTTAATATAGGCATCTATATTGGCCTTTGGATCTGCTTTATATTTCCATAGATTTGAGTTTTTATTTAAAAACCTTTAATACTTGCCCATTTATGCATAGTTGATGTGTGAGATTGAGGATGAATTGCCCCTTGAATTTCAAAGGGTTGATGATCATTCAGTAATCCAAAGTGTCATTGTTTCACTGGATATTAAATATCTAATTAAGTTAGCCATACAATAGCTACATGAAAAAAAAAAACATAACTTAGCTTAAAAAATTATTTAACTGGTATAGATTCAAACTCTAAGATATAAAAATAACAATACTATAAAACATGTACACAAATTTTGCTCTTAGATTAACAAAAACTATTTTTCCTCAAGATTACAGTTTGGTTTTTTTAAATGTAGCTCCAATCTATTTACATTTTGTAAAAAATAAGCATGCACTGATAAAATTTTATAAATTGATATGGTATGAAAAATAATATTAATTTAATTTAGAAGGGATTTAAACTCAGACTTTCAAGATTTCTACAGATATTCACTCCATCTTACACAACCAATACACATGTAAAAAGATAAATAATCTCCAATATACATATTTCGTGCTGAACTAGCACCCATCAGTTGGTCCAAATCATCACCTTTCACACACACATATATATAATCAGTGCTTAGTTTATATTAAGATAGCATATCTTCATACTTTAATGGACAGACTTCAATCTTTTCCACACTCCATTCCTTCAGCCATCCATATCATTGAATGTCTGATGCTGGAACACTCAAATCTCTTCTTGATGTCAATATTATTGTCATACCCATGTTCACTTTACATCACTCTGACCCCTCACATACAGTACCTACAATATGCCCATTTAAATGTTTCTAATATTATATTTGTCTCAAATGTGAAAGAAACAGGATCATTATTTTAGATATTCAATAAACGGTTATTTATATAAAATCTATATTTACTGTAAGTGCGTGTGTGTTAATTTAACTTACAATATTTTGCGCTTGGCACTGCTATGACGTAATCGTCCGGCCAGGATTATTCTAACTTTGCAAATATATTTTCATTGCTTGTGAATATCACTTTAGTTTTAGCAAGCGTTATATTTAAAAAATGAGTTTTTGATTACAATTTAATTTTTTTTTAAATTATTATAAATAAAATATTTGAATTAAATAAACTGAACGTCGAAAATTGATTTCGCTTACTACTTTTTTAATCCAAAAAATCTTTTATTTATATCATATTCATAATAATTTTTTAAAATTAACTTGAATTCAAATTTTTTAAATATAAAGTTCGTATTCATAATTTTTTTTTAAAATTTATTTGAATTCAAAACCTCATTTTTGAAATATAAAGTTCGCTCATCTTTAAAAAATTAATCCTAAAGTGTTAGAATAAATCGCGAAGTTAGAATAATCATGGCCGGACGATTACGTCACTGCACTTAGAATAAAGTTATTTGAAGATCACATTATGGATTCATAAAAAGTTTATAAAAAATAGACGATTATATGATATCGAATTATATTTTATGTTTTAAATGCCAGCAGCAGTCCAAAAGTCGCAACGTTTTAAATTAGTAATTATTTTATTGAAAATATAACTGTAATTTTATTTTTTGTTATTGATGGTTCATTAAAACTATAAAATATTAAAGTCTGCAATTAAAATTTTTTTAAAAAAATGTGTATTTAAAAAAGTGAAGAATTTTTTGAATCTCTACATTTTTATAAATCAATGAATTTTGTGTAAATGAAAATATTTATGAAAGGTTTTTTTCCAATTCTGAAAGACTAATTTAAAAAGCTCAAATAAGCCGCAAAATTTCATTTATTTGATAGACCAGACTTTTACACGACCCACCACTCTCCGCACTATCTCATAACACTGATACACTTGAACACATATATGTTGAAAAGATAAACAATCACAATATAAATATTTCATGCTAAACCAGCAATCATCAGTTGGTCCAGATTACCATCTCCACACATATATGCTATAAGTGCTTAGATATATATTAAGATAGCCAATCCTCATTACTTTAATAAACAGGCTTCAATCTACTCCACATTCCAACTTTTCAACTGTCCATCCAATTGAAAATCTGATGATGGAACGCTCAAAGGCCACCCTAAGGCTGAGATTCTTGGAAAATTTGGAGTGTGGAGTAGATTGAAGCCTGTCCATTAAAGTATGAGGATTGGCTATCTTAATATATATCTGAGCACTTATAGCATATATGTGTAGAGATGGTAATCTGGACCAACTGATGATTGCTGGTTTAGCATGAAATACGGATATTGGTGATTATTTATCTTTTCAACATATATATATTCAAGTATATCAGTGTTATGAGATAGTGTGGAGAGTGGTGGGTCGTGTGAAAGTCTGTGCTCATATACCCTATATATTACATATATAAACACAAGTATATAATAAGCCTGTGTGTTTTAGTTATTATTTGATAGACCGTAAATATTTAAAAAAGTACTACCATTTCATGAAATTTTGCATAATATTTAATAAATTTAAATATCATCCTAATTTGAATAATTTAACGTAGCAATAGTTGCAATACAAATAAACTAATTTTTGACCAGTTCTCAATTCGTATAAATTTGTTTTTGTACAAAAAAAAAAAAAAAATAAAGCAAAAAAGAAGACATAAAAACAATTTTAATAATTTCCCAAGTAAAATATTTTTTTAATAAATCTTTTTCATACTTTCGATAAAAATATAAAAAAATAAAACTCTGTTAAAAAAAATAACTCTTTTAGATCTGAGTAATTAATATTACTATGAGATGTTTAATTAAATAAGTAAAATATAGTTATCAAATGTTTTAAAGATATTTAAATACAAGTATAGTATATATACTTAAGTTAGATGTAATTAGAGGGAGTTTGAACCTAGGCTTTCGATCTCCTTCAGTCATCCACCCCATCTTATGCAATCGATACTCATTATCACAGACATGTGAAAAAGATAAGTTATCTCCAATATATGTGTTTCAAGTACTGATTTTATATGTGTGTGTGGAAGATGACGATCTGAACCAACTGATGAGTGCTGGTTCAGCCCGAAATATGTATATTGGAGATTTTTTTTTTTTACAAGTATGTGATCATGTGTATCAGATGCATAAGATGGAATGGATGATTGAAGGGAGCTTGAAAGTCTGGGTTCAAATCTTCTCAAAATATTAAAATAGTACTAATTAACAACTTTCAAAACTCTAATGAAAAGAATATAGAAGCAATATCATATCACAGCCTACAAATTGATAATATCAATTACTTATGGTCTCATGAAGCTCATAACATTAGGCTTTAAAAGTAATAAGTTTTCTATTTCCAATTACTATTACACATGTGTACTTTTAGATAAAATTAATCATTATGTATATTTAATAAATGAAAGGCATTGCTAACACTGCTTCATAAATGGGAAGACTGTGATTAAAAAAGATTCCATGATACATGGGTTAGTGTATTCACCTGATATACTTCTGATTTAAGGTTCGAATAATGATTCGAATAAAATTTGAAAATCAGACTTTTTCATTTCTCAGATAGTTATCTGCAGATGATGTGGGCAATTGTTTTGGCTCGGGGGCTGCAGAGGTTGGTAGAGGGCCACATCAAGGGTCACTTTGTGGAAGCTAAGGTTAGTGGAGGGCCGCACCTTTTTTTCATAACCCAATAACACACTGCTTTATTCCTTGTATTAGCAATGAAATATTTGTTTGTCCACTCTTCATTAAACACATGATCACCAATTTTACATTTTTTTTGGAGGGTTCATGGTTTCATTAAAGTTGGAAATATATATATGCTAATGCAAAGACAAAATTGAAATTAACCAAGTCAACTGGAAAAGCACTGCACATCGTATCTACACTGCACATGTGTATTGACATGGCCATCCTAGTGGAAAATATGAAATGAATCTTCGGTCATGCAGGGGAAAGAAATCTCAATTCAAGGTGGATTTTTCTGATTGTCTTGGTGGGCTGCATAAAAACTCTTAGTGGGATGCATGTGTCCCTTGGGCTGCTATTTGCCCACCCCTGGTTAGAGCAATATTAGTTGGTAATAACTATCTAGCTATTCTGGGCTAAAAATAAAATGTAGAAAATTCTCAAACACACACTATCTGTCAATTGGAAATCCTGAATATAATACATTTACTTCTATGCAAGCTGTTGAAGATGACTTTGTCTTATGACAATCTATTTAAAGATTATTGGATCATTTTACTTTTAAATAAAGTATACAGTTTAATCATGATAGTATTACTTAAATAGTATGTTTGCCTGTTGATTTTACTTATATATTGTTTTATTTCCACTTTGTTTATAAATTCATGATATCACTTTCAGTAGTAATTTGTTGTGGACTAAATATAGGAACTAAATTGTAACCTATCTGTTATTTATTACATGTACAACCTAATAAATATAAATACATAAGCTAAGACTAAGAGATGGTTAAAATTAAATATAATAATAGATTAGCTAATTTTATTATCTCCAAAAGAGGAAAAAACGAGTTTGCTATATATTTCATATATTTTTTTAAAAAATGTAACTGTAAAACTAAAAAAAAAAAAACCAGAAAGAAATAATAAATTAATTTTTGATAAAAATATTCTTTTGTTCTTTTCTAATAGAAAAAAAATAATTAAAAGAATTGAAAATTTAGAGAAATGAAAATTGTGTTGCTTTTGTTCTGCTGAAAATAGATATTTAGATTAAAAAATAGTTTAATTAAAAATAAACAAGGGATTAGGGAAATAAATTTAAATAGATTAAATATCTCTAGTTCTGAGAATGTGTTTTTAAGATATATTTTTTCCTTATTCTTTTATTAAAAATAATTATAGCTTAATAAAAAAATAAGGGATTAAGGTAAATCTTTTGTGCCATGATTCAAAAATAGAATTAATTATTTAAAAAAAAATGAATATTAATTTTTAAAAAAAAAAGACAGATAATGATAGACTATAGAAGAATTAGGTATAAAAGGTTTGCTTTCCTTTATTTTTTTTATTTGCCATGGGGGTTTGCACCATCTTTCTGAGATACAGCTAATTAATACAATGAGATGCCCAAAAAGTTGCTAAAATAAATATCTGATTAATACCTACCATTGTTGGAGTTGCTTTCCATCAATATATTTTGATTTAATGTCTGTTGAAAGATTGTCAAAGAAGAAATAATTCATGGACAGAAAGAAAGAGTGTGTACCAAAGAAAATAACATATATAGTAAATATTCTGCAACATTTAGTAAGCTGTAAAAATATGTAAAGTCATCGCAGCAAAATAAACTTCAGTGATCTCAGCAATAGAGAACATTTTAACATTAAATTGAGATATCAAACATTGTGAATGCCAGAAGAAAAAGACTGGATAAATGTTGAGGTCAACAAAATTTGGTAAGACCATTTCAATTGATCCATTTGAATAATTACTAACTTTGCTAATAATCAGCAAAATTGATTTTGTGAATAAACTTTTTTTTAGTCAATTAATAATGTTAATTAGATAGAGAAATGCATTAACCTTTTCCACATACACCTTAAATGTTTGTATAATAGGCAAAAGTTGTAGTTTTGGACTATAGAGGGACATTTCAAACCTCAGCACAAGATAGAGTGTTTATAATGATAAGAGTGGTTACCATATCTTTAACCTAAATTCTTATTTATATAAGCCAATCTGAAACATCTTGATTTAAAGAGTGTTGTAGATATTACTCACTTCACATTTAAATCTATTTCTTTTGACAAATTAACTTACATGAAATCTTGCAATGACAATGAGTTAAGATTTTTTTAATGGAAATATAGAAACTAATGTAATGTTCAGATTATTTATTAAGTGCATGGGAAATCTGTAATTAGAAAAAGAAAGGCTTTAATTGTTTTCCACATGTGCCTTAAATGTTTGTATAATGGTCAAATAATATGGTTTGGTGACTATAGAATAACCTCTCAAACCTCAACACAAGTTAGGGACTTTATAAAGAAAAGAGTAGCCATCTTATCTTTAACCTAAATTTCTGCTTATATAGGCCAATCTGAAACAACTTGATTTGGGAGTATGAAGATATTTCTTACTTCACATTTAAATCCACCATTTCTTTTGACAAATTAACTTATGTGAAATCTTGTGATTTAGAATGAGTTAATATTGAGATCTTTTTAATGGAAATATAGAAAGTACTGTAACATTCCACATTAGTTTCCATATTTCCATTAAAATGATCTTAATATTAACTCATAAATCATATGATTTCACAAAAGCTAATTTGTCAAAAGAAATAGTGGATTTAAATGTGACGTGAGCAATATATTCATGCTCTCAAATCAAAATGCTCCAGATTGACTTATATAAGTAAGAATTTAGGTTAAAGATAAGATGGCCACTCCTATCTTTATAAAGTCCTTATCTTATGTTGTTTTAAGAAGTCCCTCTATAATCAAAAACTACATTTGATTATTGTGCAAAGATTGAAGGTATGGAAAAAGGTTAAAGCCTTTCTTTTTCTAATTACATACTGTCTGTGTGCTCAATTAATAATTAAAATATTACATTAGTTTCTATATTTCTATTTAAAAGATCTTAATATTAACTTTTTGTAAATCACATGATTTCACTTAAGTTAATTTGTCAAAGGAAATAATGGGTTTATATAAGTAAAAATTTAGGTTAAAAATAAGGTCACTCTTATCTTTCATAAAGTCCCTATCTTGTGTTGAGGTTTGAGAGCTCCCTCTATAATCAAAAACTATATTCACCATTTAGCTGTTATATAAATGATTAAGGTATGTGGAAGTAGGTTAAAGCCTTTCTCTTTCTAATTATATACTACCTGTGTACTTGATAAATAATTAGAACATTATAATAATGTTAATCTAATTCCATTAATATGTGTATAATTTAAATATCTTATATGTAAAATCCCTAAATGTCTGCAATACTGTCGTGTAATATTCACATTAAAGATTTCTTTGTTAGAGCATGTATTTTTTTTTTAAAAAAACTATTTGTTCTGCCATTAATAAACTGTAATAATTTTTTTTACAAAACATAGTATGCAAAAAAAGTAATTTGTTAAAGCAACCAATTAAAAACAAATACAATGACCTTTCCATAGGCCAGGTTCAATTCTGAAGTCTAAAAAATATGGTATTGGAATCAAACTTTTTCAAGGAAAAAGCGCTCCAAAAAATGTGCTTTTGACTGTAGTACAGATCTGAATAGATGTAGTATTTAAATCACAAAAAAAATGTGATTACACTTCATAATTCATATTTGAAATTTCATATTTAGTGAAGAGTAAAAAATAGATGCTATAGTGTGTTTACATTTAGTTTTGTCTGATTTGATATTACATAGTTTGTGGTTCCACAGTAATGCCATCCATGATTGAAATTTATTAAAGCAACCAATTAATTATGAGGACCTTCCCATATGTTGGGTATCAGCATCATCATCAACCATTATCAATCCACTGCAGGATGAAGTCTCTCCAAGTTCAATCCATCTTCTCTGATCTTTAGCTTCTCTTCTCACATAACCCCTGCACACTTTCTTATTTCATTCATCCATCTCACATGTGGTCTCTTTCTGGGTCTTTTACAATCTCTTGGAATCCAGTTTAAGATTTCAATTGTCCATCTATTATCATCTCTTCTAGCAATATGTCCAGCCCAACTCCACTTCAATCTTTTAATTTTTTCAATAAGATCAGTAACACCTGTTTGTTCTCTTAACCATACATTGCGTTTTGATCTGTTCTTGTTACTCCCAACATGCATCTCTCCATACTTCTTTGAATAGTCTGAAGTCTCTGTATTGATCTTGTATTAAGTATCCAAGTCTCAGATCCATAAGTAAGAACTGGTAAAACACATTTATTAAAAAACTTCCTTTTCAAATACATAAGCATATTTCCTTTTAATATCAAGTTATTTCTACCAAAAGCACTCCAAACAAGTTTAATTCTATGATTAATTTCATCCATTATGTTTCCATTCTGTAAAAATAATCCTGACCAAAGTATTTGTAACTGTTAACTTCTTCTAACTCATCATAATCAATCTTTATTTTCATATTTTGAGAAAATCGATTAAACATTACTTTAGTCTTTTTAACATTTATCTTTAGTCCTACTTTCCTATTTTCATCTAATAACTCCTGCAACATTTCCTGCAGCTCTAAAGCATTATTTGCAAAAACAATTACATCATCTGCAAAATCTAAATGACTTAAATAATCTCCATTTACTTTCACTCCTTTAGCTTCCAATTTTAATCCACAAAATACTTCTTGCAGCACTGCTGTAAAAAGTTTTGGAGATATAGTCACCCTGTCTTACACCTTCTCAATGTTGACTTTCCCAGTAGCATTATGTAATCTAATTGTTGCTCTTGCATTTTTATAAACATTCTGTAAAATATGATAATATCCTGGATCTACATCTTGATGATCCAATGTTTTAATCACTGAAGAAATGTTTATAGAATCAAATGCCTTTTCATAATCTACAAATCCAAAACATAATGGCAACTCATATTCATTTGTCCTTTCTATAACTTCTCTCAATACCTGGATATAATCTACTGTACTAAAACCACTTTTAAATCCAGCTTGTTTTCTTGGTTGGTGGAAATCCAATGTTCTCTATAGACGAGTTGTAATTATCTTGGTAAAAATTTTGTATAAAACTGATAAAAGGCTGATAGGTTTGTAATTTCTAATATCTTTTTTATCACCTTTTTTAAATAATATTAATACTGCATTCTTCCAATAATTTGGTACATCGTTATCATTTAGACATTTGGTATATAACTTTGCTAAAAAAAATTCAATTTCTTCACCTGCTTCTTTTATTATATCAATTGTAATTTTATCATTACGTGGAGCCTTTTCTTCCTTCATATATTTCATTGCATGTCTCACTTCTTCATTTAAACTTCTGGGCAATTCGGAAGATGTAATAGATATAGGAGATACTTGTTCTTTATTACTATATAATTCTTGATAAAAGTCTTCTACCCATTTCATGATGTCATCTCTCTTTTTAGTAATAATTCCATCTTTTTTTCTTATTGCAGATATAAATTTCCTACTAATACCAAAATGTTGTTTTACGCTCTTGAGACTTTTATTTTCTTCTACAGCTTTCCTTGCTAGTTCACAGTTATATATGGGTGTATATGCTGGTATATATTGTAATGATATGCATGAGATGACTAGCTGATCACAGTCATATATTCAAATTAAAGTATATATTCATCATATGAATATAATTAATGAATTGAAAAGGGGAACCCCATGACTCATCAAATGGATATAAGAGAATTAATAAATTTAATGCCTATACCTTAGGAAAGATACTGTATTATATCAAGTTAGACTTTAATATTTATTAAAATAGAATATGTTGAAATATTAAAATAAAGTTTTATATGTATGTGTTGACTTTCTCTCTCTCACTCATACCAATGCAATCTAATACAGGATAGAATAGTGAAGACTATTAACTCTTTATTAAATATCAGGCTTTAAAAAGTAAATACCAACTAATGTTAATTAAATGAAATAGATCTAAATTCATACTGAAATTATTCGCTGGTTAAAGTTCACCTATCCCTGCCTTCTATGGCTTTACCTTATAATTATTATTGTTAAAAATTAAAATAAGTGTGAGTTATGACTTCTAGTTAATAAAACAATGGTGGCAGTTTATTTACATTACATAAATAATGAACAAGTAAAGGTAAGATATGTTATGGAGAATCAAATATATGGTGATCATGCATGATTCTAGTCAATATATGCTTTGCACAATTAGAGGAAAATATATGTTTAAATTAAATTTGTTTAAAATTATTTGGTAAAGAAAGTTTATCTTATTATGACTTAATATTGAGAATATCAAACCTACTCAAAGATTATTCATAATCTCAATCAACTATAGTGATTTCTTTTAATTAATTGATTGCTTTAAAGCAATTATTCTTTATATCAAGAGACATACATGAAGTGATTACTTGAATATATATGTAAGAGAAAACTATAAAATAAAACTAAACACTCTACAATATTAATAAAACACTCAATATCCAAAGTTTCAAAATACTTGGACTGGCAACAAATTCATGTGCAATTTCTTGTGTTCTCTGTGACTATAAAGCAATAACATTACAATTAAATGGTATTTTAAACTTACACCTTTGGGTTATCCATTTTGATTGCATCATGAGTACATCTTGACACATTAGCTCATTTCTAAAAGATTGTTACATCACATGTTCATAATTCAAATCCTACTGACATATGAGCACTTGGAATATTGAACATCACAGTTAATTTCTGCATGATTCATTTAATATTACTGTTATAGTCTTCTTTAGTTTCAAACATTTATTTATTTGGGTACTGTGGCTAATAATTCTTATAATATCTGTGATCCATAACCACAATGCAAAATTAATAAATGTTTTCCTCAATACATGTGAAAGAAATTTCCTCTGACAGATAGGCCATAGATACAATGAATAAATATACAAATCAAGAATCTAAGGACCCAGGTTCGAATCCCATGCTAGTACTGTCACTGGTCAGGCCAGCAACACCTGAAGAAGAGGGGAGAAAAATACCTCTCGAAACGTTGTGCATATACTAACCTGTTTGCTGTGATATTACTAACAGTTGAATGCATTTGGAATATTTAAATAAAATTAAACTTATCTAAAGACATTCAACACACATATTAGATGATGGAAATAGTCCAATATAAAAATACAGATACAAATCAACAGTTTACAATTTCATTAAATAATTCTTTTAGTATTACATCATGTTTTTGTATCCTTAATAGCATTACTGATTTCCATTAATAAAATTTTGGTATTGTATCCAAGGTACCTATGTACTTGCTTTAAATTTTGGTGTACACTTTATAGATCTTTAATGAAATAAGACCAAATCCTTCAAATGAAGTGGGAGGCATATTTCAGTTGTTGTTTAAACGTCCATTAATGTTTTATGGTCTTTAAAGTCAGATATCAACTTTGTTATTTAATAATCCATGCGATGTAATTCATTAATTAACAATTTCATGAATACATACATTGTTTTTTTTTTTCTCCATGTGTCAAAGCATCGGCCGGGAATCGGATCCGCCAACCCGGGACAACTGCTTGTAGCTGTGCTGACCACTCGGCCACCAATGCTTGACAATACATACATTGTTATTTTTTTTATAGTAAAACATTGGTTAATCATATAGATTTTTTTTGGAAATAATAAAAGAAACATATATATATGAATACAAATTAAAGAGAAAAACTTTTTTTTCATTTTTTTTTTGACGTAATTTTTTTTTTATGATTGCCAGCCAATTATATGCTCGAGGTCTACGTTTTCATAGACATGGTTGAGTGGTTATTGTTATAATAAATAGTCCCTTTTTTAAAATAAAAAAGTAACTTCAATAATACACATACATACATATAAATTTATAACTGCAAAAATACAACGTACCAATTATTTATTAAGATATATGTATAAATAACGTTGTTTAATAAAATACTATTTTCAAAATTGAGATGGTTGATTTTTTTTTATCAGTATTTAAAAAAATACGAAATTTTAATGTACTTCCTGTTTTCTTTATTTATTACTATTATTCCTTTTTTTAAAAAATAAAAATGAATGACAAGTATAGTCTCAAAGACCCAACAAAATGAAACAACAAATATATATATAAAATGAAACAAGTCATAATTGTTATTCCAATTTTAACATGACTTTTGTTATTTGTCTATTATGTCTGCAAGGTTTACAACTACTTCTATATCAATTGTATCAAAAGTAAACATGCGTGTTTTCCTTTTCTTAAAATTCTACGAAACGTTCGTACTAGATTATAAAATAAACAAAACATCATGTAGAATTTTATCAAAAGAATATATCATAATTTTTTTTCCATATGTCATAGCATCGGCCGGGAGGCGAACCCACAACCGTCTGCAACCAACTACTTGCTTGCAAGGCGGCTGCGATGACCTGTCGGCTAACAACGTATTGAAGTTAATTAAAATATCATTCAGCAATTCCAGTCATTAATAATTCTCATATCCAATAATGAGTTAAAATGTAGATAAAAAAAATTTCTTTACCCCTATATATAAGATCGGATGTGTTTGGAATATCCCTGGATAGTACAATAGATAAGGGGTATCCAACAAGTCGATCACGATCCACCGGTCGATCACAAAGCCATTTTTGATCGATCGCGAGGCCAATCTGGCAAGAGCTGTCGGGTAACGAGTGAAACAAATTAAGTCAAGATTTTCAATTTTTTTTTGTTATTTTTGTTTTTGTCCCAATTTTTTTTTTTTAATTCTACATAGGTGAAGTCCACTAAGTCGTATCATTATTGAAAATAATATTTTTAATCTTGATTTAATGTAGCTAATTTGAATTAATATATATTGTTAATAATTTATTCATGTTGCTTTAATTCCACCAGACATGAGCTTTTTGGCCTGTTAAATAATTATTTTTTATTAGATAGATATATAAAACTGATATGTATTTCACACCTCCCTCCACTTAGACTACGTCTACGACAAGTCGATCACAAAACATTTTAAAAATAAAAAGTAGATGTTATGAACACAAAAGTTTGCCACCCCTGCAATATATTATGCATTATAAGGTTTATTAGTCTCATATTATTAACCTTGGAGCCAAGAAATCATTCAAATTAATGGGACTAAATAATTTAAGTAAATGAATTAAGCTATTGTTCACTTGACTGAGTTCATCAATACATTTAATTTTTTTCTGATTATGTAGGTTTGTAAATACAAGGGGTGAGAGAAAATTAATATGTTTTATTAATTTTTTATTGTTATTAATAAATTAATTTTTATTATCAAAAAGCCTCATTTCTTATTAATTTTTTGTCTGTCAGATAAGTAATTTGGTGTCTATTTAAGGTTGAGAATACATTATTACATTATGATATAATTGTTCTGATAAAACTAATGAAAACATATATCTATTAGGGTAACATGTACGCATGAGATGAATGGTAAGTAAATATGACTGGGGTGTATCATTTAAGGATAAATTTTAAACTTATAGTCACCCCACCTTGTACATGGTCATCCACTGGATATTAAATAAATAAATATTATTTCCTAAAGTCATGAAGGCATAATATAATCACTAATAGGTATAATTATGTTATAATATATTATATCTTGGGATTCACCAGAATAGCCAGCAATATAAAGACTAATATTTGACAAAAATTGATTTTAACTAAACATGGTGGTGCTCTTCTGCCCTTGTGAGTGGAGTTTTTATAGTGAAAATTAGTCTTACTCTGCTATAGCATTCCTTAATTACCATTATTCATATGATGGATTATTATAATCCAAATTTGTTGTCATACTTCTATAGGCACATATAAAAAAGATTGTTAGCCAAATCATCATCTTGTTTTTGATATCAAGACTCTGTATGACATAGCTGAAGAGACCAGGTTTGATCAAAAAGCATCATAAAAACTATTTGCATAGTTTTAATGACTGCAACTTATGGTTGAAAGGTAAACATTAGTGTAATTTCTAAAAATATCAGATTAAGTTGCCTGAGTCGATAGGAGCAATTGATTAAAATATAAAATTTGTCATGAATTTTTCTAACATGTATTATAAATATATCTGATGTACAATAAATTTAAACCATTAGAAATAAAACAGTAACCACCTAAACATTCACAATAAAGATAGTAAGCAATATTTTTCATTGCTGTCAAGGCAACCTTCTCACCTTTTAATAGCAAGAATGGAAATCCACTCTTACTAATGGTCCATTGAATATATATGGACACTTAAAGATTGCAACTTGACCACAGAGAATGAAATATTGATACAATGAAGTTTAAATAAATCTGTAGGTTGCCTTGATAGCAGTGAGAAATATTGATTACTATCTTTATTGTGAATGTTTAGGTCAGGGATCCCCAACCCTATGCCTGCAGGCACCATGGTGCCCACAGACCATTTTACGTGTGCCCCCAATATCCGAACATGATAAAAAATTATTTATCTGATACAAATAAATTTAATTTTTAAAATTTCTTATAATTATTGTATTATATTGTAATCAAATGTTAAAATTTTATTTTTGAAATATTTTTTTGTACATTATGTGTATTATTAACAATATCCAACTATAAATTTACATGTGATGTGATGTATTGTGGCTTCTCCTTAAACGAAGTCAAGAATATCTCAGCAATTATGCCCAGATAAATAAAAAATAAATGGTGCCCACCACCTGGCGAGTATTATATAATGTGCTCTTAAATGCAAAAGGGTTGGGGACCGCTGGTCTAGGTGGTTACTGTTTGCTTTCTAATGGTTACATAATTATCCCGTTTAGCTTATTTCACTTATTATTTAAATAAATTTAAAGTATGCATGCAATAATTTCCAATCTAATTAAAATAAATACTAAATTTATTTGTGAATTAAGTCTATTATTTATTTTATTAAAAGGAGATTGCTGGGAATTAACGATTATGTGCATGATAACTGCACTTTTAATTTAAATTTGTGTAATATTACTTAATTAAAAGACACTCTTATATTATGATACTAGAAATAAGATATATGATGTTTTGCTAATATTTATATATTTTTTAATTCGTATATATTTATAACTTTTATATCCTATATAAACCATAATTGACTCTTTATGCATTTTGTTAGAGATGTAATTTTCATAGCAACAATAGATTAAGTAATAAAAAATAAAATATTATACATTATATAAATCTAACATACTATTGTAAAAAAGTGAAAATATAATTATTATCCTAAAATAAAAATTATGAATTTTAACTTTATTTATAAATTATAAAACGTATGTAAGTTTTAAAATACAACTTTTTTTTTTTTTTTACAACTTTTTAAGTAAAAATTATTACAAACACAATTATGGTTAAAATGATGTATCATGCTTTTTATTGATTATTTTTCTAGCAATTTTTTTGTAGATATTAAAACATCTTGTTATTTCACATATAATTCAAAATATGAAGTTAAGACGTCCATTTAGTGAGATGTTTTTTCTACCAATATGATAATTTGTTTTGAAATGATGTAGATATTTTATAATTTGAATTCTTTAATAAAAATTATTTGAAATATAATAATTTCTGATTTAATAAAAGTAATTAATGACCATACATATACTTATTGAAAAACAATTATTGTAAATAGGAAAAGGATAAAATATATGCCCTAATAAAAAAAAATTGTAATAAATAACAATAAATAGAAAAGAGCAAATCATTGTATATGGATAGTTATATAAAGCATGGCCTAGTAGATGAAAGTTAATTCAAATGCATATGAGAAATAATTTATGACAATTTTTTTTAGGATTTACAAACACATGGTTAAATTTAAGAATATAGTCAAGTATTGATGGTCAAGAGGTCAGTGACGGCTATTTTACAAGCAGTTGTCCCGGGTTAGCGGGTTCGCGTCCCGGCTGATACTATGACATGTGAGAAAAAAAATTAAGAATATACTTGTTGACAATAAATTTTTAAATATGCAGTCATGGATCAGAAGAGAATTAGGGGGGGAGTAATAAATTAAGACTGTTACTGTGCATCTAAATATATTAATACATTGTTAGCTTTATTATATTTAAAGTCTATATCAACAATTAAATAAAATTTAATAATTTTAATTAGATAAAAATGATTTATGGATATTCAGGTATTTATTGAAAGATAATTAATTGTAAATAAGTATGGATTAAAAATATGCACTGATAAAATTATTTCGTAAAATATTATATGCAACTTTAATTTTTAAGCATATTTGAATTTGGACTTAAAGGCATTTACTAAGGCAATAAATTTAAAGCATGTGCAGTTGAAAATGTGAAGGTAGAGACCTCTACAGGTCTTAACCACAAGCTTATGCATTGTAAGAAAAGAGGGGAAGCTTATGGTTAAGACCTGTAGAGGTCCCTACCTTCACATTTTCAACTGCACATGCTTTAGGTTTATTGCCTTAGTAAATATTACTTACGTAATCAATGTGCGTTAAATAAATTTATAATTACAACTTAAAGGCATTTTATATCTAAAATAAAATTGATTATATTAAGCTGGAGTAATCAATGGATATTAATTTGTATAGTGCTCTAATATTTCCATCCCCAGCCTGATTTTTAGCTCTCATTTTCATCAGTAAAATTCTACTTCTCATGGATATAAATTTTCTCTGGGTGTTCATTGTTTACTCATTTCTACAGAATTGCTTTAAAGTAGGGTAAATACAATGCTCTTGGAAATATCATATGAGAAAGTTATGTGGTGTAGTTGTTTCTCTTACATTAAAAACTTGCAGGTTAAACACTTCATAGTATGGTTCCAATTAATGCAGATATTCAGCATGCATGAACCTGAACAATTAAGAAATGTCTACGTAAGTAAATCTCTGCATATTATTCACATCAAATTATATACATAAGACATATTAATGATAATAAAGTTAACTAATACTTTATTATATCTGTAAACTGCCACACTTGATTTGGTAGACTTAATAATACAACATTAATCTTTTTATAGAAGTTATATCAATGTCATCAAAATTGAGTTTGAGTGCATGTTATATAAAAAATTTAAAAATACATTAAATGTTTATCACCATTCTTTTAATGTATTATCAAAAAAATTAACCAATGACCATAATATAGCAGGAAGATATAAATATAACATTACCTATTAGTGTTCAATGATTACACAAGTTCGCATTAGATGGTTTAATGCAAATAGAATAAATCATTGTTTCCAAACTAGCATAAAATATAAAATATTTCCACACCAGAAAATGTTAGAATCTCAAATGTTTACATTATCTCACTTCTTGTCAATATTTTAAAGGCTGTACTAAACTCACATCATAAAATATTATAATTTTTATAGTTTATTATGCTAGAAAATATTAAGCAAATAAAATTTGCTTAAATTAATAAATGTTGTATTAATTTTTAATTTAAGAAAAGAGATTTCTTGAGGATTTTTAAAGCACAAAATGTAAAAGTAAAAAAAGGGTACACATTTAGATAAAAAAAGGCAACACATCTATAAAAAAAATTTGACTTTGTTGCTGTGGAGGTCATAAAAAGTTAGAGAGACAGACCTGTGACCTCCCAATTCCAAGTCACTTCTATATACTGCACCAAACTGCACAGGGCAGTACATCTATAATAGAATAAGGATTAACAGAATAAGGATTAAGCAATACTGATGATATTAAATAATATAATCAGAATGTTCAAATTTTGACAGCCATTTTAGGATAAAAAAATTACATCTTTTTTACATATGTAAACAATTAAAATTATGCAAACTTAAAGGGCAAAATACTATTTACTAGACTAGTCCAAAACTCCTCTAAAGAAGAATAGTGAGGAACAAAGAAAAAGTTCTTAAAATTGTTTCCTTCTTTATTTTACACTCTAAATCAAAATAAATAAATATTAAGTTTTGGATAGTTATCTGGATTTGTTGTTGTAGGACAAATTTTACAAATAAAACCTTAAACCTTATAAAATCCTATAAAAAAATTAAAGTTCTATTCAGTCTAAATTCATGAATATAATCAAATGAACAAATGAATAAAATTGGATAATTGTAAAACAAATTGTTTTATTCTATTTTGAGTTATGATCAGTAAATTAAATGTGAATGAAAGCACAAAAAAACCACAAGTGAGTTATATGTAAACTAATCATCAATAAACATAGATATGCTTTCGCTCAAATTTCATCTATATTCAAGCTATCAAAAAATTATATTTAAATCAGTAAACTACTATATATATATATGATGTATGCACATACAATGAAGCTAGTAAATATATATAATTAGACACAATATATTAATTTACGTTAAATATAAGAATATTGATTTATTTTAGCTAAACGCTTTCAAGAGAATTCTTCTCATACTCTTAGCTGCTGTTGTTAAAACTGCGTTTTAGAAAAGAAAATTTATGCAAAATCATGCAAACAATTTATAACTGCCATTTTCGGGACAGGGCAAAGCAGGCTTCTCTTCTATTAATAGACTTAGGATCGCTTTCTATATGAAATGATTCTCTAATCTTGCGTTTAGCATCGTGTCTTTCTGAGCAAACGATGTTGCCAGATGTGGGTTCGAATTTGTGGCCTGGTGTTAGATCAGAATATTAGTATATTATTTTAGAATTTCTTTTTTGACATATATATTTATCTCTTCTCCCAATTAAATGGTAGATAAATAATAAATAAGCAAATCAAACCTGTAATGATGGGTTAGATCAAAAGAAGTAATGTAGGAATTAGATTATCCACATCCACTTCAAATTCAATAATGGTAATTACCTAAAAAAAAAAAAGAAGAAACTCATATTAACATTCAATAGAAAAGTTATATAATTATTGATATATTAAATAATAAGTTTAAAATATATAAATATTTTAATTTGTGTTTGAGTAAATATTTAATTAGTTAAATATATATTTCCGACAGTTTTTTATAGGTATCTTAGTGCGTATTTCACTTTAGCTCAATTCTATAAATATATATGTCACATTATTATTACTATTTGCAGGATATTCCGTGTAGTAAAAAAGCTAAATGCTGACGTTTCAGTACAATATCAAGTACCTTCCTCAGAGCATCCTCTTTCTCAAATCATAAAAATGCGTGTGAGATTTAAAATGAAAAGCTATTGGAAGAGAAAATAAATTTTAAAACTTCTCAACCAATAGAATTTAAATATGAGAAGAAAAAAAACGATAAAAACAATTTTAAATCTCACACGCATTCTTATGATTTGAGAAAGAGGACGCTCTGATGAACGTACTTGATATTGTACTGAAGCATCAGCATTTAGCTTTTTCACTACACGGAATATCCCACAAATAGTAATAATAATATGACATCTTTTATTTGTGAAAATATTAAAATTAATATATATATAACAAATTGGCAAAACATTTTAAACATCTGCAAACAAAAAGATTTCATTATTTTCTTCATATGAATTAGTCTGTTTTTCTTAGGCACAGCTGGATGTGCTTTCAGTTCAGTCTACCAGAATCATAGCTCTCACTGATTGGCTAGCTGAGCTGCCCTATTTATTGAGGAATAATTGTGGCAATTATTTAAATTAGATTTTAAATATTCCATTTGGTCAAAAGTTGAATACTGTTTTCTTTCTTATTAATGATGGACATATTGCTAGAAGAGATAATAATAGATGGGCAATTGAAATTTTAAACTGGATTCCAAGAGATTGTAAAAGACCCAGAAAAAGACCACATGTGAGATGGATAGATGAAATAAGAAAATGTGCAGGGGTGATGTGGAGAAAAGAAGCTAAAGATCGGAGAAGATGGATTAAACTTGGAGAAACCTTCACCCTGCAGTGGATTGATAATGGTTGATAATGATGATGATGATGAATGATGTGATTATGGTCAGTGATAAACCATGTCTCCTTAACTTTTCTCTTTTCCTCATCTTGTTCCATGGAAACTGACATTCTTTGGATCAAAGGCATAACTAAATTGCTATTCATGTTCCCAAAAGATAGATTTATATTCAAGATTTTTTTTTGCATGCTTATATAGGTGTGTAAACTGGGTTATTCTTGTGGTGAATTTTGTCTCAATTCTTCACAGTATACAGCTGTACAGGTAGGGTTGCTGGATTGGATTTTATATACAATCTATGGAGTATCCTCTGATGGCAGTTTATCTTTCGCATTGCTAATAATCTGTTAAGATTAGGTAGGGGATTTCTGAAGCTGATGTTAAATGATTATTTAAAATGTTTTCCCAAACCCAAATAAAAAATAATATTATGTATGCATGAAAGTAGTCTGCATCTAATATCAAACAGTACCAAGAATTTCAATCTATTTGTCATGAAGGCAACTTTCATTGCAGAAACAGTGATTACCCACCTTTATCAGTAGTTTAATATATTTATATAGACACTAAATATTGATTCTTGACTGAAAGAGATTGAAAGTTATAATTTAAAATTTTTTAAATAAATCTCATTAAACAGATAAATATAACCTGTTTTTGAAAGCAGACTAACAAATAGTTAATTTTAGCTTTCAAACTGCACTGAAACAATATATTACTTAGATAATAAAGTGAATAATGCTCAAAGATATATTTGTTTATAATTGTAAATAGATGAAAACAGTTCACATCTAAACAATACCAAATAATGCCAAGAATTTCAATCTGTTTGTCATCAAGGAAACTTTTTTATTATGATAAAGGTGGATGTCCACATTTATCTGTGAATTAATATATTTATATAGTCACTAAAGATTGGCACTTGTCTAAAAGAGATTGAAATTTATAGTTCAAAAAAGTACTTTAATATGAAGAATGGAAAAACTCATGCATAAAAACCTGTTTCTTTGTATACATGTGTTGTTTGTGTATATGTATTTAATATTTATGTAGAAGTAAACCCTGAATTTTTATAACATAATAATAATAATTCATAAGTCAAAATTATTATAATCAGCTCAATAAACTTGCAAAGAATATTCTCTCTTGTATCAATTCCAATGCATTCGTTAGACAAAAAATGATCCACTTTTATTTAATTGCCATCCTAATGTATAGACAATAAATCAATCATTGATACTTAAAATTTGATACTTAAAATGATGAAACTTTATATAAGCCACAATGTATCAATAAAACTAGTTGAAATTCTAGTAATTTTAATAACTCAAAACATAAACGGTGACTACTAAATATATAATGCTGAGAATATATAAGAATATTTATAATGCAAACTTTGAATATACATACTACTACTATAATAATAATAATAATAATAATAATAATAATAATAATAATAATAATAATAATAATAATAATAATAATAATAATAATAATAATAATAATAATAATAATAATAATAATAATAATAATAATAATAATAATAATAATAATAATAATAATAATAATAATAATAATAATAATAATAATAATAATAATAATAATAATAATAATAATAATAATAATAATAATAATAATAATAATAATAATAATAATAATAATAATAATAATAATAATAGTAATAATTCATTATTCAAACTTGAGTCATTTTAATAAATGAGCAATGTTACAAGTTTGCTAAAATAACCCTAGTAAATTGAGTTGGTAAATAATTACTTATAATATGAACAATTAGAACTTACTTTTCCATAAATATTATTATATAATCATAATGCAACATATTTATTAGCCATTGTTAATTTACAAGCTTATTAAAACTTATTAAATTTATATCTCAATGGTTATTTTTAACTGGGAGGTAGTTTATTGATATTTTACAAAAGTGGCCGCTAATATAAAATTTCACTCTTTGAATATCAGTGATTGATTTATTATTTATGTAATAGCTTGGAAGTTAAATAAAAGTAAATATTTTTTATGTCCAACTAAAACATCAGCATTGATATAAAAAAAGACTTACTTTGCAATTTGTTAAAATGATCCTTATAAATCTGCCTTGTGAATTATTATCATGGTATGCGCATTTGGAATTTATGTTTTTTAATATAGGGTATATGAGCACAGACTTTCACACCACCCACCTCTCTCCACTCTATCTAATAACATTGATACACCTAAACACATATATGCTGAAAAGATAAATAATCACCAATATACGTATTTCATGCTAAACCAGCAATCATCAGTTGGTCCAGACTATCATCTTTACACACATATATAGTATAAGTGCTCAGATATATATTAAGATAGACTATCCTCATAGTTTAATGGACAGGCTTCAATCCACTCCACACTCCAACTCTTCAACCGTCCATCCAATTGAAAATCTGATGATGGAATGCTCAAAGACCACCCTGAGGCCGAGATTATTGTCACACCCATGTTGACCTAAGGTCAATCTGAACCCCACATGTACAGGACATAATCCATTTAATACATATGCAAGGATGGGCAGACATCTCTATAATGTAATAACTGAAACACAGGCTTGTTATATACCTGTGGCTATATATATGTAATATAGGGTATATGAGCACAGACTTTCATACCACCCACCTCTCTCCACTCTATATAATAACACTGAAACACCTAAACACATATATGCTGAAAAGATAAATAATCACCAATATACGTATTTCATGCTAAATCAGCAATCATCAGTTGGTCCAGACTATCATCTTTACACACATATATAGTATAAGTGCTCAGATATATATATTAAGATAGACTATCCTCATAGTTTAATGGACAGGCTTCAATCCACTCCACACTCCATTCTCAGTCTTACACATTTAATAGTCATTACATATAGAAACAGTTTTATATAGGCCTTTATCAGGAAAAATAACCTTCATAATCTCACCACTTGTTAAAAAATATTAGATCAACCAGTGCCAACTGATAATTCTGTTAGAAGAAATAGCTATTTACAATCATTAGTGTATTTATCTGAAATGGATGGCGTCAAAGCTGTGAGTGGAGGGAGTTTGACAATGGTAAATGAAAATGTAACAATTTAAATAAATACTTTGCATATAATAGAGATATATATGAGAGATAGTGACCCGGGCCAACTGATGAGTGTTGGTTCAGCACAAAATGCATCTTGCAGAGCATTGTCTTTTATTATATCTTTATTTATATGAATTTAAAAAGAATGGAGAAGTATGGAGGTGTTTATTATATCTTTTTACTCATATATCACTAAGAAACTTGATCAAATTATTTAAACAGTATTTTTTTTTAAAAGCTATCTAAAAACTTCTGAGCTCCATTCAGACTATGAATCTCTAATCATAGATATGCAATCTAAATAAATAGATTAAATGTAATAGAATAAGACCTTTTGGCATAATGGGTAGTATATAAATGCAAAAACTTCTTTAGATAGTTACAATAAAGCAGATTTTTTCAATAGATTATTGAGGTGAACTAGGAAATATTTCTGACAAGCACATATTTCTGAGAGACAAATATTTTTTATACTATGGATATATTATTCATTAATTGATAATCTATAGTCTAATGAATGATTAATAAAAATTAGTGATATACTTTTATCAAGTGCTTTTTGTCAAATTTGTGAGGGTAATGAGTTTGACACATCAATTAAGCAGTGGTATTTCCCTATCAATAGATGCTCTGAACAATGACAAAAATAAGTATAAGAGATTGTGATCTGGGTCAGCTGATGAATGCTGGTTCAGCATAAAATAAAACTTGATAATCCTACATCTTTTTCATATGTCCTTGCTCGTATGTTTTATGTTTACATCCCTCAATAAGGTGTTAAAAGTGGACAGAAACCAATCCCTATCTGCAAGAGTGGTGTAGTGAAAATTACATTACAGAAATATTATTCATTAAGTGGAAAATCTCTAGTCTAATGAATGACTAATAAAAATTATGAATATTTGAACAGTTTTCCATTTTTGTTTTATCAACTAGTTAATAATATATAGGTGCATTATTTACTCACTTGTATTTCTGATTACATGGATTTTCAATGGGTTGTACAAAAATAAATTTCATCTGACTGAAGCATTAAAATGTTTTAAAAAATGTATCCAGCCTGGATTTGAAACCCAATTTGGTAGATATGTGAAGAATACAAAGCAAAAAAAAATTATATTGTATTAAATATTTATTTTCAAATGAAAGATAAGAGAAAAACAAAGATAATAATCTTTTGATATCCAGTCACTTTTATGTCAACCGTACAAAGAAGGAAACATCCACAAACTATCGTTTATGTAAATAAACTCATTTAAGAAAAAAATTGAAGGTTTAAAAAACCTGGTCAATCAATCATTACTGATTTATGAATTCTGGACAAAATATAAAAACAATGTTTGCTATTTTGTGCCATGTATTTAATTTTCAAAATGTCAACAGAAAAATAATGTTAATGAGTAGTCTTCAATATGGGTGTCCAGAGACAACAAAGTATGAATTAGCATAGAAAATGAGTACAACTTTCATTGTCACTGTGTGATTTAGCATAGTTGGTAGAGCTTATGACTTGGGATTGAGAGGTCCCAAAATTGATTCTGGTGCTCATGGTTCTGGCACTCAAATTTCTTAGGAATTCCCAAGCAATAAAGCCATAAGCCTTTTTTACCTTACATGGCTTGACCTAGTTGGTAGAATGTCTGACTTGGAATAATGAAGATATCTCAGGATCAAATCTGGTGATCATAGGTCTGGCACTCAGATTTTCTTATGAATTCCCAAGCAATAAAGCCATACACCTTTTTTACCTTACATGGCTTGACCTAGTTGGTAGAATGTCTGACTTGGGATAATGAAGATATCTCAGGATCAAATCTGGTGATCATTAGATCTGGCACTCAGATTTCTTATGAACTCCCCGAGCAATAAAGCCATAAGCCTTTTTTACCTTACATGGCTTGACCTAGTTGGTAGAATGTCTGACTAGGGATAATGAAGATATCTCAGGATCAAATCTGGTGATCATAGGTCTGGCACTCAAATTTTCTTATGAATTCCCAAGCAATAAAGCCATAAGCCTTTTTTACCTTACATGGCTTGACCTAGTTGGTAGAATGTCTGACTTGGAATAATGAAGATATCTCAGGATCAAATCTGGTGATCATAGGTCTGGCACTCAAATTTTCTTATGAATTCCCAAGCAATAAAGCCATACACCTTTTTTACCTTACATGGCTTGACCTAGTTGGTAGAATGTCTGACTTGGGATAATGAATATATCTCAGGATCAAATCTGGTGATCATAGGTCTGGCACTCAAATTTTCTTATGAATTCCCAAGCAATAAAGCCATAAGCCTTTTTTACCTTACATGGCTTGACCTAGTTGGTAGAATGTCTGACTTGGGATAATGAAGATATCTCAGGATTAAATCTGGTGATCATAGGTCTGGCACTCAAATTTCTTATGAACTACCAAGCAATAAAGTCATAAGCAATTTTTACCTTGCATGGCTTGACCTAGATGGTAGAATGTCTGACTTGGGATAATGAAGATATCTCAGGATCAAATCTGATGATCATAGGTCTGGCACTCAAATTTCTTATGAACTACTAAGCAATAAAGCCATAAGTCTTTTTTACCTTGCATGGCTTGACCTAGTTGGTAGAATGTCTGACTTGGGATAATAAAGATATCTTGGGTCAAATCTGGTGATCATAGGTCTGGCACTCAAATTTCTTATGAACTACCAAGCAATAAAGCCATAAGTCTTTTTTTACCTTGCATGGCTTGACCTAGTTGGTAGAATGTCTGACTTGGGATAATGAAGACATCTCAGTATTAAATCTGGTGATCATAGGTCTGGCACTCAATTTTCTTATGACTTGGGATCAGGAGGCTGTCCCAGGATTGATTATGGTGCTCACAGGTCTGTCAGTTGAACTTCTTTCAAACTCCCAAGCAATAAAGCCATAAGCATTTTTCACCTTATATGGTTTAGCATAGTGTCTGACTTGGGGATCAGGAGATCCCAAAATCATATTTTGGTGCTCATAGTTCCAGAATGCAAATTTCTTATGAACTCCCAAGCAATAAAGCTGCTAGCATTTTTTGTGTTTTTTATCGACATATTCAATGCAAATTTTATTCAAAATTCAATAAACATAAGTAATGAATTTTAGCTTTATTGTGTGTCTTTAGTTAAAGCAATTTTCATAAATAAATTATGCTTAATAAGTAGTTTTTCTTTGAGTAATAATGTTTTTAAAGCAACAAATACTGAAATGCTTTTTAAGCATTTTCTCTTTTTTAATATTGTAATTCTTTGAGTAATTTTGTTCAGATTTGTAAAATGTTTTACTTCAAAAAAAAAGGTGAGAGTTTAAGGGTTTAGAAGCAAGTTGTATTTAAAAAAATAGTGAAAGCCAAATAAATAAGTAAATGAAATTTAAAATTAAAATGTTATCCCCAAAATATTTAATATTGTATTGACACCATAAAGTTCCATCATTACACTGTTAGATATTTAAACAATATACTTATTGTACGACTGCTAGAGGTTGATGTTATAATGACATACAAAACAAATTAGTAGTATATAGTGTATACAAGTGCTTTAAAACGCTGGTTGAAGAAGCTGTTAATAACAAACAATCAATATGAGTTAATCCAGGCTAAGCATTTTCGAGGTGTTATCCCTCATAATCATAGCCAAAGTAATAATAATTGTTATGATATTATTAAATGGTAATATATGCAAATTAGTCAAAAATGATTCATATTTATTGGTTTACATATATTATAAACATTATATTGCACCTAGAAAAAATAGAGATAATTTTTATTGCTCTCAAAAGTAAATTAAATAGAGGAATAAAAGTAATGGTTTTTCAAGGGAGGAAGATATTCTATGGCATATTTTTTATAAAATTTATGTAATATACTGTAATGATCCTGACATTTGGATAATGAGATAGCACCATAGTTAAGCATAAGTTTTTCTCTGATTATGAAAAGTTAATGCTTAATAATAAAAATACCTTTTGAGATTTCACATTGAAATCCAAATAACAGAGATGAATAAGATAGTAGGAAAATATAATTTAATCATAAATCAGCTAGCTACATTTATAAAAATACTATAGATCATGGTCTTCTTTCCAGACCATTAAATCAATCCTCATTAAATAAAAGAAAATTTGATCTTATGTGGATTAAAAATTTATATTAGGTTTAAAACCAGAGTGACACTCAATACTGGGAAATCCACAGGGAAATATTCTACATTAACAGTATTAGTAAACCATAGCACAACTAATTTGGTAGAGTATGAACTCTTATCTCACTAGCTATTACAAAATTTATTATCATATTTAAATGGTAAAAATTTATGAGAAGATAGACAGGAGACTAGATTAATAAATAAAAAGTAAACATTTATTATACAATAAAACATATATCAAATACGAAGACACTTTTATATTAAGTAATAAAATAAATAATTAAAAACAGGCAAAACTTTCCATACAGTAGTGCCACTCAGTACAAGCCAGAATAATCAATGAATGCCAGAAGGCTTGCGCATAAAATTACTATTTAGTGCCTACTCATCCAATATCCTCAGACTAGTTTCTAGTTTTTATCAGTGAGGAGCTTTGGATACTGCACCTAGATCTAATGCAACCCTCCAGCATCCACCTTTTATCTCTACTTAACTACAAAACTATGAGTCTAAAATTGAAAACAATACTTTCAATCCAAGCTCATTAGCTTATATAGTCATATAAGCCACAAGCTAGAAACTAGTCCAGGAATATTGAATGAGTAGACACTAAATAGGGATGTTATGCACAAGCTTTCTGGTATCCATTGATTACTCTGGCTTGCACTGAGTGGCACTACTGTATGGAGAGTTTTGTCTGTTTTAATAACAGTTATGATCAAGCATAGGAAATGGTGATCATAGGATGTTTAGTGGTTTAAAATAAATAATCCTTCAGGTGATTACATTTAAAACCAAGTTTTTATCGAAATCTCTGGTTTAAAATCCTTTTTTTGTTAAACGTAACATTTTTATTCATTTATTTGTTTTTACATTATGGAGTATATTCTGGTATTTCAGATACTATAAATCCATCCTCGAAAAGTTATAAACATTTAAATGTTCAACTTTTTTAACTGCTTCAAAAATTATTTAGATCATATTTCTTTACCTCTCTAAAGACACAAATATTCCCCAGGAGAGAACTTTACTTGCAAGCATAATTTTTTAAATATAGATTAAGCACAACTCAGAATTAACAGTTCACGTTTGATCACATATCAAGATTTAAATAAATAGTTAATGTAAGCTAGATTGTTTCCAGTGTAAACAATACCCACACAGTGGCCTTAGCCACCGCAGGTCATTATGATCAATTTATAATATTTATTTTTATTCATAAATTTGGCTGCTAAATTAAAACTTAAAAGTTTTTACGAGCAGCTAACGATGCTTGTAAAATCAAAAGACAGTCTCAAAATGTTGGAAAAAGTGTGACCTTTTATTTACCTTTTTATGAAAATTATCATTGTTTAAAAATAAATCATATTTATCATCTTTCTAATCATTTTTTAGAGAATTTTATTATTTAACAATAACAAAAAAAAAAGGGTGCTGATATAGTACGCGCTCAATGGCCATGTTGAGTTTTTAAAACATTTTTAAAAAGAAAAAAATCAGATTTTAATTATTCAAACTTTAAATAATTGTTCTTTGAATTATGAATGTTAAATTTAGATACAATACAAGCAAATTTTAAATCAGTGAACTAAAAAAAATATTTTTCTTTTTTTTTTTAACTTATTTGTCTACTCTCTTTTTTTTTTATTTATTTAAAATGTTACCCACTTAGCCACTCTTGTGGCCAATTATATATCTTGCTTTGTAACTGATACAACAGAAATACATTATTTAAAACATTTAGTCATGGATAGATTTATTTACAAAAATAAGCAATAGAAAGGTGAGTATTTACAATAAAGTTAATATGAATTTAGCTGACTGAGAAGTTAAGATTATTGCCAGAGAGATTAAGAAGCCAATAAAGGTGTTTACCTGCTATTATTATAGAGACATGCCAATTTCAAAATATCCATTAGAAGATACTGAAAAAGCAACCATGTTGAAGATTGCATATACTATTATAATCTTCTTATAAGATAAAGTGGAATTCATTGTTATTCAATTTATGAATCACTAGACAAGTTCCTTTTGAATATGTTGTCTCTTCATTCTTATGTAGTTCATTTTGAATATGTTGTCTCTTCATTCTTATGTAGTCAAATTGATCAGTGTATAGCAGGAGTGGGCAATTGTTTTGACTCAGGGGCCACTTTGTGGAAGTGGAGGTTAGTGGAGGGCCACAATAGGGGCCCACTTTGTAGAAGCGGAGATTAGCATAGGGCCATACCTTTTTTCATGACACAATAAACACACTGTTTTATTCCCTGTATTACCAAAGAAATATTTCCTTGTCCATTCTTCATTTAACACACAACCTTCATCACTGATTTTATGTTTATTTGGAGGGTTCATAGTTTCACTAAAGTTGGAAATTTATATATTTACTCTTGCAAAGACAAAATTGAAATTAACCAAATCAACCAGAAAAGCACTGTGCATCTTATCTACACTGTGCATTGACATGGCCATCCTAGTGAAATATATGAGAAGAATCTTCGGTTGCACATGGGAAGGAAATCTCAGTTTAAGGCAGATTTTTCTGACTGTCTTGGTGGGCCACAAAAAAAAGTCTTATCGAGATGCATGTGGCCCATGGGCTGCTATTTGCCCACCCCTGGCATATAACAATTCATGAAACTTAAGAAAACTTTTTTAAAAATGATCTAATTAGAATAAAAACTATTAAACTGAAGTTGTATGTGTCATATAAATAATTACACAAAGAAATGCCATCACAATTAAACGTATGTCTTGATCAAATCATTCAAGAAAAATTGAAAAAACAGATGTGACATGTTATTCTATATACTTGTCAAACTTTAAAAAAACACATGCTAATGTTTAAAAGTAATGTTCCTATATATCTATACAATTAAATGATGCAGAAAAACCTAGGTAAGCTTAGAAATCTTTTTATTTACAGACATAATGATATTAAAGTAATTATCTTTAAATAATTTATAGCTAAAGAAATATATTGTCAAACATTGATGGTCTAGCGGTTAGCACAGCTGCCTTCCAAGCAGCTGATCTGGGTTCGCTTCCGGTCAATGCATTTGACATATGAAAAAAAAAAACCCTAAAGAAATATATATATATTATTTATGTAATTAATTTATCTACCTGAAATATGACTTCAGTAGTTTTAATATTATTTATTAATTTATTTAATCCTTAAATTAGTATGAATATTAACTTATTTTTGTGTCTTTTAAATTCTTTGTCTCTCTAATATACTATTTCTCTCAGTATGAAATATACAAGAGTGTAATCATTAAGAATCCAAGCTTCAGGCTTGAGAATTGAGATTAACATAAATAAAACTGTAAATGGTAATGATTTTGGAGATACAGAAAAAAATTTGTAACAGCAGTATTGTGTTGCTCTTATAGGAAGGAAAGTGTCAACATTATAAACAAAAACTGTTTTCATCCAGGCTCACTAATTTAGTTTTCTGAAAATTCCTTATATAATTTGGACACCAATGATGTGATTTGATGAAGTTTTGATTTAGGTGATTTTTAAATTCCATTAATTTAATTTACTCTCAGTAAAATTAATTATTCTCATATGTTTCATAAATTTCAGATTACTAACATAAATTTTGATCATCATCCATATGCATTTCTAGTTATTGAGAAATTACTCCCTTATTAACTTCTATGCTTTAAAATATCCATTACATGAATTGGTATACCAATATGTCAATGACATATAAATGAAAAGGCTAATATTGACTTCATGATTTAAATTAAAACCATTATTATTAACAATTCCACATCATGCATAATATATAAAAATATCAATGTCATCCTCTACAAAAATTAATTTCTGGGAAGTGTATTACATCCTATACCCTGATATTTCCACAAGATCAACCCTTCTTGGGCTCACCAACCATCTGCTAATCAAGAAATTTAAGCAATGGTTCCTTAAGCCTAAATTATTTGACTTTCTGTTGAAAATTAACATTAATGCCTTGCTACTAAACATTTCCCCATGTACCACTGAGGTTTCTCAAGCAGTGATTCCACTTGCTCTATATGCCTCAGAGAGGAAGAAACTTCACTACATCTCTTCTGCCACTGCCTTTCCCTTCAACCCTACAGAGGCTTTATAACTTCAGTGTTAAAAAACCAAAATGCCTACATTATCAACACTTATTGACCACATACTACGTGGATCCATGCCAGGAATATGTTCATCAACATTCATATTATTTTCACTATGGTTCACCCATTGCTGGCTCACCTTCAATCATGTCCTGGATCATCTGCTTGATTTATATATAGAAAAAATTAAAAAAATTTGGAAGAGAGACCAGAATTTGATCCCCTCCTACATCTTTGAAGCGACATGGAAGTTGATTGTTATACCACCCTAAGGCTAACCCCTTTTATATCCAGATAGAAACTACCTGTACTGGAAACAATAAAAAACTGGTTTAAGTGCATCCATTTGGGATTCACTATTAATTTCCCCCTTTCTCAAGCCTATATCTTTGATCCTGGATATGAGGACATTACATCCATTATGAAGGATCTGATTTACCTATGTAATGCCATGATTTTTGCATGGACAAAACTTTGATGTCATCTTTGTACATTTCGAGTCATGCAAGCTTAATCACCTATCTCCAAGATACAAACCCCAGTTCCTTCCCATTGCTCCTATGGATCACTGTAGTCATCTTAGTTTATGTAATGCAGGATATGTCATCATTGAACTTTTTTCTTCTTTGAATACCATTTAATGTATCCTATTTTTAATCTTATCATATGAATTGTAATCAAATTACAGAATAAAATTTCCTATACTTATATATATATATAAAACATTCTAAGGTGAAAAGTTCCACAATCTCATAACAGAAATAAAGCTTAAATAAACCTTGACTGTACAATGCATATCATTATCATATTATAAAAAAAAATAACTTGGCATAAATTTTTGTAAGTTGAAAGGATGTAAAATGGAGTGAATAAAATTTCAGAAAAACAAAGATAGTGAGAATATCTGTTAAAAAGATTACTAATAAAATAAAGATTCAAGATATAATAAAGTAAAAGATAAATTTACTGTTTAGAGCAAATCATTCTCTAATAGGTCCTATCTAACTGATGAAGAGTGGATATGAAAGATTAAATAATAGTATAAAAGCAAAAATCCAATTTTGGATTTATAAAAAGGTTACGAGGTAAAAAAATATTATTTTTGTCTTGCCAAAAAAAAAACGATAATAATGAGAAAGAATATTGATAAAGGCAACACTGGCTGCAGGTAATTTCATTAGTATTTGGGATAATTACAGAAATAAAAATGAAATTAATAGACAATTTTCAAATCAGTTTTGAAAAATCTACCTAAATTATTATTTGCCTGATTGTTTTTGTTTTGTGTTGTTTTTATATATATGTCAAAGCGTTGACCGGGAAGTGAACACGGGCCTGCTGCTTGGAAGACAGCTATGCTAACCGCTAGGCCACCAAAGCTTGAGGTGTTTTTTTTTTTTTTTTTCACTTAAAATGTATTGAAAACGTTGGAATATATTTTTGATTGGAAAAGCAGAAGCAAAATGGTGGTCCATAAAGAAAAGGCTTGAAGATAAATTTTCTCATCATCTATACTTTAAATTAGATGAATTACAGTAATAATAATGCCATTTATGCTTTAAAAAATCTTGGAGGAATGAGATAATCTTAAGATATAACACCATTTGTTTATTTACCATGTACTTAGTTGCTTAGGAGATCTCATGACATTTATCAACACTAATGAACTGAACACATTTACATTCAATAAGATAAATACATGTTTTTCATTTGAAAAATCAAAAATGATAACTCTTTACATTGTCATTCTTCTGGGCTAAATTATTCAAAACAAAAGAAGTTATAAAATTGATAATAAAATGGTATCTACTCTAATTTGAAAGCATTTGAAAAAATCTATTTGAAAAGTGCTTTCTAAAAAGCGCATTGTTTTAAAGGCTTGAAAATTACCAAAAACAACTATTTACGTGTTAAGCGTTGGTGGACTAGTGGTTAGCATAGATGCCTTCCAAGCATCTGGTCCGGGTTCACTTCCCGGTCAACGCATTTGACATATTGGAAAAAAAAAAAAACTATTTACACATCTTAAAACTTCTCAATTAGTGAATTTATTAAATGAGATAAATATATTGAGAAAGAACTGTGGTTGCAAGTCATATAGCCTATTTTCAAAATACAATTTTTTTTTAGAAAACAGTAAGATAGAAATTGAATAATTTTCCATAACTGTGTAAGGAGTGAATATACAGATAATAGGATGACAGGATAATAGTAATGTGATACAGATTTATTATTTTGTTTGAAATAAGATCGAATTGTGAGTTTTTCCCAGATTATGACACACAAAGTTTCAAACTATTTGATAACTTCCATTATTGTTTCTGAAACACTAGAAAACTCTTTATACAGTAATTCTTTCAGATCCAAGGCTCTTCACTGACGAAAGCCACAAGATAGAAACTAGTCTGGGGATATTGGATGAGTAGTTACTAGAGAGGGATTTTATGCACAAACCTTCTTGCATCAATTGATTACAAAGGCTTGCACTAGGTAGCACTACTGTATGGAGAGTTTTCTACTGTTCCTGATATAGTATGTTAGCTTTACTCAACAATACTTTTAACATATAATTAGCATAACAATAATTTCCATTAATGATGAGAAAAAGTTATAGAAAAACTGAAAGCAGTGAGAAGTAAATGATACAAAAACATTTTCATTGCATATCTAAACAAAAATATTAAAAATCTAACATTATATATAATAACTATAATATCATGTCTGATATGAAAATAATGTTATAAATATTTATTTTATACCTTAAAGAATTCCCAGAATTCTAACAAATTGTTACTAAGTAACACAGACATAAAAGGCTTTTATAATATTTATTTAAAGTTGTAATAATTATATTTATAAAGTGCATACTCATTACTTAAAGTAATATATATTAAGGCTACAACCTTAAAACTATGTGTCTGAAAAAATCACAGTAGGGACTTCTGCAAATCTTTAACAGAAGATTTGTGTTAAAGATTTGCAGAGGTTCCTACTATCGTTTTTTCAGGCACATAGTGTTAAAGATTTGCAGAGATCCCTACTATCGTTTTTTCAGGCACATAGTGTTAAAGATTTGCAGAGGTCCCTACTGTCGTTTTTTCAGACACATAGTTTTAAGTTTGTAGCCTTAATATTTACTTAAATAAAATTAATTCCATATCACTGCAGCTAATTTTTAAAAAAAATCCTGATTTGTAATACTCCAAGAAATAATTGCAAAGTACTTTATTTAGAGACTTTTTAAAAGGATACTGATGACTTTTCAACTTAAATTTACTAGGATGTCCCTACCTGTGGTGTTATTTGTCAGTGTGGCATTCATTTTGATGGCAGAAACTATTGATTTATTAGTTCAAAAAATAATTGAAGAGAAGGGAAATCTACAGCCAATGTAAACTTCAAAGAATTCAAGTCACATGTATAAAAATACTGATTGATAGCAAGTAATTGTGAGGTTAATTTACTTTAAATGCTTATAAAATAATATAGGCGCTATTGCACCTGAACGCAAAGCTATTTTATACTTAAAACAAAATAAAATTATACTATTCTGCAAGCGCTTTCAAGAGATGTGCTCTCATCTTCATAGCTGTAAGTGAATTAATTATATGCAATTATGCAAAGTTCAAGGTTAATTGCTCCATTTTCTTGATATTGTGAAACATGTGTCCTTGCGGTTGATGCGTATATTAAAGCTCAGTCAGATCCATCATGTTATTCAATTTTTGCTATTCATCAAAAAATAACAGGACACCAGTGTGAACCTCAAGATGTCAGCCTGGTCTGCAAAGAAAGGCACGATTTGAGAAGAAAAGTGAAAGAGGCCTGCTTCATATCGATGGATTGCAACGCCATCAACCACAAGAACACATGTTTCACAATATCAAGAAAATGGAGCAATTAACCTTGCACTTTGCATAATTGCATATAATTAATTCACTTAGAGCTATGAAGATGAGAGCATGTCTTTTGAAAGCGCTCGCAGAATAGTATAATTTTATTTTGTTTTAAGAATAAAATAGCTTTGCATTCAGGTGCAATAGCGCCTATACTATTTTACAAGTATTTTATTCGCACACAAAGTTTTCATGTTAGATTTGAATTTAAATGTTTATGTTGTTACCAATTAGCAACACAAATTGCCTTTTTTGAACTTTATTTAAATATTTATGATTATTTTTGCACAGCACTTGAAAAATAATTATTTAAAAACAAAATATACATCATTACAATTTGATTTTATTTGAATATGTTTTATTTTGAAAAATATAAATTAACTAATTCATTTGAAATAATAAATAAAAAAAACTATGGTAGTAAGATTGTTATTGTCATTTTTAAACACTTTCATGGGCTAATTCACCTTCAGTCCCTTACACCTGCCACACATAAATCTTCTGGGATTAAAGTTTCTTAAGTAAAAATTAACATTTTGCAAATATGAGGCAGATCAAAAAGCCAATATTGAATCCTATATTATGAATCTACACAAATGGGCTATAATAATAATTTATTAATTAAGACAATTTTTATACCAAAGTTAAACCAGGCATCTAAACAACAGGCAGACAACAAATCTTGTTCTAGTCTGTCTTACATATCAAGGCTTTTGCAAAGATGAAAAAAACCTGCTCTAATGCATACAACATCACTTTGAACATCCTGAACTTAAATATATTATTAAACAACACAAAGGGATAAGTTATTTCAAAATCAAATCTCTCAAATAGTGTACAAAATAGGATGTAGGGATGCCTTCTGTAAATCTGTATCCTATGGAAAGTTTCACACATATATTGCTATAAGAGGTGCACAATATAAATACTTATAAAAATGTGCAAAAGATGACTCAGAATACAAATCAGTTTTCTGTAAATATTAGCTGAATTTGACCTAACTTTTAAACCCATAATGGTCAATGTTGTACATACTGACACAATGACAAAAAGTGAAAGGTAAAAAAAGCATTGAACATTTCCAACAATTTCTGTACAATAAATAAAAAATTAAATAGTGTGCAACTTTCTAAGAAGTGAATTATTTTAATTATCTATTTACATAAACTCATTTTCTATTACAGAATATTTTCTTAAACAATCAAAATGCTAGCATATATACTACAATTAGTCTAAGAAAAGACAGACTTTACCAAATAACATGGTGGTTTGTAAATTTTTATAAATGCAATTTTAATATTTAGAATTGAATTTGATAGATTTATAATGACTTCACATCGTTTCATTCATGTTGTTTGAAAAAAATTCATTCAATAAAGATTTCATTACATTTCTTTTTTCATTGGCTAAATTCATTTTTCTTTTCTTTGTTCCAGCCAATCAAAGAAAATATCATTATTTATTATGTTTACTATAATATTAATAGTGAGCATTAAACTAATGCACATTGGTGAAGTGCAAATATGATTTTTTAGTTATGTTTTCATTTGTACTGATTTCCTAAACTGATTTTACACCAAAATATTCTAGCATTTGATACCATTTTTAAAAAACTAGTATCAATCAAGAAATATTTTAGTTCTAATTTTTGCTGTCAAATGTAAGCTAAACTCTAAAATCAATGTCATAGATTATAGAAGATGAAGTATTTGGAACCAAATGCAGCAACAGACTCTCTTCAACCAGATTTTTAACAAATTGACTTCAATTTATTACATTCTAATGCAGACTAATAATTTAATACCAAAATCAAATGTTGAATGATTACAAAAATTACCACCAGGGAGAACATTGGAAGTATTTTTTCATGTTGAAAGGTAAAAGAATAATTTATATATATATGAGTAGGAAGATTGACTGGAATGCTAATGATATCTCCATACTTTAAAAAAATAAAATTGTAGAAAATCTTTTTGAAACATATTCTCACCACATGATCACCATTTTTTATGCTCTCAGATCCCAGGCTCCTGACTGATAAAAGCCACAAGCTCGAAACTAGTCTGGGGATATTGGATGAGTAGGCAATAGATAGGGATTTTATGCACAAACCTTCCTGCATCCATTGCTTACTAAGAATTGCACTGGGTGGCCCTACTATGAAGAGAGTTTGGTACTGTTAATAACAGTTTGTGTAAGCATAGGAAATGGTGACAATGTGATGACTTAGTAATATTGTTAAGAATAAGGAAAAAATGCTACTTTGTGAAAACAAGTATGTGACTGTTGGAATAAGTATATTGAATATTTGTACAAAGGAGAATAAATGAAAAGGTATAACTTATGATCATAAGTCTGCCAGGAATTATTTACATCTTCAGAATTATTTCAAAAATTAATCTCCCACATCCCGAATAAAAACTTTAAATTAGAAGAAAAGAAATTCAGCACATTTTAAGTCAGTCATCTGTCCGAAGTTAACCAAGCTAGTAAAAATTTTTTGTCCTTTAATAATGATAAATCAACATAGTTAAATTTTATATTATTAATTGTGTCAGTGTCTTTTCCTGAATGTGTTGAAAAATTTGATGAACTGCAAATAAATTTGAAAGTAAAACAATGATCTTTAGATTTTATGATGGTAACTCAAACAAAAAATCACAAACGCAGATAAGAATCAAAGGTTAATCGGAAAATGATATATATATATGACATATATACATAAACAATATATATTATAAATTAAGGGTTAATTTATTATATTATTGTTTATGATGTAAATTTGTAATATATATCCTCATCATCGTCATTTTCAACCATTATCGATCCACTGTAGGATAAATATCTCTTCAAACTCAACTCATCTTCTATCTCTAGCCTCTGTTCTCCATATCACCTCAGCAAACTTTCTTATTTCATCCAACAATCGCACATATACTTTCTTTTTAAGTCTCTTATAATCTATTGGAATCCAGTTTAGGATTTCAATTGTCCATCTATTATTTCTTCTAGAAATATGTCTAACAATATGTTATATATATATATATATATATATAGAGAGAGAGAGAGAGAGAGAAACAGAGAGAAATAGTTCAAGAGAAAGCAATGAAGATAATCTCATCATTTTTATTTAAGAAATAAAAAGCCTTACCGACTACAACATTTCATTAAATGAAATTGTATATATATAAAAAGAGATATAATTGATTATGGTTAATAGCAATTTTGTATATCTTTAAGATTTTTATCTATTTGGTAGAATAAAAAATAATAACGATAAACATATTTTTGTTGAGAGAAATCAATAAAGTAGATCTGTAGATTGATAATTTTTAAAATATATAAAATTTGATTTTAATAAAGTAATATTAGTAAAGCGTTTTGGCCTAGTGGTTAGCATAGCTGCCTTCCAAGCAGCTGGCCTGGGGTTCGCTTCCCGGTCAACGCATTTAACATATAAAAAATAATAATAAATAAAGTAATATTAGTTTTATTATTACGACAATGATGATAATGAAAGAATTAACACTTAATTAGATGCACATGTTGCGCATGTTATGTACTATAGAAAATGTGGAATGTGAATTTGAGAATTATAAGAGTACACTAAATTAAAAATATTATTTACTAACATTATAAAAAATGATGAAAAATAATTTCAATATTCAAGAATTTGCAAGTCCAGGTTCAATTCCCATGACAGTATTGTCACTGGTCAAGCCAGTAACATCTGAAAAGGAGAAGAAAATAATAAACCACTCGAAAGGTTGTATATATACTAAGATGTGTGTTATTACTAACAGTTAAATGTAATTGGCAAATCTAAAGACATTCAATATTTTTAATTAGTTCATGGACATGGACAGAATCCAACATATAAATACAACTAAAACGCCATCTTCACAAACGATTAGGCAAACAAATTATATAAATGCATATAAAAAAAGGTAATTTTAAAAAAAATATTTTAAGCAGTATTTGTTAATCAAAGAAAAAAAAGGGCATCCTATTAATAAAGAGTTTATCATTCCTGTAGAAATAGAATTAAAACAGAGATAAGTATTTTGAGAATCGGAAATTAAAATGGCCGAAATTAATAAAAAAAAAAAATAGGTTTAATAAACGGTTTTTGAAATGTTGGTCAGTACTCAGTTTTATCTTGCAACTTTACTGAGAGATCATTCCTACCACACTTAGGAAAAAAAAGCTATTGGGTTTGTATTTAAACAAAACTAAGTTATTTGTAGCAGAAAAATAGAATAATTAGCAATGAATATTATTTTAAAAAATAAAGTTAATATCACTTAATCACTCAATAGTATTCTGTATTATGGACATGTCCACAGAACCGTCATATCACCAATTCATTAATTTCTTCACTTTGTTCTCTTCATTGCCCAGCTCTTCAATTCCACATAACTTTTATTATCTCTTCTGTCATTCAGCAATGCCAATTTTTTCCATCTTTTCTTTTTGTTTCCACCCACCATTCCTTCCAAAATATTATTCATTAAACTATATTTTCTTCTTAACATATGTCCAATCTAGTTTCTTTTTCTAGCTCTAATTTCCTTAATCAATCTTTCTTCACATACTCTTTTCAAAACTTCTTCCTTTGTTATTTTATTCATCCAATTGATTTTTTCCATCCTTCTTCAGGAACACATCTCAAAGGCTTCTAATCTATTCTTAATTTTATTATTCAGTGGCCACATTCCACAATCATGCAATAGTGCATTACATGCACAACATTTAATCTTTCCCTTAATTCTCTCTTCAAAGGTCCACAAAATATTTTCTTCCTCTCAGTAAATACCTTTTTTGCCAATGCTATTCTTCTTTTAACTTCATCTTTACTTCTTCCATCCTCACTCAACCAATCATCTCACATATCTAAATCCCTTTACTTGCTGAACTATATAATCATGAATTTCAAATTGGATTCCTCCCTATACATAAACATCTCAATATTAATCTTCATTCCATATTCCATACATTCTTTTTTCAATTTATTCAACATATTCTGAAGACACAACCTGTTATAAGAGCCATATTATTTGCAAATCCTATACAATTTATTATTTCCTCCATAGTCTAAAAATTATTTAATATGCATTCTAAATAAATATTAGAAAGAAGAGGTGACATATTGCATTCTTGCCTAACTCCTCTTTCTACATTCACTTCCTCCAGTCTAAGTATAATTTTATTCTTTTAGATTTTTTTTTTTATCTGAGAACAACATAAAATGTATTTGCATGGCTGGTTAGGACATTTTGGGGATTGTGTGGCCTATTCCCTATATCATATGAGGCTAGAATAAGTGGATGATTTCTCAATGAGAGCACTCTATCATTCTTAGATCTAATCTGCCTATTAAGAGAATTACTAAACATCAAGAAATAATCTGAATGAAATAATATACATCTTTAAAAAAGAAATAATCTCAAAGGAATAAAATAAAATGTATTTGGAGAAGAAATTACTTGAAATCAATACAATGCATTTTACCAGGAAATAATCTGCACATTTTAAAATTAAAAGTAAGTAAAACTTAGATATAAAAATGGATTTTTACATGTACAATCAATAGACATATAGGCATTCAAAACTATAGAAACAATTGATTTGAAAAGTGACATGTACTCTATTATAAATGCACAAATATTGAAAATACAAGTGGAGTAGGATTCATTATAAATAAAAAGTGGAAGAACAACATTGTGGAGATTGATGGTGTATCGGACAGAGTGGCAAGATTAGTTATATAACTTAGTAGTAGATATCAAATGCGGGTAATTCAGGTTTATGCCCCAACAAGTTCTCATAGTGAAGAAGTACTAGAAGATTTTTATATGGTTGTACAAAAGGCTTTTGATCAGAGTAAACAACATTTTAAAATTGTTATGGGAGGCTTTAATGCTAAAATTGATAAACAAATGAAAGATGAAAGTTCTGTAGGTAATTTTGGTTGTGGTAATAGGAACGAGAGAGAACATAGACTTGTGGAGTTTGCAGAAAAAGAAAAACTTTATATTATGAATTCTTTTTTTGAGAAAAATGTTAAAAGGAAATGGACATGGAAGCATCCAAATGAAGGTACAGCAGAATTGGATTATATTTTGACTGACAGGTAATGCATATTTCAATATTGTAATGTTGTTAATAAATTTAACACAGGAAGTGATCATCAATTAGTAAGATGTAAAAGATACGTGTTAATGTAAAACTAGAGAGACAAAAATTATTAAAAAAAAACAATATTTATAGTTGATATTGCTAATCTTCAGAAACATTCTAATGAATTTAAATTACAACTTACACTAATATATAAACATTTATATATATCAGATTCAATATTCATCATCATCAGATTAACATTTTGCATATGTTTAGATCTTTTGTCATTCATATATAAAAAAAATTATATCATATGTGGATGTTGAATATATCGGTTACATATCGAAACAGACATGCTATTTCACATATATATTTAGACACCCCCCCCCCCCAATTAAAATGACATAGATTAAAGCCAAGTCAGGTTAATAATATTTTAAGTCAGACTAATAATATTTTTAAAAAAGATTAATAATATTTTAAAGAGAGATAAAAAGTAATGAAATCTGATCGCAATTAAAATAATAATTTGTTTATTCATAAAGATTTGGTCAAACAAAAAAGATATCAAACATGTTTATAATGTAATTAAAAAGAGAAAAAATATATAATTTATTTTTATTAAAACTACTAAATTAAAAGGCACTAAAATAAAATCAGATTGAAAAAAACTTCTACGGCAGAATAACTGTAGTATATATAATGAAAGGTGTTAAGTCACGGCTGCAGGCAAAAAAAAATTAAGATTCCAAAACACAGTCACTAATCAAAAGTCTTTCCTGCCAAAGAGAAACTGTCCAATGATCTAGGGTAGTGGTCTTCAACCCTTGGTCCGTAGACAGGTGCAAGGCCACAGAAGTTTTCTGCCGTTCTGTGCTAGACTGGCAGGAAAGTTTGTAATAACATAATAATAAGATTTTAAACTTTTAATTACAATAAAATTTTTTATTTATTTTTTCATCTCATTTTTACCCAATTAAAAAAAAGAAACAGAACAAAAACAAAATCTAATCAATCATAGATAAATTAATTTGTTTTTCTAGTTATCACAGATGTTTATGGAGGGGGGGGGGGTAGAATTAAATTTTTTATTATTTTTCTAAAAAAATTAAAAATTAAAAAAAAAGTTTTTTATTATACAAACTCCATATATATATATATAACTTCATCTTGTATATTTAACATTAAATACAGATATTACATTTATCATAATCATTGTCATGTAATTACACTAGCTGTGATATTTCCCAACATTCAGGTGAATAACATTTTATTCTTGCATGTTTTAACAATGAAATAAAAAATGTAGCAATGCAGGCACATTAATGAGAATGTACTGTTTTCTGTAGCAGTGTGATTGCGCAACTCGAGAAAGAGTGTTCAGCATGTGAAGGTAAGCAACACCATTACAATACATAGTAACTAGTGTGTTGTTTTGGTCAGTTATAACAATTATGCTCATCTAAGGCTAAGCAGTTTACATCTTTAAGAAAATTTATCTGTAGACTTCTGCTGGTCTGCAAAATCTTATCCTTATTTTTGCTAGTCCACAGGTGTGAAAAGGTTGAAGACCACTGATCTAGGAGATTAAAAAAGGTGGACAGGGATGAAAAAACATTGCTACCAATGGAAATAAAAGAGCATGTAAGGTGAATCCATTTATCAGAGAGAGAAAAAAATATAAATAGGCTGCAAAATCATTAAAAATTTATTAATTGATTCAGAGATACAAGATTGATGAATTGACACAAGATTCAGCTACTAGACTACTAGAAAAGTGATTTAATGGAACCATCAAACAGCCTAATGAAAATTCATCCTAATATGTCAGTAGGATAGAACTGCTTGCCTTCTCTCTATCTGCACACCATGTGAACTCCAAGCCTTGCCTAGAAGTTTTAACCATTCAGCTTCAAGCCAAACCCCCCAGTTATTTAGAAAATGCAGTAACAAATGAAGTCATGAATTTAGATGTAAGCAATTAGAAATGATTCAATTACAATAAAATATGAATTATAATTATAGCTATCAATTTTTATAAAACAAAAAAGAAAAAAATATATTATTAGTTAGAAAAATTATTTAATCATGCCTAAATTTGTTCAATATATGTGTTTTCTTGAAGTAATAATGTTTTACCTATCAGTCATTAATTCTGTCAAAAGTTGACATAGTTTTTTTTTTTATCTTTCTTTTAAAAAAAAGAAAAAAAGGAGAAATATCAATAAAAAGAGTTGTGAATTAACTCCAAACATGCACATGTATATACATGATATGTCAATTGTGGTATATGTTCAAATCATCAATGCTTATATGCATAATATTTATATCTGAATAAAATAATAAAACTTATGTGTAGATCTATACTTGATTGGATTATAAATGCTCCACAAACCTGGAATTGCTGATATTACCTGCTTACCTACCTGTTATGATTCTTAATAAAATGTCATATGAATCATAAATACTTATATGCATGTTAGCTATATCCTAATAAAATAATAAAACTTATGTGTATAAATACACATCTATACTTGATCAGATTATAAATCCTCCACAAACTTAGAATTGCTGATATTACCTGCTTATCTACCTGAAAGAATTCTTAAAAATAATAAAATGCTATATGAATCATAAATACTTATATGCATGTTATCTATATCTTAATAAAATAACAAAACATATACATCTATACTTGATTGGATTATAACTGCTCTACAAACCTGGAATTGCTGATATTACCTGTTTATCTACCTATAATGATTCTTAAAATAATAAAATGCTATGTCAATCATAAATGCTATATGCATGTTATCTATATCTTAATAAAATAATAAAACGTATGTGTATAAATATACATCTATACTTGATTGGATTATAAATGCTCCACAAACCTGGAATTGCTGATATTACCTGTTTACCTATGTGTAATGGTTCTTAAAAATAATAAAATGAAATGCTCCACAAACCTGGAATTGCTGATATTACCCATTTACTTATCTAAAAGGGACATACATAATTAAAAACATCCATGTATTAATTGTATACATATACTTATTTCAAAGGCTTCTAGACTTCTTCTCATCATGTGAACTAAAAAAATGGGTTTTTGCTTGAATAACCTACCTGAAATATTTCTAGATTTCTCATTATATGAACTAAAAAAATGAGTTTTCACTTGGATATGAACAATGAACTATATTAGAAGGACTTGCTAATGAATTGTTGTTAAATAAAATTGTTATTACTTAAAATTAATGTAATTGTTCAATTCTATTTTGCATCACTAGTCATTCATTGCATCTTGCTCACAAGAATCTCATGCCTCCTGATCTATGTTTGGCATAACCAGATGATGGTAAGTAAGGTTATAGTGATATGGAACTCTAGTGGCACCATTTGGGAAACCAAACACATAAATTTCTAGATGCTTCCAGTCTCTATGGCACTACATCCTCTGATGAGCAGGAAATATTGTTGTAGGTGGGGTAATGTCCACATTGGGGACTGCCAATTGGCAATATGCTCATCAGGAAATAAAACCAACAAAGAGTGGAGTTTGTCATGCATCCAGTTACAATATATATATATATCTTTGGTGTATGATCTTCATTGGGACAAAAAGAAAACTGGTTATGTCTCATTTTGGCAACATCAAAGGTTAAAGGTTATCTCGATTTACATAGATATTATCTCTCATTTTTTACTCTTTATAATAATAACAAATCATGAAAATGTTTAATTCAACATAAGCACTCTATGGAGAAATTTTTTAAAAATATTTGCAGAATGTCAAGAAAAACATTAGTTTTTCACATTCTCACATCTATAAAAATAGCTTTCTGAGTTTAAAGCTATATTAGAATTTGGGTTTGAAGTAAGAGAGAACTTCTTTACTTCAACAAAAGAGCTATTATAGGTTAATGAGAAAACTGGTTTAGCTTCAGGAATTATCAATTAGTAGTAGTTGATAATTTTTTAGTAACATCAAAGGTTCAAGGATATTTTTAATATACATGGTGACTATTATCTCCTCATTTCTATACTTTATTATAATAACAGTTTGTGGAAATATTTAATTCAATATATATATATTTAATATTAAATCATCGCACATGGTTATGAAATTTAGCACTGTCCTCTGTAAAATAAATATATAAATATATTAGTCTGTATAATGTATTTATATATTTGTTTCACAGAGAGCAGTGCTGAATTTTGTAACAATGTGGGATGATTTAATATTTAGTTATTTATTTTAGTTTAGCATTAAGCATTGATAATATATATATATATATATATATATATATATATATATTGTGTAGAAGGGTCTTATAATGCAACACTAGCACATCTATCTGGTATATTTGAAGAAATTTTAGATTCTAATTAGTGTTAAAAATTTTCTTTCACACAGTTGGCCCACTGTCAAGAATCATTCAATATTGTTAAGTAAATCAATATTTAGCTATTTAATGTAGAAACTGTTCAAATTCTTAACATTTGCAGCTGCTGAGCTTGGAAATGCTTCTCTTTCAGTTATCCTCTATGAAAACACTGTTGAAAAAGCCTTTGCCAAGCTATAGGCTACTTAAAGATTATTTTTAACTTTTCCTTTAGTCATGATTATGAATAATCTACAGCTGAATTTTGAAAATATGTGATGTGGACATCGCAGTGAGTTTTATAAATACATAACAATATTATGCACATTTATGACTGTTTCAATGCAGACCAAGTAACTCCAAATGACAGTGATGCTATTCTGATTCTAAGAACTTAGTCAGACCATATCCAACACAAATAATTATTTAATATTGATTTAATACCTGAGATACAGGCTTATTATATACCTGTATTAATATATGTAATGTATAGGGTATATGAGCACAGGCTTTCACATGACCGACTGCTCACCACTCCATCTCATATCACTGATATACTTGAACAATATATGTTGAAAAGATAAATGTGTAGAGATGATAATCTGGGCCAATTGATGATTGCTGGTTTAGCATGAAATACGGATATTGGTGATTATTTATCTTTTCGACATATATATATATGTTCAAGTGTATCAGTGAAATGAGATGGAGTGGTGAACAGTGGGTCATGTGAAAGTCTGTGCTCATATACCCTATACATTAATATTGATTCGTAAATTAATAAACTGCTATTTTTAGATAGAGGTAAAATAAGGATTGAAAACCACTCAATCCCTCTGCATCCAGCATTTTGTCAAATATAAAAAGTAAAGCCCTTTATTACAAGGGGCTTACATAATTTCATTTTTTTAAAATCCTAAAACCGTGTTTGCATTTATTAATTTCACATTTCATATAATTATAACTTGTTTAAATTAAATATTGGCAAAACTAAGCTTTAAACTGATACAAGATATGTATCCATATTGAAAATATCAATAAATGAAAGAACAGATGGTAATATTTAAAATTTCTCATATTATTATTGAAAAAGCAAAAATAAACTTTAACAAATTAAAAGTTTATAAATAGAAAACAAAATCTTTACACATAAATTATAAAGTTTTATTAACACAGTTTTTTATTCTAATAATCTTTGACAAAAAATATATTAATATGCTAACAATTCATTCCAAGTTTCATCGCTTAAAATAATCTTGCCTTTAACAAATATATATTTACCAGATGTGTCCTGCCTATAAAGATCATGTTAATTGATCGCTCCAATACTTCCAAAAAACTGAGCAACAATCATTTGATCATTTTATTGAAACTGAGGCTCTCATATATATAAAATTTAAATTTTGTGTTATGATTTTGTAATAAATTTGTTATTGTTTTACTTAAAATCTTTTAAATATTTTGTAAAAAAAATAGATTATAAATAATAGTTATTACATTTTATACAATGATTTCTTCTTGATGTCATATTACTGAGCACAGATAAAACTTAATTTATTATCCTGAATTTTATGATTAATTAAATAAATAAGACATTTATTTTATATAGCGCTATGTTTTATAAACTGTAATATTAATAAGCCAATAAGCTAATGCACATGCGCTTTGTAGATTTAACTATATAAATGAATACTCTCACCTTCCAAACACAAGATAAAGTCTTATTGAAAAGATAGAATGAATCCATCTATCTTTTCGACCCAAACGTTTATGTATGGGCAATTCTTAAGTATTTGGAAATGCGAGCATGAAGATGTTTAATTTAATAAGAATGTCATATTGTAAATTCTAGAAATTTCGTAAGCATCATTCATTCAGGCATAGTAAAAAGTAATTTAAAGTGATCGATTAACATCTTCACACTCTCATTTCCAAATACTTAAGATTTGCCCATACATAAACGTTTGGGTCAAAAAGATAGATGGATTCATTCTATCTTTTCAATAAGACTTTATTTTGTGTTTGGAAAGTGAGAGTATTCATTTATATAGTTAAATCTACAAAGCATGTGCGCATTAGCTTATTGGCTTATTAATACTACAGATTAGTTAAATAATAAAGTTGATTTTATATTAATTGATGTTTTAAGCATTTTACTAATCTATTTCAGAAAATAATCATAAAAGTAATGATTTTTTCTAACAGTGACAAACCATTTTTTTCTCTTATATTCTCAATTACAATTATCAATGTTATTATAGAGATTGGTATCCTAGGTAATTATGCCAATTCTGTTGTGTTGGGAGGTAGATATGAAAGACACTGGTAGCTTTAATAATTCAATAATAACATTATTTATTACACAACAATGTTACAAGTTTATTAGTTTTAATTTATAAAGTATATACTACAACTGAATTTAGGCAAAATTAGAAATCTGTTATAGAAGGACCAGTATGGTAACTGTCTGGGTAGAATCTTAGATTCTGTTTCATTTGCTATTCTGTTTCAATTGCTATATTATTTCACAGTCTATGACAGGGGTCCCCAACCCTATGCCCGCGAGCACCATGGCACCCGCAGATCATTTTATGTGTGCCCGCTGCTATCCGAACACAATAAAAAATTATTTATCTGATACAAATAAATTTAATTTTTGAATTTTTTTTATGAATTATTGTATTATATTGTAGGGCATACTATACTTTTACAGCGTAAAAATATAAACGTCAATTATATGTTAAAATTTAATTTTTGAAATAAATATTTTTTTGTACGTTATGTGTATTATTAACAATATCCAACTATAAATTTACATGTGATGTGATGTGATGTGATGAACTGTGGCTTCTCCGTAAAAGAAGTCAAGAATATCTCAGCAATTATGTCCAGATAAAAAATAAATGGGGCCCGCCACCTGGCCAGTATTATGGAATGTGCTCTTAAGTGCAAAAAGGTTGGGGACCCCTGGTCTATGAACAAGTTCTTGATTCCCTGTAATGGGATAATAATGATTATGTAGCTTCATCTATATATTGTAAAAAATGAATTGTAAATCAACTTTAATATAATGCCATTTATACCTTCATTAATTATTTTACAATATAATGTAATAAAATAAATAAAATTTATTTCTTTATATTTGCTCTTGATTTCAACTGTCCAGCAGTTCTTTATCAGAGCTCAACATTCAAATATAAATAATCATATAATTTGTACTTATCTATACATACATACTTATGTAAAATTACATAACACATTATATACAATACTCTATATTATGGATTAAAGAATACACTTTTTATAATGAATCCAATAACTATTTATTTTTGTATATATTTTAATAATTTTATAAGTATTAATCTTTTATTTTATTCTTATTTTTGATTGATTTCTTTAGCATAAACTGTTTTATATTTTTAACACATTATTCTATATTTATATGACTTTTAAACATTTTAATAATTTAATAATTTAATTTATTTTTATTATGTTAACAAAGAGAGTAATCACTTTTCCTCATGATATGACTTAAAAGCACTATAAATATTGAATAAAGGAATCAAGGATAGAATGAATCCACCTATTCTTAGTTGCTCTGATAAGTACTTTAGTATTTTTGAACCATGATGTTTTACACTTACTGATTTTCCTTCCGGTAGATGTCATCAATAATAACATGGCAATGTTGTCATGGCAACCAAGACATTGGAATAATTAATCCATGGGAGACACTATAAATGTTGAATAAAGGAATCAAGGATAGAATGAATCCGCCTATTCTTAGTTGCTCTGATGGGTACTTTAGTATTTTTGAACCATGACGTTTTACACTTACTGATTTTCCTTCCGGTAGACATCGTCAATAATAACATGACAATGTTGTCATGGCAACCAAGACACTGGAATGATTAATCCATGGGAGAGTCAATTTTTGGATCTTTTTTACCTGCGAAATTTAAAAACTCGGAGAGAGCTTTGGGAAATTTTGTGATTTGTCTGTCTTTTAAGATTTTGCTACCAGTCTACCATAGTGAACTCTATTTGTAAGTAATTTTCATTTTTGTTTCTAATAAATAATGTCATTTCGATGTACATTATTTTGTAAATTCTTCTGCAATTATAAAAAGTACAATTAATTAATTTTATTTTTAATTTCTGAATTATATTATACAAAATTTTTTTTTTTGTAAATCATCTGCAATTATAAAAATTACAGCTATGAGAGTAATACAATGTCTAGCATTGTCGGTGGTTTTGTAAATCATAATATAAGTTTTTTGAGACTAGAGCATGTATTGACCATGCCTTCGGCCCGTCAAAGACATCGGAGGCCCCCTCCCCCACCAATTCCAGCACTACATGCTGACTTTTCTAATCAAAAAATGAGATACATTTTCAAACTGTTTGTTTTATATATTTTTAACATAAAAATTGAGTTAAATACCATCGGAAATATTGTAAAGATAAGATAATTTTTCATCCAAGTACTTTTTTTTAATTTTTTTTTTTTTTTCAGGACCAACAAACATGGTGGCGCTCGTTATCTACCCAATGGTCATCTTTATTGTTTTCCAACCAATGACATATTACCCTGAAGCCATATCAGCCTGATCTTGCGATCTTTAACATGCCAGATCCACAAGATCTGCAGACAAATTTTAGCAATTGCATTTGTCTGCAAATCACTTGGACACATTATCTTAAAAATCGGAAGATCAGACTGATATGGCTTCAGGGTAATATGTCATTGGTTGGAAAATACTAAAGAACCCTCTGATGTTTATAAGCATATCTTTGTCAACACTGTTAGTAATTCAGAGTAAAATTAATTTATCAGCCAGATGGAGGGACTTAAGAGTTATTAAACTCATAATTAATAATACAAGGTTGGAGACAGTTTTTCTCTTTTAACACCTTGATTGTAATAATTAAACAAGATTTAATATGTAAACTTTTAAATTAAAGATAGTTCAATGTATATATAAACAAAGGGAGTAAATCACTTTTTCCCAGTCTATGACTTAAAAGCACTCTAAATGTTGAACAAAAAAATCAAGAATAGAATGAATCCACCTATTCTTAGTTGCTTTGATGTTTATAAGCATACCTTTGTCAATGTTGTTTAATTATAACTATCAAGGTTTTAAAAGTAAGATGCTATTTCTAGCCTTATATTATTAATTATGAGTTTAATAAAACTCTTAAGTGCCATATTCCATCTGGTTGATTAATTAATTTCACTCTGAATTGCCACCAGTGTTGACAACGGTATGCTTATAAACATCAGACCAACTAAGAATAGGTGGATTCATTCTATTCTCATTTCCTTTGTTCAACATTTAGAATGTTTTTAAGTCATAGCCTGAGGAAAAGTGATTTACTCCCTTTGTGTGTTGGTTAAGCAAGGATCTTTGTCAAAAAATAAAATAAAAGTAATTAAAGATTTGCTTCTATTATTAGAGGATTCTATGTATTTTTCATCATCAGATTTTCAATGATATGGCTGGCTGAAAAGTTGGACATTGGAGTAGATTGAAGCCTGTCCATTAAAGTATAAAGATTTGCTATCTTAATATAAACTGAGCACTGATTATATATATATGTGTGTGTAGGAGATGATAATCTGGATCAGTCCTTATCCTTAATATAAACTGAGCACTGATTATATATATATGTGTGTGTAGGAGATGATAATCTGGACCAGATAATGAGTGCTGGTTTAGCATGAAATATGTATATTGGTGATTATTTATCTTTTCAACATGTGTGTGATCATGTGTATCAGTTGTAGGAGATAGTGTGGATAGTTGAAGGATGCTTGAAAATCTGAGTTCATATCCCCTATACTTACAATTAAGCTCCCAGGTTTATGAAGAGTGCCTGGTTTTCAAATATTTAAAATTAAGGAAGGGTAGATAATAGGTTATATTATTTCTCCTTTAGTTTGTTCAGGTTATATTAATTATTTGGAAGAGGAAATTATTATTTAAAAGAATTGTTTATATTTAAAGTTATTTGTTAGATATGTGGATGATTGTTTGTTTGTAGTTGAGAAGTATAAATTGAAGGAATTGGTAAATGAGTTTAATTGTTTTGATCCTTCTATAAGATATGTAGTAGAAGGAGGGTGGTTAGATTTTTATTAAGCTAAATTTTTTAATTTTGTGGTGATTAGAAATGTAAAGACTAATTGTTTAGTATGTAATCATTTTGTTAAAAGTAAAGAATTGAGGTCTATAATTAAACCTGATAGTTATCAGTCTGTATCTTATAAAGTAGCTGCTTTAAGAAATTATTGTTATAGGAATAAGAAATTAAATAATTCTAGTGGGGTAGCTTTGTTTCAGAAAGGTCAAATTTATAAAGACTGAGTGTTGGCTACCCTGATAAATTTGTTAAAAGTATTTTATTTAATAGTAATATTTGTAAGGATGTAAAGGATAAAGAAAAATATGATTTTATTTCTTTGCAATTTAAATTGTCATCTTTTAAAATTGTATGTAAGAATAGTAATTTGTTTGGAAATAAAAAAAATACTTGGAAAATGGATAACACTTTGAATAATTTATTAAATAATACAAAGGAAATTTTTGATAGGAAGACTGTTCACCGACTGTTCCTTTCTGGTGTACTGTATATTATCCCTTGCTTTTGTATAGGTCAGAGTAGTTTGAGCTTTAGTGAAAGAATAAAGGTAAATAAAAGTAGGGTTCGAAATAAATATCTTAGTTCTGCTTTGTATGTCCATGAAAAAGTTATAGGCCACACTATTAATTTTGATGAAGCTAAGGTTGTCTTCTTTGAGAAAAATGAAATAAAAAGAATTAAAGAACCTTTATTATTGAAAATTTATTACTCTGAAGCAATTAACTTATTTAAAAGTTCTTTTAACATTAAGGGTGGATGGGAAGTAAATAGATTTGTGGGTAATGTTTAATATAAATATGGTGTTGTTTTGGAGTTCTTTACACTGAGAAGTCTGCTTGTAGAAGTGAAACCATTGTTTGTGTTTTTGATTTTATTTTCTTGGCTAATCTGGTTGAGTTTTGGATTTGGGATTTTAATTATTTATTGACTAGTTTAGCTTTATGCTTGTAATGTTTACATACATTGAGCTATGTGTTATCTAAAAGTTTTATTACTTTAATATAATTAGTTACTGGATTCATTAAAACAATTTGTATTCTTTAAAATCTATAATGTATGGTATGTATATAATCTATTGTATAATTATATATGTGTAGATAAGTGCTAATTGTATAATCGTATATACTTGAATATTGTAGCCTGATGATGATCTCTGGATAGTTGAAACCATAAGGCAAATATAAAGAAATACATTTTATTTTATTTTATTAGATTGTATTGCAAAATGAATAATGAAGATATAAATGGTATTATATATATTGTAACGGAATATATGCCGTTACATTATTTTAAAATGAAAATAAAAAGATCGTAAATAAAATTTGATTTATTAAAAAGAAAAAAAAACTTAAAAAACTGAAAATTAAAAGTTGTTTAATATATATAGATCGCATGATGGACAACTTTAAAACTATTTTAAAAAATAAAAATATTTGAATGTATTTTTTTTTTGTTGTAAAAAAAGTAAGAATATAATAAAGATTGATTTGTTAAAAATAGAAATAATGTTGATTTCTATAATCTTAGAAAATGGAAATGATTGTCTTATTAATTAAATGATTGTTCAAAAGCAAACTAGCCCAAGAGGCATTTAAAATAAATTAAAGGGTCAGATAAGAGAGTACAAAGAAATTAAATGACCAATGCAAACACCAGAAATGTCAGCACGGACCGTAATTGAAACACCAGAGGATTAGTGACGTCTTGCCGGTTGAATCCAAAGATTGGATGATAAGAGACTAATAAAAATATAAAAGCCAAATTATTATTATAATTGTTATCTGAGAGCTGACTATGAATAGATCGTTATAACTAGCTATATTGCAGATTTTCACGATGTGGAAGTCTGCAATAAATTTAATTTTCCGGACAACCAGTTGAGGCCTCTGGATAACAGTTCCTGACCAAATGCATGGCAAGTCGCAGTTTCATTTCAAAGGACAAAATCTACGAAAGTGATCACGAAGATGGACTTCTCAATCTATTAAATCCGTAAAGTATAAACTATTGTGTCTATCTAATAAAAACTTTCCTAAAGTTGCAAGTAATTAATAACTGAAAATAACTCTTATCTGACTTAAAGAATGCAAATTCAATTATTGCTATTTTTTTATGTAGATGTTTAAGCAATCATTTCCAGTTCATTTTTTTTTGTGTGTGTGTATTATGTTTTAACTAAAATGTATTAAATTTAAGTTGTTTATAGACGCTTGCATGGATTCGTTTGCGGTTAATTATATTTTGGTTTTCATATTTTATCAAAATATATAGACATTCGATAAATAATGATACCTTACGGTGAGTATCTAAAATGTATTTATTCGGATGTCTTTTAAGTTATTGGTGACAACGCAAGTATCTTATGGTGAATACTATTGGGTTACTTATAAGTTTCCCTCTGCGATTGTCGGTATCAATAATTTTGTATTTTGATAATTTATGTTTATTTTGAAATGTTTTTGACCATGGAATCTATGTAAGCGATCTATACCCAACATTTTTAAGCAAATCTGTGCGATCTATTTAAAATAGTAATTTAAATTTAAAAAAAAAAAAAAATATTAATGTTAAAATCTAAAAATAAATTTAATCCTCAATTTTAAATGTGCGTTAATAAAAATCTATTTGTGTGTTAATTACTGGCAGTGGCTTCTTTTATTTTATTGTTCTAAATATTTAATATATACTTTGAGAATAGAAGTCTATTGAAACTTATAAATGTTTTAAAATCTCTGCTACTCTATGAGCTAGTGACCTTGGGCAAACGATCGGAATCCAAATATATAAATTAAAATAATTTTTTTTTTAAAAAACTTAACGTACCTGCCTACTATATAAATTTTCTAGGTTCAAATGCCTATTGGCGCCCTGTAGTGCAGATTACGTAAGTCTCCTCCTCCCCCGATCGTTAAAATATATATATTAATGCTTAAAAGAACAAGAAGCGAAAAGAAATTATAAGATAGTGATTTGCTTATTTTATTGGTTGTGTTGTTTGTAGTTCGATAATCAGTATTAAAGGTTTAGTTTTTTCCAATATATTTGTTTTTCTTCTTGTAGTTTGAGTTTAATCACTAGAAAATATAACTGAGTAAACACACACACACATAAATGTACATGAGCACATTAACATATAATTATTTTGAATATAGGTTTTTGTAAAAAACTTGACAAATTGCGTGCATAAATAATAATAATAATAATAATAATAATAATAATAATAATAATAATAATAATAATAATAATAATAATAATAATAATAATAATAATAATAATAATAATAATAATAATAATAACAATCGAATAATTTATTGCTCTGAAATTAAGTTTGAGTACTGTAATTGACAAAGTTGAACTGCGATCCATAGAGTATGAGATCCAGATTCTCTACTTTATTATTACAGAAACCATCTCAGTTGTGTACACAAATAGAAATATATCAATAAAATTGAAGGTTAAGTTAAATTACAAGTAATATTTACTAAGGCTGTAAACCTCAAGAATATGCGCATGAAAATGAGATGGTAGAGACCTCTACAGGTCTTAACCACAAGCTTACGCTTTGGAAGAAAAGAAGTATAACTATTTATTGAACTTCTACTGCACATAAAAAAACGACAATTCTAAAATTAATACTTTTTTACGTAAATATAATTCAACATTTTATACAAATGTTTCACATAAATCAAATCTTAAAAAATAAACTTACAATTGAGGTAAAAGCAAACTTATAATTATTTTAGTCTTTCTCTTGATTATATGCAGTAACTATTGTATACCAACTTTAAAAAGTTTTTATTGATTTTGTATGTAAGTAATTTTTAGTTTTGATTTATTGTTTTTATTTTAATTGGTATGTCAAATGTTTGACAGAGCACATTAGAATTAATTAATCAGGCAGTAGAGGGAAAATAACTTTTCAAGTTTTATTTAAGTTTACAAGATTAGAAAACAATAGATTTAGTCATCCTAGGAAATGGAGACAGTCTGCAGTAGAAGATAACTTCTAAGCATTACAAATATTGAGTGCACAATTAAAAAGAATCTATCTTATTTCGTCTTTTTTTTTACTTTTTTTAGAAAAAAAAAATTTAAGTTGCAGGAAGCAATAAGCTTCTATCTTTTCTTTTCGATTTCTTTACAATGAAGATACTTTTGAAAAATCTTCACAAAATCCTACAGACCTTCATTCTTAATATTATTAATTTTTATTTTTAAAATATATATATATAGTAAATATGGATATATTATTTTATATACACATTACAAGGCCATCTAATTATTTTATTAGTTAAATGTAATAAACTTTATATTAAAATATAGGGGATTTGAATTCAGACTTTCAAGCACTCCTCAACTATCCACACTATCTCATACAACTGATACACATGACCACACACATGTAGAAAAGATAAATAATCACCAATATATGTATTTCGTGCTAAGCCAGCACTCATCAGTTGACCCAGATTATCATCTCACACACACACACACATATATATATATATAACCAGTGCTCAGTTTATATCAATTAAGATATCAAATCTTCATACTTTAATGGACAGGCTTCAATCTACTCCAATCTCCAACTTTTCAGCCATCCATATCATTGAAAAATCTGATGATAAACTGAGCCCTGAATATATATATGGAAGATGATAATCTGGACCAACTGAAGAGTGCTGGTTTAGCACGAAATACGGACATTTGTGATTATTTATCTCTTCTACATGTGTATCGTCATGTGTATCAGTTGTATGAGATAGTGTGGATAGTTGAAGGGTGCTTGAAAATCTGTGTTCAAATACCCTATATCTACATATAATGTATGAATAATTACTTATTTATTATAAATATGATTATAAATCATTATTTGAGAAAACAAAATAAATACATAAAATGCAAAAAAAATGTTTTCTTCAATGTTTTTTTTTTTTTTTTTGCAAATTTTGATTCAATATCCAAAAATTGTAACAAAGAGAGTTTGTTCTTAACCTATGTTGGTTTCACATTAGGTAAACACAGATTCTACAATTGCATTATCACATAAGATAGTCATTGTAGGGCTTACAAACAAATTACAGGGTTTTGGAAAAAAAAGAAGCAAATTTCATTTTATTTAGCATGTGATAAAATAATTTGTTTTTTGTTCTTCATAAAAGATGTAAATCATTCAGATCCAGGGCCTTGGTAAATATTAAGTCTTGTACCATCACATTGTACTCAGGCCAACTCTGTTCATGAGATTAGGGGTGCTGAAATTTAACTTACATAAAGGCACCTCTTATCCACATGATGGGCCTACAGCAGAGTATTTAATGACGTTTGCTTTAAGACTTAATTATATAATAATGTGTAAACACATTATTTTTTGTAAAAAATAAAAAAGAATGTGTGAAATTTTTTTATCCCCTCCCCCATCATTTTTGAAGATTTGTTAGAAGGCCTTTAATTTATGTCATTTATATATATATTAATTAATAAAATTAAATCAATAATAAATATCAAAATAATTTGTAGTAAAACTCAACTTAGTTTAGTTAAATATTTGAGATGATACCACATCTTATCAATGATCCATTATATAAAAGAATTGATTTTCAAGGACAAAACATTAAAAACACAAACGACATAGTAACTAATAAATTTCAATTCCTAGTTTGAAATTAATACACTGTACAGGCTTACACACACTTGCACATATAATGTAATATAAGGGATTCAAACTCAGACTTTCACACAACCCTCAACTCTCCATGCCATCTCATATTGCTGACCCACCTGATCATACATATGTTGAAAAGAGAAATAATCACCAGTACATCAGGAGGGGTCAGAATGATTTAATGGCCAACATGGGTAGGATGACAACTTTGGCACTAATGTAGGCTTTTAACGTTCCATCATCAGATTTTTAATGAAATGGATGGCTTAAGAGTTGTGGATTGGAGTAGTTTGAAGCCTGTCTATTAAAGTATGAAGATTGGCTATCTTATTAATATAAAGCTGAGCACTGATTGTATATATGCGTGAGGATAGTAATCTGGACCAACTGATGATTGCTGGTTTAGCATGAATTACGTATATTGGTGATTATTTATCTTTTCAACATGTGTAAGATCAGGTGGGTCAGCAATATGAGATGGCATGGAGAGTTGAGGGTTCTGTGAAAGTCTGAGTTCAAATTCCTAGGTTTGAATATTTTGTTAATAACTGTATATAGTAACAGGATATGAAATTTCTTTAAAAACCTCATTATTTAAACGTTTGCTTATTTATAAAACCTTTCATTTTTACATTTATCACTTAATCATAAATGTTTTGTAGATAAAAAAGATTTATCGTTTTCATTTTGCACATACTAATATAACTGAAAATAATTTAGTTCTTAAATTTATAATTTTTATTGAATTATATTTTTAATTCAAATTATTTTTAATTTTTTTTAAAAATTTAAATCTCATTATTCCAGCTTTTTATTCCTTCTCTAGAACGTCTTATTCCATGATTATTTTCTATACTAGTGCAGTTAATTAAATACCTAATTAAAAATATGCTTGATTACTGTGTGCATGTGTTTCTTTTCTAAAAAATGTATCTTTGCTAAAAAATCACTTATAATTATTTATTTCTGAAGTTAGAAGAAGTTAATTTTAATTAACAATATGATGAATAATACCAAAACCAATTATTATTTTTTACATTTTTTAACACACAGGCGTACACACGCATATATGGAACAATGTTAAATTATTTTCACCATCTTTATTGCCGCTAGATTCCAATGCGAATGTAAAATAATTATCTATATTTTCAGCCCTTAAATAAAAGGTACTGAGTTTTTATGCAATTTTAATAGCAGGATTACATAAGCCACTAAACATCACATGATCATTTCTTATGCTTTCTCAATAAACAAGAAAAACTCACCATACAGTAGTGTCACTCAATGTAAACCAGAGTAATCAATGAATTCAAGAAGGTTTGTGCATAAAATCACTATCTAGTGCCTACTCAATATCCTCAGACTAGTTTATAGCTTGTGACTTTCATCAGTGAGGATCCTTGGATCTGAGAACACTGCACCTAGATCTTAGGATCTAATGCAATCCTCCAGCAGCCTCCTTTCATTTCTACTTAACTACAAAACTATTGAGTCTAAAATTGAAAACATACTAATATTTTCAATCCAAGCTCATTAGATAGGGATTTTATGCACAAACCTTCTTGCATTCATTGATTAATCTGGTTTGCACTAGGTGGCACTATTGTATGGAGAGTTTTGCCTGTTTTATGATTATATATGATTGTATAAACGATTGGAATTTACATATATAATATTAGAAAATTCTGTGTTTAATAATAATAATAATAATAATAATAATAATAATAATAATAATAATTATTATTATTATTATTATTATTATTATTATTATCATTATTTTTATTATTATTATTATTATTGAATGGCTTTACTGCTTAAAAAATTTATAAAAAGTTTAGTTCTACAAGTATCAGAACTGAAATCAATCTGAAGATGCTGCATTCCAAAGTCTGATACTCCTCTAAACTTAAGATATATATATATATCAGGGATGAAGCATCCATGTATTGAATGGAATGAGTGCTTCTGTAGAAAAATGCACTAAAACTTTCAAAAGCTTTAATTAAAATTCAATTTAAAAAAATCACTTTCAATTTTTTTTTACTAACAGTTGAATTCGTTTTATATACAACGAAAGAATGAACTTCCCTAACTCATTCTAACGCAATTTTTTCCACTAACAGTTGAGTTCATTTTATATATAACGAAAGAATGAACTTCACTAACTCATTCTAATGCAATTTTTGTGTAATATGTATATATATATATATTAGGCACTATTATATAAAAATTGTTGTGGCAAGTGAAATAAAGATATAAAAAAAAAGTGTGCTTCTATTCCTAAAAAGTCACGCTTCACGCTTCAGCACTGATATATATATATATATGTTGTCAAGTATTGCAAAAAAATGATGTGATAAAAAGATGTTGCACAGGAAAAACAAATAAAGACGATTTATGTTTTAATAAAAAATGTTATGACACAGACAACTATTATAAGTAATATCTTTCATACCATTTATAATGAATTTTTAATAAAAATATAGTTAATTGCACAGAATATCGTGTAATATTGAAGAAACCAGATAACTGATTGAGCACATCAATTGTATTCAAATGCTTAAACGGATCTGATTCTTTTAAATTTAATTGGCTGAGAATCAATTCAAGAATCTTTAACTCCTATCTACCACTTCACTACTGCATTTATTTCTACATAGCAGCATTTTCATTATAGATTATAAAATAAAATATTTACAATTACACGCAAATAAACTGAAATTTCACCTAATCTTTCAAAAGTCTTCACTAGTAAAACAAATGATAAAGTTTTGAAACACCAAAATTAATGGTATAATGTTAACAAACAAAAAAGATAGTATAAAAATATTGTAGAATAAATTTTCATAACTAATTACGATTATAAGTTAAAGATAGTAACAATGTCATATTAACGTTAAAGTTCTTGAAATGTAGCTATTAAAATACAACTTCAATACTCTGCACTGCAAACATATTATAAGCCTGGGATGATAAACAAATGTTAAACTTTATTAGGTTAAAACAAATTGTAAAATAGAGGCCTAATGTAAGCAAAAGATAGAATTATCAACTGTATACAAAATTTAAACAGATTCAATTCAAGTGGTGTATGATATCCAATTTCATTCATAAGTAATTTTTATATGATAGGTAAATACAACTACAACTTCGTTTTGTGTTTTTATAGCATGTAATAAATCTCCAACAAAATTTGATAATCTGTGAGATTAATTTTCAAAAGATATATTATTAGAATTTTTCTTTCCAAGAGCTTTAATACATTTCCAGGCTTAAACATGCATTTATATATGTAATATATGTGGGATTCGAACTCAGACTTTCACATGACCAACTACTCTTAGTGCCATCTTATATTGCTGATCCACCTGATCATACACATGTTGACAGCCGAACAATGATTGTATATATGTGTGGAGATGGTAATCTGGACCAACTGATGAGTGCTGGTTTAGCACAAAATACGGATTTTGGTGATTATTTATCTTTTTAACATGTGTGTGATCAGGTGAGTCAGTAATAAAAGATGGCATTGAGAGTAGTGGGTTGTGTAAAAGTCTGAGTTCGATTCCCGCATATATTACATATAAAAATGCAGGTTTAAGCCTGTACAATGTATGGATTTATATAAATAGTGCCCATCCCTCGCATATGTATGTATAAATGGATTATTTACCTGTACATGAGGGATCAGAATGACTAATGACAACCTTGGCACTAATATGGGCTTTGAATGTTCCATCATCAGATTTTCAATGAAATGGAAGGCTGAAGTGTTGTGGGTTGGAGTAGTTTGAAGCCTGTCCATTAAAGTATGAGTATTGGCTATCTTAATATAAAGCTGAGCACTGATTGTATATATGTGTGGAGAAGATAATCTGAACCAACTGATGAGTGCTGGATTAGCATGAAATACATATATTTCCAAGACCTTTGTAAAATGAAATTATTGGGAAGAAAACATTAAATTAGTCAATAAACATACATATTATTATAATCAATTAACATGAGATTGGTTTATAAATGAGAGTGATATACAATTTATATTATCTTATTGTTAATATTGATTAGCATCCAGAAACATTTTCTGAAATGGTTTTATAGCAATAAAATATAATTCAAAAATACCATGTCGAATGGCTTAAATGTGTTTAAATATAATGAATAATAAATGTGTGCATTATGTGACTAAAATGTCAAACACATCAATTTATGAATGCATAATACAGTTTAATATAAGGAGAATCAATGTCAAAACATTTCCATGCACACTTTTAATCAAGTTGATAATTTTGATTGTAAGATCTTCCTCAAAGCTGTAAATACATTAAAAAGGCATAATTGTTTAGTATTTATATATTCACATCTGTGAAGAAGATTACTGAACAGTCGAAACTTTCAGCTTCCTTAAAAAATTTAAAAGAATTGCATTGTGTTAAATGTGTGTGGAAGTTGTTTTAACACAGTCAAAGAAAGAAATATAGTAAAAGGAAAGAAACTTTATCATTCTTTTAAGACAAATCTTTCATTTAACAAAGAAGTGACTCCATTGAGCTTGTAAACATACAACAAGAACTAATTTCAGATGTATTCTATGCAATACTATATAAGGGATGAATATTAGCACAAAGATGTTTAAAAGATGTCAAGTGAGCATCTGTTACCACACAACGAAAAAATGATATGTCTATTACAAACATAATAAAATAGAGAAAATCAAAATACTTTTTTTTGTAAGTCTGTAGATAACTTCACAAACTTCTTCTAACTTCTTTTCAAAAACTTTATTTCCATATATAAACTATATGAATGTTCACTAGATGGAGCTTACCAATAGCTCTAATCAAGCTTTATTTTATAAGAGCTGAAAGAGAAAGAATTCAAAATCTCTATCGGAAAGTCCCTATCTCCACACCAATCAGTTTTGAAATTATGGTTCATCTCAGTAGAGCACTGGGACTCTAGAAACTAGATCTAAAATACTAACTCAAAAGTCAGCACTTATAAAACACGTTTTTATCAATTTGAAAGTCTGAACTTTTCAGACATGTAAATGTCTTCAAATCCAGCTTTACAAACCAGATAGCTATATGAGTCTATTCAGTTCAGTTTCACCATATAGTAATAGTCTCTGCAATATAGCATCAGAAAGGCCTTCAAAGGTACACTTATAATAATTAGTAAAACAATTCATAAATTTCGCAACTTGCTTTTAAGCTTGCATTTAAATTATCACTAGATGGAGCTTACCAATGGTTCTAATCAAGGTTTATTTTATAAGTTCCGAAAGAGAAAGAATTCAAAATCTCTATGAATGTATATATATATATAATCACATATTATACATCTCCAATGTTTCAACTGTTTTTCCCCATTAGAATTATTTTCAAGGACCTATAAAAAAAAATATACATCTCTTCATAATACTCTAAATACAAATCTCTTTTTTTTTTGTTATAGATCCTTGAAAATGACTGTAATGGGGAAAAACAGTTGAAACGTTGGAAATGTATATGTGATTATATATATGTGTGTTCATATAGTTTATATATGGAAATAACGTTTTTGAAAAGAAGTTTGTGAAGTTATTTATAATGTTCGAAAATATATATCTTTTAAAGAAGAAAGTAATTGTTTAATTTGTTATTGTAATGATCACGTGGCAGCTATAGAAAGTTTGAAAGTTATTGATATTCCAAGATATTTTGATCATTGTTATATTACTTTGAATAATAGAAAATGCTGCGCAGAAATAGTGATCTACATTGCCAGAGTAAAAATAAAGTAATATGGAAAAGCAGATTTGCATTAATCTGAAAATAAAGTTAATCAGATCTTTGTGTTGCCATTTTATTTATGAAATATGTATAACCATTAGATAATGATTTAATTCAGATATATGAAAAACTCTTCATATAACCAAGAATCTCAGCCTCAGGGTGGCCTTTGAGCATTCCATCATCAGATTTTAAATTGGATGGATGGTTGAAGAGTTGGAGTGTGGAGTGGATTAAAGTCTGTCCATTAAAGTGTGAAGATTGGCTATCTTAATATATATATATATATGAGCGCTTACGGCATATATGCATGATGATAATCTGGACCAACTGCTGATTGCTGGTTTAGCATGAAATACATATATTGGTGATTGTTTATCTTTTCGGCATATAGGTGTTCAAGTCTATCAGTGATATGAGATAGAGTGGTGGATCATGTGAAAGTCTGTGCTCATATACTTTATATTTACACTTAGGTAAAAATTAAGACAATTATTAAGAAATTTAAAGTACTACATAAAAAACTGGTGTCGTAATGACATTTCAATAAAACAAAAATTATAACAGGATTGGAGTAGAATTTGAACTGGTTCACGAAAACTTAGAAGTCATCAACATTTTTTTCACTTTTTGGATCATTCTGTGACAATAAAGAATCATTATAATCTGACAATATAAAGAGTAAAAATAAAAGTTCAGAAATAAATAATTATATCTATCATCACATGATCATCATCTCATACTAGCACATAATTGTTGCAATCCTGCCTAATAGGATAGTGGTGGCTATGGTTGTTTAAGAGCCAAAGACACCAAAAATGTATGGGTGCTGAATTGAGTTCAGACCCATATGACTATATAAGCTATTGAGCTTAGATTGAAAATATTTTTGTGTTTTCCAATTTCATTCTCATAGTTTTGTAGTTGAATGGAGATAAAAGGTGGCTGCTGGAGGGTTGCATTAGATCCTAAGATCTAGGTGCAGTGCTCTCAGATCCAAGGCTCCTCACTGATGATGGCCATAAGCCAGAAACTAGTCTGGGAATATTGGATGAGTAGGCACTAGATAGGGATTTTATGCACAAGCCTTCTGGCATCCATTGATTACTCTGGTTAGCACAGGGTGGCACTACTATATGGAGAGTTTTGCCTTTGTTTAATTATATCTATCATTATATCTTTAAAAAAAGACCAGAAATATTCAAACTGTGATATATCTTGTGGTTATCATCATGCAAAAGCAAAATATTGAAATGAATAGAAAAAGTATTGATACTTTTGATCTTTAATGTTGGAGAAAATGTAACTATTTTGTCTGATTAGACCTGGATTTTCGGTTTAAGATTGAAATTACTTTATTTCAAATATATTATAAGTCAATTTTATATATTACAAAATGCATAATGTTTGGAAGAGCTAATGATAATAACAGAAGAAGGCATCTGGCAATAAAAATAGACAGATTTCATTATCATACCATTAGGAGTACCATAAAAGTAAAACGTTCACCCTATTATTCGTAACATCACCAGAACTTAATATCAAATTATTGGCATTAATCAATAATACATTTCATGTTTACAGAGAGCTATTAGACACTGGACACCAACATACTGATGGAGTACTGAAGATTGGTTTATGTATTCTTTGCGTTACCTATTGAATGTGGTCGCCAAAAATTCAGACTACATAGGTCACAATGCTAATCTTTCCTTATAGAAGACCAAACGTTGATTAGAAAATGTTGGGGGGGAAATGTAATGCCAATTGGAAGATAGTTACAATTAGATAATCCAATGAGTGTGGTGATAATTAACTGATGCCAACTAAAAAAACTGATTTCTAATTCAGTTTAGGAAAATGTGATTAGTTTTGCAATGATAATAAAAACTATCACATTTGGAACTGATTTACACATATTCCTTAACATCTTTAGTGATTGTAATTTTATGATCATTGCATTGCATTTGATTGTGTGATCAATACAGCTGTCTATGATATTTCAATTGTTGTTAATATTCCCTTTTCTACTATCTCATGAAGATTAGTTACTACTTTTTGTTATTGTGCTATAGATACTTTCCTTGGTTTGCTCACAACTGTTTTTTCCAGAAGTATTATTCTCAATAAGTTTATTAAATGTCATTCCTGTTTATATATGAATAACTGAGTATTTCTCATTCTTGAGATAGATTTGTTTAACTAAACTAAAAGTAATGCCCAATCTTTCAAATTTTGGTCTATTCTGTATCACAGGGATTCCCAGCCTTTTTAGTCCTCATATCCCCTTGGGTTTTAGTAAATTATCTGGTACCCTCTATTCATTATAATAAGAAATACAAAGTTGGAAAATATCATAATTATTATCAACTACTATCAATCCACTGCAGGATGAAGGTCTCCAAATTCAATCCATCTTCTCCAATCTTTAGCATCACCCCTGTACTCTTACTTATTTCATCCATCCATCTCACATGTGGTCTCTTTCTGGGTATTTTATAATCTCCTGGAATCCAGTTTAAGATTTCAAATGTCCATCTATTATCATCTCTTCTAGCAATATGTCCAGCCCAACCTCACTTCAATCTTTTAATTTTTCCAATGAGGTCAGTAACATCTGTTTGTTCTATTACCCATATATTGCATTTTTAATCTTTTCTTGTTATTTACAACATGCAACTCCATACTTCTTTGAGTGGACTGAAGTCTTTGTATTGCTCTCCTATGTATCATGCAGTATATCATGTTCATGTTCAGGAGGTGCAGATACCACATAGGTGAGGCTTGAGGAGATGCCAATCTGGCAATTTCACTAGCTATCTTCAATCTTAAATGGGAATTTTGAGTTATCAGATCCTGCAGTAAAAAAAAAAGTCTAGGCAACTTCACTGTGTCCATATCTGAAAAGAAACTTGAAATGTTGCTGGTGTGGCTGACAGATAATACCAACATGGAATAGCCTGGAAATGTTGAAAACATAACTATTTTTAGAATATATTAATAGCAGAGTACACTTATGTAGCTGCTATTTACCATATACCTTGGACAAGCTTCTGGTATCCACTGAAGATATGGATACTCCAGATTGTGAACCCCTGCTGCATAGGGAATATGTATTTTAAAAATTTCTAGAAGTACTAAAACTATACTGCAAAACCCTATTTAGCTATAACTGTAAAAAAGTGTGACATAGCATATTTGTGTGGGCTTTTGTAATTTTTCTCAAAATATATGAAAGACATTTATTAACTGAAACACACAAGCTTATTATATATCTGTGTCTATATGTGTAATATATAGGGTATATGAGTACAGACTTTCACATGACCCACCACTCACCACACTATCTCATAATACTGATACACCTGAACACATATATGTTGAAAAAGATAAATAATCACCAATATATGTATTTCATGCTAAACCAGCAATCATCAGTTGGTCCAGATTACCATCTCCACACATATATGCTATAAGTGCCCAGATATATATTAAAATAGCCAATCCTCATACTTTAATGGACAAGCTTCAATCCACTTCACACTCCAACTCTTCAACTGTCCATCCAATTGAAAATCTGATAATGGAATGCTCAAAAACCACCCTGAGGCTGAGATTCTTGTCACACCCATGTTGACCTAAGATCAATCTGACCCCTCATGTACAGGACATAATCCATTTAATACATATACAAGGGATGGGCAGACATCTTTTTAAAGACATTTATATAAAAACATAACTAAAATTTTAAAAATGACTTATTACATTTATTGAAAGTTTTTACATAATGCCAAATTTTGCATTTTAAATTTCATTAATTATAAAATCACTCCATTATTAAAATTAAAATAAAAACAACTTCATTAAAATATTAATAAATACAATTTCATTCAACTGTAAAATAAAAAAATTATTAAATTCAACACAACAGTTTTAAATGGATTCAAAAATTAAAAGTGACAACTAAATACTTTTTAGAAATTCATGGCTGAAATGAAAATCCATTAGTTATCTTTTTAAATATATATATACACGATAAATACTATTTCCATATCTTGTAGCTCATGCATATGTGCAATACTCACATTTTTTTCTAAAATACGGGGGGGGGGGGGGTTTAAAAATACACGAACTTTATAAATTCACATTCCAAACTGAATTTTTCCACTGAGATGGAATTACTAATGTATTTTAAGAAATATTTTTATTTAATAATAAATAAGTAAATATATTACACATTATTTTATGTATTTATATTATATTATGCAGAAAAAGTCATTCATTATGATAAAGATGATTATAATATATAAAAGAAGTAAAATATGAATCTAGAAGATATTTATTTTTTTGATATATAGTAGACCAACTAATAACTGTGATCTTTATAATTGGAAATTCATTTAATAATAATTACCAAGTATAAAAAAATATGTAAATGAATATTTTTTTTACATTTAACATTTTTAGTTTGAAGGGCATACACATAAAATTATGAATATTGTATATGTTTTCAACAATTGTATACAGTATGTATATATGTCTATAAATATATATGATAAAATGCCTACTATAATATAGCTCACTAGTATCTAAGAAATGTGATATCTACAACAAGGCAAGGAAGAAAATTAACAGATATGAGAGTATTACTTAAATATCCAATGTTATTATTATACTTGTCTTAATCTTTAGCAGTCTATCAAAATTCAAAATATTTTTGTTTGTCATCTTTGCTATTTTTTTAAAGTGTCAAAGCGTCAGCCAGGAAGCAAACCCCAGGACAACTGCTTGTAAGGCGGCTGTGCTAACCACTCAGCCACCAATGCTTGACATCTTTACTATTTGAGTGAAAGTGAAACTTTTCATTGACAGATGAAAATTGTTGACTTTCAAATAAACAGAAACCATGTATTTATAAATGCATTCTGCAAGAATAATTTTCTCCACACAAAAAAGAAATCGTAACCATGTATTGCTTCTTGATAATATACTCATCAGTTATGACTGATATTTTAAGTGCTGGAAATAAATATATGATTATATTTTAAAAGCTTGTTTAATTTTACTGCCTTCCAACTATGAATAACTTGTCTTATGAAGTTCCATACTTAGTATAATTTATTATATTGTTAATGAGATTTAATAGCCAATAAGAAGCAAATTAAAATCTAAACCTAAGCATTGGTGGTCAGGAGGTCAGTACATCTGCCTTATAAGCAGTTGTCCTGGGTTAGCAGGTTCGCTTCCTGGCTGATGCTATGACACATGAAAAAAAATCTAAATCTAATAAATAAATGCAAATTTGGCTGATTCAGAATGAAAAAAAATTAAAACATATAACTCAGACATTTACTTATAAAAAAGGATGTAAATTTATATATATAAATATATAGTCAAATTTCACATGATCACCATTTCTTATGCTTGCTTATAACTGTTATTAAAATAGGTAAAACTCACTATACATACTGCCATTCACTGCACGCTAGAGTAATCCATGAATGCCAGAAGGCTTGTGGGTAAAATCTCCATCTAGTGCCTAATATATATATAGGTGCAGTGCTCTCAGATCCAAGGCTTCTCACTGATGAAGGCCATAAAACAGAAACTAGGCTGGGGATATTGGATAAGTAGGCACTAGATGGGGATTTTATGCACAAGCCTTCTGGCATCCATTGATTACTCTGGTTGGCACAGGGTGGCACTACTGTATGGAGAGTTCTGCCTGTTTAAATAGTCAAATTATTTCGGTTATCATCTTAATTATTTGAAAATTATGTTTCTGAAATGCAGGATTCAAATAATTTGCTTTTGAGCAGGTTTTGTTTTTAAAAAAATTATGACTGTTTAAATAAACCATTGTTTCTATTGTTTGTCTCTTTTTGGAAGGATTGTTCTAATTAGCATAACACTTGATTTACTATTTAGTCAGTTTTGACAATTTCAGTATTGTTCACTGAATATAATATACAAAATTAACAAAGTGTATGACACACATGAATGAGAAGCTATAAAGATACACAGAAATTATTACACGCTAAGCGCTTTCGAGGCCTTATGCCTCATATTCATAGCGGTACTGTGAGCTGCAGAATGAGGAAATAGGGCAAGGAAACAAAACAGTATGCAAAGCATATGCAAATGAACTAGATAGTCCAACGTTTGGAGATGTCAAAGCAGGTATCTCATCTATTGATGGAGTTATTATTGCCATTAATAAAATATGCTTCTCTGATTTTCCGCTTGATGTCATTTTTCTCAATACAGACTATTTTAGGGCTGGAAGGTTCAAACACATGTCCTGTCTTTTTGGAATGCTCTAAAAATGTTGATGAATTAGCATTGTTTTTCATAGCTCTATTATATGTATATCTGTGTTGTGCTGTCCTGTTGATTATGCCTGCTTTGGTTTCTCCAAAATATTTTATTAATGGCAATAATAACTCCATCAATAGACGAGACACCTGCTTTGACATCTCCAAATGTTGGACTATCTAGTTCATTTGCATACACTTTGCATACTGTTTTGTTTCCTTGCCCTATTTCCTCATTCTGCAGCTCACAGTACCGCTATGAATATGAGGCATAAGGCCTCGAAAGCGCTTAGCGTGTAATAATTTCTGTGTATCTTTATAGCTTCTCATTCAAGTGTGTCATACGCTTTGTTAATTTTGTATATTAAATTATCGAATGAGAAGTCTTAAAATCTTTAATATTTCACTGAATATAAATAAATTATTATTCATATAAAATTATTTATTAATTTATAAATAAATAAATCATTTAATAAAAGTAGACTTTCTTTGCATAACATTAAGTTTTTTTTTTTATCATCAGTTTGATTTTATTAGCTTTGACTTTCAGAAAATAATTTGTACTTTAGGAATGAATGCATATAGTCAATATAGTCAATATTAAACAAAAATGATGGCCATTAGTCTCATATCCAATGATTTGGGGAATTATCATATAAATTCAGTAGGATTAGAGGTTAATAATTTGTGTTGTATTTAGTAATTACTAAATATTTTTTTCAAAATAAGTTCATATAATTTGCTTTTTTTTAGATTTTATTCTAATGTTTTATGTCATGTATATTATATATTGATATTTATATTATTCAAGCACCTTATGATGCTAATATGTTAAATGATGTGTTTGAAATGAAACTTTATATAAAATAGATGACAGTTCAATCTGAAGAGAAATAGGAAAAAGTTCATTTTAGCAATCTAGATTTGGAAACTTAATAATAATATGGATAATATAAAATTTACAATCATAGAAATTGATGTTAAAATAAAGTTATTTAGATATAGAGATAAAGGTAGATGATAATAATATGATTATATTAAAACACTTTATTAAAGAAGATAAATTAACAAAAAATATTTTTATGGATTTGCAACAGGCACGGATACAAAAAATTGGCAGTTATTAAAATTTTTAAAAATAAAATGATAAATATAACATAGATAGAAAGATAGGTACTTTACAAAAAGAGCAATTTATAAAATTGTATACTAGTTATGAATATAACCCTAGAAGCATTAGAAATATATTATTTAATTATAAACAATATAATTTGGGGAATAATAGTGAATCAGACAATTATAAAACGGGTAAAACTTTCATATGTTCTTAAAATTTATCATGCATTTTTAAAAATAAAAATTATATAAATAAAAATATTAAAATAGGATGGTCAAATAGTAAAAATCTTGATATATTAGTAGGGAATTATAAAATAAAAGATGATATAAAATATAAAAAGGTATAGTATATAAAATTATTTGTGGGGTTTGCAGTATGGTTTATTACAGACATACAGTGAAGCAATTGGAAGAAAGGGCTAAGGAACAATGATGCTATTAATAAGAGAGATGACAGATCTGCATTATATGTTCCCTACTTAAAATATGGATATAGAATAGATTGTGTTAAGAATATAAGCCCATTCAATTATATTAAAGAAATTAATGGAAGGAAGATATATGAAACTAATTACATTAATTATAACAGAAATAATTGTATGAACATTTATAAAATGTCAATTAATTTAACTAATAATTGGATAATAAAAAACGAATGGTGGTTATATAATGTGTGTTATTAAAACAATAGTGATGTGATACACCATGGCTTTTCAGTTTTCAGACTCAGGAATTTCTCAGCCACTTTCCACTGTAAGTTTTTCCCATATTTTTCTCTATCCTGCTTCAGCCCATTTTCACATTATCTTTGTCCACTCTATGCTCTTTATATCTATAAATCTCCCTTATTTTTCCCAAACTCAACATACAAACCAAAAACCCACTTTCTGTATAATTACTCTCTTCATACAGAAGTGCCATCTAGTGCAAGCCATAGTAATCAATAGATGCTCAAATCTTTATACATATCATGTGTACTGGTCAAAACATGTTTATCCATCTAACATGAGCTGGAACTCACAAAATGTACTTCAAACCCAGTCCAGCCCAACATTTAGGTCAGGGACCAGCCTGAATTCGAATCCACTATCTAAGCCCCAGATCTAACACCTAATGAATAACATAGTAATGATGCCACAAGAGAATCAATTTTAAATCCGGCCGACTAGCAAAGCTGAGCAAAACAATGAGAGACATCTACTAAAATATATATAAGCAGGCTTTACTTTTGGAAGTGGAGAAAAAAAGGAATTCGAACTACTCAAATAAGTTAGACAATAAAATATATTTTAATATACTGACAAATTATTATACATTTATAAATTAAGTACATTAGTATGTGCGTGAATGAGCAAGCGGTAGATAATTACATAGTGTCATTCACGCTATTATTTCTCATATGCTCTTTATTAGCTAAATAATATATTACAAATAAACACACATCTTTGGTGGGTCCAATATTAAGATGCCAATCGAATATTAGAAAGAATTACATAATACTGCCATTAACGCTTTGATTTACGGTTCTGAAACATGGTGACTAACATATATTTTTAGGGGAGCGTTCTGAAATTCATTACACATATGATATAAACTATTTTCACACCATTGAGGTTGTGAAAATAAACAAAATACATTTGAAAACATTTGATTATATTTGAATCTATGACAAAATATTTAATGAAAAATTATTTTAACAATAGTAAGATGAACGCTTTATTTTTCCCAAGGCATATAGATACTCTTAAATAGATATATAAATTATGATGGTGGGATTGTATGATAAGATTGAAATAACATTAGTAATTAATCTAGTTATTAATTTGGCATTGAAATATATTTTGAGCAGAGCGCATTTGTGTCATGAAGCAAAAGAAATAATAATAATACAAATAAGTTTGCGGTGCTGACATAATAGCCTAAAAATAACAGGAAAAGTCGTGCTTCTGGATGAAAAATGAAATCTCACACCCCTTCTTGGGTAGTGCTTAGAGAAAAGTGGATAGGCATGGCATGGCCCAGACTTTTGCTGGTATAACCGACATGAGAGGCCTTTTTATCTATGAAGCGAATATGCATAGCATGTGCCAAACTTACGGGATCATCGCCAGAGGCATTTTATACAAAATAAATGTGATTCCAGATAGCTCAACTATCTACGGAATGAGATATGAGAAATCTATGGGTTCGAACTTGTCGCAACCCCCAGATTAAAAAGCACATATATATAATCACGAAGATCGGCTAAATGTCAGTAACGCAGTATGAGTGAATGTCCCTAATGACATGAAATATAATTTACTGCTTTAAAAATAAATGACCCTTGTTTGAATACCATAATTTAGACAAATAATACACTATGCAGTTATATATATAGAGAGAAAGATTTTCCTAAATAAATATACGTTAAGATTTTATCTAGTAAAAGAAACATTAAGATTTACTTAATAACTAAAATAGTAAAATATTAAAATTTCCCTAATACGTTCAGATTTTATTTAGTAAAAGAAACATGAAGATTTACCCCCATCCCTTTTTCTGCTATTTAAAATAAATCAATCCCACCTTCATTGATTTTACAACAACTGGAATATATAAGTATATTTTAAGAGTAAATAAAAAAAACAGTTATATAGAAAATAATTAATGGGTCACTCTTTCAGAATTTAATAAAATCAACATTTTAAAAGATTTCAAAGCGTTAATTAGCTTATGTTCTGGATTTACCCCGGGTAGAAAATCCAGAGTTAAACAAATATATATTTTATACTAAAAATGAACCTCAAATGTTGATTCATAAAAACAATCTGGCGAACGTATTAATTAATAATGAGTTATATTTTAAGGGGACGTTAGATAACCTTGATTCATGAAGGTTTACTTAAAAGAAAGACAAGATTTTACAAAATTCAACTCGTCAGATTGTTAGAGACTGGCATAATAATAATAATAATAAAAGCATATATATAAAATCAAGTAATAAATAACTATAAAGAATTGACCGCACCAAAGTTAAAGAAAGTTAGAGCATATGAGAGAAAAATAGATTTATAAAATCATTTAAGAGAAAAAATCATTTAAGAGCAAATTACATTTACATATTAATTTAAAAGATAGAAAATTGAATAATACATTATAAATCTTGATAGCAGGATTTGAGATTAGTGAGGCTAGATTCATTTTCAAATAGTAGCATAAAAGTTACCTTGCGCAAATTTAATAAGTCTATTTTCAAAGTACGGCTCATGCATGGCAAATTGAGGATCCAAAATGAATTCTTCTTGGTGACAGCAAGCTTCTCTATTAGCATTTTTAAAGTTCTCCATCAGGCCTTTACTTCACTTTAGGGTAGCAGAATATTATGGCCACGGAAGATGACCCACAAGGATCAGGAAAAGCTTTTACTAGATCATCTTGAGATTTCAAAACAGCATAGTCTAGTAAAAATCACTTCTCTCAATAGTAGCTAATCTCCCTGTGATTCAAAATTCAGTCATTTTATACTTTTTCTTTTATCAGTTGTTTTTGAAGATGCAACAGTAAGATAACATCCAAAAATAAATTCAAATCTATTTCCAGATTAGAAATAGATTTGACAACATGTTTTTAACAAAAGTATCTCTAATCTTAATCCCATTTTATTTTAAGTAAAACTTTAATTAAAATACCTACCCCAGATTAAAACAATAGTGCTTCCAACCCCTTTAATTATTTTTAGACAATTACTGTAGCATCTTCCATATTGGATTTTATAAAAATATAGTTTAATAGAAAAAGTACTTTAAAAAGAAAAAGTTTAAAAAATGACGTATAATAAAATATTTAAAAATCAATATTTTGTTAGTAAGTTTTTGCTCCAATATATATATTTGAATCACACCTATAATACTTTAATAAAAAAGAACTAATAATTAATAATAGAACTAATAATCATAAAATTAATAATAAAATATTATTGAAAGTTAAAATTTATAAATTTAGGCGCGCATTTCAAATATATACATAACATATATATATACATGACAAAAGGAGCGGGATAAGATATAGGATTTAAATATAAGTTAGTAGGTAGAAACATGAAGCACAATCTTAAGCTAAGATTGACTGCTTCACATATGATGATTTAATGATTAAATTTGAATAGATTTAATGTTTAAAAATATAATAATAACAATAAAAACATCATTGCATTAAAAAATAAAAAAATATTTATTCAAAATAATAACAATAATAAATAATTAATCTGAGAAAGAAATTTTTTAAAAAATTTACTTATTATTTAACTAATGACTATTTCAGACTTTAAAAAAAAGTTATTTATTTTTTCATTTATATATTTTTTCCCATTCATTTTAATGAATAAATTTAAAGAAAATAAATGTATAGATAATTGCTGAAAAGATTATATATTATGATATCTGGGAATTATAATTATATTTCATTTAAAAAACTGAGTTTATTTAACTTTACTCATTTAAGAATTTATCCAGAGGATTACCACTTTATCACTACACCATATATCAGTGAATAAATAATAGTCTGTTCCAAATATTTATCACACTTTAAATAAAGCAACTAAAATCTGATTAATAATAAATAAAATTTGTAATTAATAGTATTTAGGTTTACTATATATATAATATTTTGCATCTGATTTTTATATTGAGATAAAAAGAAATTTCAAATGTTCACATTTATAAAGAATATTAATTTATACATATTATTTATCACTTTATTAATATTTAGTTAATTAATTTATAATAAATTAATAAATGTTTGATAATTTAAAAACAGAATTAATTTATTAAAATTAATGCAGAAAGCGAGGTAAAAGTATTTATAAAATTAATTAATTTCTTTAAAAAATCAGAGCGGAATTTAATATATCTTATTTCTCTGAAAGATTTTTGTTTCCAAATGTTAATAAGATATAATTTGTCTTATATTTGTTAGAAGAAATAAATCATTTTTGTCAAGCATTGGTGGTCGAGAGATCAGCGAAAGCTGCTTTACAAGCAGTTGTCCCGGGTTAGCGGGTTCGCTTCCCGGCTGATGCTGTGACACATGGGAAATCAATCATTTTTTATTAATTCATTAATAAATGTTATTTGTTTATTTATAAGTAAATCAACATAATCAAGTGTTGGTGGCCTAGTGGTTAGCATACCTGCCTTCCAAGCAGTTGGCCTTCCCGGTCAATGCATTTGACATATGACAAAAAAAAAATTAAATTATTTTATTATTTTGCTTGCAAGATGATTTGCAGGTTATCATTAATTTGGCCTCAGTGAATTTTATTTTTATAAAATATAATAATTTAATTATTATTTTGTTGTTGTTGATTTTCAGTGAAAATAAGCCTGTATTAAAAGCTTGTATTGGTAATTTCTTGTAATAGTTAGATTTTAGACAATAAAAATTACAACTTTGTCAAGCGTTGGTGGTCGAGAGGTCAGCACAGCTGCCTTACAAGCAGTTGTCCCGGGTTAGCGGGTTCGCTTCCCGACTGATACTATGACACATAAGAAAAAAAATTACAATTTAGATTAACATCAAAAATGAGTTTACTCAAGTCTCCCTCCTCTCCAATGATATATAAAAATATCCTTTTTTGTATCTACATTTTAGATCTATATTAAAACATTAAAGTCTAAGAAAAATTTCATTTGTAAAGAACATTATAATTTGTTTTCCTGAAGGTTTGTGGTAGTGGTGTTTTAGTTGTATTTATATATTGGACTATTTCCATCATCTAATATAAGTATTGAATGTCTTTAAAAAAATTTAACTTTATTTAAATATTCCAAATACATTCAACTGTTCATTATAGCACACAGATTAGTATATGGACAATGTTTTTTTTTCTCATGTGTCATAGCATCAGCCAGGAAGCGAACCTGCTAACCCGGGACAACTGCTTGTAAAGCAGCTGTCACTGACCTCTCAATCACCAATGCTTGACTTATGGACAATGTTTTAAGAGGCATTATTCTCCCCTCTTCTTCAGCTATTGCTGGCCTGACCAGTGACAGTACTAGCATGGGGATTGAACCTGCTGATTCTTTGAGAAAGGAATTTTAAGGTATAATGCTCTAACCAACTAAACCATTGGTTATAGCATTATACCTTAAAATTCCATACTCAAGAATCTAAGGGAGCAGGTTCGATCCCCATGCTAGTACTGTCACTGGTCAGGCCAACAACACCAGAAAAAGAGGGAAGAATAATGCCTCTTAAAACATTGTGCATATGCTAACCTGTATGCTATTACTAATAGTTGAAAGTTAAATTTTCCTAAAGACATTCAATACTCATATTAGATGATAGAAATAGTCCAATATATAAATACATTATAATTTATATTATTCTTTATAGATTCTGATATTATTTTAATGTCTAAGAATAAATGTAATACAAACAAATTAAGATATAAAATTTATTGTGTCTATAAATATAACAAACAAAATAAGAAAGATGTAATGGTTGTACAGTAAATAATAGTTAAGATTAAAAGATATATAAAAATACGAAGAAATATGTATGATTACGTCATTATTAATAAAAAATTCTCATAAATAACTATGACTATTGTAACTCTAGAAGAAAAAAGACAAACACAAAAACAAAACGTTAAAGAAAAATTTTTAATGATTGTTACAAACTGATAATCTGTTAATTGTTCACTCATATTATTTAAATATTTATAAAAAATATGCCCATATTATATATATCGATAATAACTTTAAAATAATGGATAAGTGTGATGAAAAAAGAAATATAATATATATAATAAAAAAAAAAAAACAAATTTATTTATCTATTCATGCCACTTTTTGATCTTAATCTTACTTACTTCAAAACCAAATATATTTTTTAAATATCTATTTAAAAAAAACTTTACCCAAAGTTCTTGCTAGAAATTTAAAAAAATATATGGAATGAATTGCTTTACATTGGATTGATATTTTACTGTTCATGTAAATATATTGTAACAGAATAAATCGGATTACAGGTTGAATTAGTTTATATATATATCAAAGCGTTGACCGGGAAGTGAACCCAGCCGGCTGCTTGAAAAGCAGCTACGCTAACCGCTAGGCCACCAACGCTTGACAGAGTTAAATTAGTTGTATTTCAAAAGATGCAAATATTAAAAAAGCTTAATAAATCCTCTGATAGATTGATTAATGAAATTTGATATTGCTAAATGTATATGTGCGACTTAAATTACAATGAATTAAGAAATTAAAAGAAAATAGATATAGAGTTGTCAAGCATTGGTGGTCGAGAGGCCAGCGACAGCTGCTTTACAAGCAGTTGTCCCGGGTTAGTGGGTTCGCTTCCCGGCTGATGGTATGACACATGAGAAAAAAAATAGATATAGAGTTATCACTACTGCCTAATATTTAATAAAAAGAAGGGTAGTTTTCAAAATTATAATTGATAAATTGATAATTCGTATTATATAAGGGAAGAGAGAAAATATGTTTTAATGTATTCAAATGAATTTAATTCTATTATACTAAGATTAACCAATAGGAAAATGATATAATGACTTAGCTTTTCAGACAATTATAAATGGAAAGTAATGTATTCCTGTTTATGTATATGACAATATGGTTAAGGTCATTTACGAAGTATAAAATACAGTGATTATTTATACAGTCTATGTCATTTAACTGTTTAAGCGTGATAGCTTTTTTTTTCATGTGTCATAGCATCGGCCGGAAAGCGAACCAGCTAACCCGGGGCAACTGCTTGTAAGGCAGCTGTGCTGACCACTCGACCACCAACGCTTGGAAAGCAATCATATATAGTTCGATTTATTTTTTGCTTACTAGGTTTACTTTTTTATTATTTTCTCATATCTATTCATTAATTAAATTCTATTATATTTGAAAGTCAAACATGAACAGTAATAAATAAAACATATATTTCCAGAGAGCCAATATCCATTTCTTCTCTATGCACCATTACACTTGGCAATCAATTGATGACCATATATCATGATTATAGTTATCATTATTTAATTTTTCTTTGATTTCTTTATTTATTCTACTCCTCCTGTAAGTGCTATTAATATATATAGTATAAACCCCCCCTCCCCCGCCATTACCACACCCCCCAGTGATTTATACGGGGGGGGTCGTTTCCCAATATTAGGGGGGGGAGGGGGAAAAAAAAAAGGGAGGAGGGGGGGGAGAAGGGGGAGGGGGGGGGGGAAGAGGGGGAGGGGGGGGGGGGGGGGGAGGGGGGGGAGAGAAAAAAAAAAAAAAGAAAAAAAAAAAAAAAAAAAAAAAAAAAAAATATATGTATATGACAATTCAAAACAAACCAAAACTCTCCATATAGTATGAGATAGTGATCGTGTGATATATGTATATGCATTTAATAATCAGATAAATATCACTCTCCTCCTGATAAATGAACAAATACATCGGAGTAAAACAAATTATTCCCAAGATGCACTTCTGCTGAGCTTATATTAGACATCAAATCTTCTCAAATTGCGTTGTTATTATACATTATAGATTTGTTATATTCATTTCATTAAAATTGCGTCGACAATCATAACTAAGAATGATGGATAAATAAAGAATAATGATGACCGGATGACTGAAAAAGCTACTGAGCAGAAATGACCTTAGGAATGATTTACCTTATTCTGACATTTATCAGAAGATTTTCAAATGTATATACTAAATACACTATGAGTTAATACTAGCTTCATTATATATAAACGTATTACGTCACAAAATTCGTGTTACGTCTGTTTTGTTAAACGCTAACTGGCAAGAATTGTAAAATTTCAAACTGATTGTATTTGTTTTTCACAGAAATATATATTAAAAAATCAATAATATGTGGAAAAAAATAAAGAAATAAAAATGCCAGAATCTAACTCTCACTAAAAATTCAATAATCATGATTTAGTTTAATCTAAAAAGAAAAAAAATCTATAATATAATTGATTTCATTAGTTAAACTGAAATTTCTGATTTAAAAACTACAGTAATTTACTAAAGCAGATGACTAAAAGTAATAGAATACATCCAAAAAATATATTAAAAACATAAAAAGATTATTATTAAAAGAAAATGTCTTTATAAAATCAATGAAACGTTCAACAACAACATCAAAAAACATTATGACACTAAATTTCATATTCACTTAAATGTAAAAACGTTGAGAAAAAATAGAAATAAGACTATATAAAGATTTTGTCAATTTAATGAAAGTAAATGATATCAAAAATGTGAAAAAAAGACTATAAATACAATCATTATTAATAATTTTTGATTTGTACAGAATTCACTGTTTTAAAGTGCTTTCCAACAGTTCAACAAAAAGCAGTGGCTGAGAAAATCATGAGTAATTAAGTACATACATTTAATGGAATGAATCGGATTTATACCAATCAAATATCATTCATTTGCAATACTTAGATTAAATAGTGTTTTCCTACACAAACTATAGTTCAATTTATGTGATGTATCCAATTATCTTTGATCATGAATCCAACCATAGCACTAGATGAAGTAGAATTTCATAAAACTGTTATCCATGATTTAAAAGACTAAAAAAACAACCCTGTGGATAAATAAAATTTAAGCTCATATCTATATAAATAATAAAGAAATTCAAAAATATCAAATTTTATTAGTCTTCTGGGACTAATGAGTAATATCATTATGACACCTGTGGGTACAATGACTACAATCAAGAAAAGAGAAATTTCTCCCTGGGTTGGCTAATCATGAGAATATAATGAAGAATTTTCCAAAATCAAATCACATCTATCCACCATAAATGAGTTTAATAGTGCTATAAATAATTATGAACTATAAACTCATTTAAGCAATGAGGATTGCCAATTCCTCAACAAGCTTTGTGATAAATGCTTAGCTAGAGAAAGCATTTAAAATATCTCTGTCATGACCCCCCTCCCCAATCTTTGACTATGGTTTCATGCTTTGGCACTCCTCAGAGAGGTTCTAGATCATGGTTTCATGCTTTGGCACTCCTCAGAGAGGTGCTAGGGTAAGTTCAGACTAGTCTGAACCTATCCTAACACCTCTCTGAGGAGTGCCAAAGGGGGGATTATGACAGAGATATTTTAAATGCTTTCTCTAGCTAAGAATTTATCACAAACATTGTCTGAAACTACCCTCGCACCTTTCTGAAGAGAGCCAAATCATGAAACCATGGTCAAAGATTTGGGGGGAGGAGGGGTCGTGACAGAGATATTTTAAATGCTTTCTCTGGCTAAGCATTTATCACAAAGCTTGTTGAGGAATTGGAAGTCCTCATTGTTTATAACTTACAAGCTTGAGAGAATAGGGTCATGTGATTTATGACTCTTATTTTGACTATTTATAAACTCATTTCTTTCCACAATAAATCAAATTGAATACACTTAATAATAAGAATATATATATAATAAAAAGAAATGAGGAGACAATATCCATTAAGTAGAGGTAAACTTTACCTTTTGATGTTGTTAAGAAATTATCAATTACTTCTAATTAACAATTCCTGAACATAAGCAAGTTTTTCTCATGAATCTATAATACCTCTTTTGTTGGGTGTCTATGAAGAAAAAGAGGTCCTCTTTTACTTCAAACCCAAGTTCTTATAGGGTTTTAAACCTAGGCAGCTCCTTTCATAGATGTGGCAATGTGAATGAATAGCATCTTTCTTGACATTCTGCAAATAATATTTTTTAACTACTCCAGAGAATTGTATATGTTGAATTAAACCCTTTCAACGATTAGAGAATTGTATATTAAAGATTAAATGTGTGTATGTACTAGTATGAATGTGGTGAATAGATTGGGTTGCCTGGGTGATATGGCATATTGAGCTTGAATTTAATTTTATAGTAAATAATATTGATTTGAACAAGTTAAAAGAGACCCTATACACCCGTGTCTCATTTTATGTGGATTTATTTAATGCGATTTTGAAGTTATGCGATTCATGTTTCTTCTTAATATTTTGTATGCAGTTTTTTTTATGTGATAAAAATTATTAGATCATAAGTCAAGCTCTGATAATGCACTATTACTTTAAATATTATAAATTTTTCACACACACATCATATTTAAAGTAATGGCACATTATCGGAGTTCAATTTCCATTTAATAATTTCAATATTTTCAGCACTTTATAATAGTACTGTAATAGATTTTATGCAATAAAGAAGTTCATAATTCACTTAAAATCAGGATTCCCCCATTTTATATACACACATTAAATTTTACAAGGTTATAATGTAAATCTGTTCAAACGTTATAGAGGACTATACTATGCATGTTGTTGTTTTTGCATTTTAAATCACATTCTATTTTTGCTTTTTAAAAAAGTACATAATCAATTAATCATTTAGTGTCCACAAGTTTATTTTTAAAAGATGAGTAACAGTGGTGGGCACAATTAAATTTGACAATTAAAATCTGATTCTTAATTATAATTAACAATTTAAAAATTACATAATGTGATCTGAAATTAATGTAATGTGAAATGATAAAATTTGATTTTTAAACAGAATTGAAAATTAAAAAATTAAAGACAAAAATAAGAATTTAATTTTTAATTGTTAGTTTTAATTAAATTTTTCCCAACAGTAGTGAGTCAGTGTCTTTTTATTATCATAAGTTTAAGTTCTTATTTTTATCTTAAACTTTTAGTTTACCCTAATGGAGAGGAAAAAACACCCAAGAAAATGAATTTCTTTGGAAACAAAAATTTCAATTTTAGATTGCTTAGTGAAATGGGAAAGATCAACAGTGATTGGAAAACATTTTAGTTTGGTCAAATCCACTATAAGACCAATTTATAAAAATGAAGTTGGCACTAGTTGTATTTCCTCTTGTGATGATTCTGATGTCTCAAATAATGATAATGATTAAAATACTGTACATGTATGAAAAAAATGTAAATTACACATAAAAATATATTATTTTGAATAAAATTAAATACTGTAGTTAATAAAAAAAGTAAAAAAAGTTTGTCTTGTATATTTTCAAATTTGATTTTTTTTATTAGTCATATTTTATTTTCTTATTTTTTTATGCAAATTTTAAAGTAATTTTACATGTTGTTTGCTTTCATGTGATTTTTGGACATTTTCAGTATGTATCCCCCATTTTTCAAGGTAAGTTAAGTCTATTTTTGTGTGATTTCTTTTGTGTGATTTCTTTTGTGCGATTTCTTTTGTGCGTGTTTTCTGAGGAACCTATCTACCGCATAAAATGAGACCCAGGTGTATATTTCGGCTGAATTTCCCCTCTTATTCCAATACAATATTATGATGAATTAATTAGTAATAAATGCTAGCACCTAAAATGTAATATAAATATAAGATAATAATTTAGATACTAAACATTTTATATTTCTTGGATGTTATTTATAATGATTATATTGATTATTAGAGTAATTAATACTCGGATTAATTATGCATAATCTTAATAATAATAGTTTATTTACAACAGAGAAACAATCCATAAATAATATTAAGAATATGAGGAATAAATAGAGTTTCTTATTCAATACTTGCATAAAGTGTTTAAACCTGTAGTGGTCTAAGAACAGTCTTATATTAATAACTAAGAGAAAATATGTGTTTATAATTAAATCTTAATACAGAGAGATATAAAATGAGAGCTTTAACTTATGATTTTATTAATTTAATAAATATATGAATAATCTAAATAAGTTATTTATATATACTTGAATTGATATAATTATAATTTGGAATGATTATAATTATCTTCTCTTAATTGTGTTTATGTTTTTATCAACTAATATAAATAATTTTAAATCAACATCATAAAATTCCAGAGTAGAACTTTATAATCCATAATAAGTGTTACTCAATAAGTATATATTTCTTAAATACCTCATATTTAATCAAATATCCAATGATAATAAAACACAATAATATGAAGACATTAGTAAACTTTCCATTAGTAGATCATGTAGTTCTTATAGTAGGAGCCTTTAATGATAGTAATCCATTTCCCAAGTTACAATGCACAGTATTTTCATGCTATGTGTTGAATACGGTTAAGATATCATTTTAAAATATCTGAGCAAAATTTTATTACCTTAATTCCTTAAGAAAATAACGATGCTTTATTTCTCATGCTGTGTGATAATCCTTAAATATTGGGGATATGCATGCAAACTGAAGATCTATTCATCATAAATATGGTTAATAAGCACCAAAGAATTTGATAGGTAATGTCATGATGTTGTAACGAAGGTAAATTAAATTAAGAGGCTGACATTCGTTTATAAATAATTCTTCATTTTATATATTAGCATTGTTACTCGCTTTCTTTATTAATATTAGTTGATAACATTCTGTACTAAATACACATTTATATTTATTTGAATTATCAATAAAGCAAGTCATATATAATATGACGTTGCTCTTATAAGTTTGTATTTACAAAAATGAAATACAGAGAGCGTACCAAGAGCTCAAACAAGCTCTTAATTGATAAGTGCAGTAAGAGAAAATATTTAAAATCTCTATCCGAAATACTCTTATCCCCAGACCAATTGGTTTCAAGCTTATGGCTCACCTTAGTGAAGAACTAGAATATTCAAACACTTGATCTAAAATATCAACTCAAACCCAGCTCTTATTTTATACGTAATATTTAAGTAGAAATTCTAAAGTTTTCATACATGAAAATGTCTTTTACTCCAGCTATATAACTTAAATAGTTATATGGGACTGAATCAAATTCAGATCTACCATATATTAATAGCCTCAGCATAGCCAAAGCCATAAAGGTAAAATTATAATTATCAATAAAGCAAGTCATATATAACGTAACATTGCTTTTATAAGCTTGTATTTACAAAAATGTAATACAGAGAGCGTAGCAATAGCTCAAACAAGCTCTTAATTGATAAGTGCAGAAAGAGAAAATATTTAAAATCTCTATCCGAAATACTCTTATCCCTAGAGCAATTAATTGGTTTCGAGGTTGTGGCTCACCTTAGTGAGGAGCTAGAATAATCAGACACTATATCTAATAGTCATCCTTTAAATATTTTAGTGAAATAAAATAATTTTCAAACACAAGTTCTAAAAGTGATTTGGTCATTGCTAAGCCATAGATTTACATTTTGTTTGAAAAATAGAAGTCAATTTTCTTTTAAGCAGCCATAAGGTAGACTTTCTCTATATAAAATTTTATAGATATATACATTATTATTCTTGTAATGAAATAAGGTTTGTTAAAAATTCAATCTTCTCCTGCAGTAAATGAGTATATACATAAGAAAACATACTTTGAAAAAAAGAATCCCAATATATTTTATTTTGCTGACATGTGATGAATTTCTTAACTCATTTTGTTGAACTATGTAGTGTCTGTTGCCATAGTTACCAATTTAATTTGCTCGTGGTTATTTTTATGAGATTTTATTGAACTATTATCATTGTTACTAAATATATTAATTATTATAAATATTAATTACATATGTATGTTCAAAGATTAATAAATATGAAAGTTATTTATTGTTTGGGGTTTGGGGAGGGGTTCTGACAGAGATATTTTAAATGCTTTCTCTGGCTAAGCATTTATCACAAAGCTCGTTGAGGAATTGGCAATCCTCATTGTTTATAACTTACAAGCTTAAGAGAATAGGGTCATGTGATCTATGACTCTTATTTTGACTATTTATAGTCTCCGCCTTGTCTTATGTGATGTTATATTGCTAAGACTACTAATATATGGTATGGATGAAGATCTATCAGACCCATATAGCTATTTGAGTTGGATAGCTGGGTTTGAAGACATGTAGGTGTCTGAAAATTTCAGATTTTCTACTCAATAGATAACTTTTAGTTAAATGATGGCTTTGGGTTGGTATTTTTAGATCTAGTGTCTGAACCTACCCTGACACCTCTCTGAGGAGTGTCAAAGCATGAAACCATGGTCAGGGGTTTGGGGAAGAGTTCCTGGCAGAGATATTTTAAATGCTTTCTCTGGCTAAGCATTTATCACAAAGCTTGTTGAGGAATTGGCAATCCTCATTGTTTATAACTTACAAGCTTAAGAGAATAGGGTTATATGATCTATGACTCTTATTTTGACTATTTATTTATTAATATTTCTACATGACTGTATGTATATATATGATGGCTAATAATTTTTTGATTAAAATAGTGAGCTAATATTTAATATATATATATAAAATTTATTTGTGTATAATCCAATTTTGGTTTGGAGGGATTTACCAGATGGTAAACTATATATATATAATTTAGGAGTATGGTGCTATCTAAATTCTACTTGCAAAATATTCAATTCCATGACACATAAATAATAATCATTATGTCACATCTTACAAGGCACCAGTAAATAAAATTACATAAATGATGATTACCTTAAATCTTCCCAGTTAATACCCTACTGTTAATGTACTCACTAGTACACAATATCAGTTTAATGCCATAATTAAAGTGTATTTTGGATGTAAAAGTAAATATTTGGATTTCAAAATTCAGAAATCAATTATCTAATATAAGCACATATTATCCTTTAAGCTTCATGATATCCATATAGAATTTTTAGAATCTTGGTTTAATATACAGTTTTTATGAACTTCATTTTGCATTGTGCAAATATCAAATAGTGTATATTGGAATAGAATAAAATTGAAACATTATAGTCATTATATATTCAAAATAATAATAAAAACTAAGATTTTAAAATTATATGTTTTAACAACAGATTCATTACATTCATTAAAAAATATCCAATAAAATGGTATATAATATAACTTATCTAATACAATTCATTATTCTAAAAATATGAAAAATAAAGTTATTGATATCTTTCATTTTTCTTAGAAGCCCCACAATTATTTTTTTTCTTGTAAGTGTCTGTAGAACTAATGAAGAGAAAGTGATAGTCTTGAGGTTGTAAATGGCTCAGATGTAGCACATGTGTAGTTAAACAGAAAAAAAGGTTTAAATTTAGTGCAGTATAGAATATTCATAATAATAACAATACTTCTTTTATTGTTTGTCTTATGTTTTTCCTTGTGAAAAAGATTTCATTCTTAAATAGAATCCATCTTAAATAGAAAATTAAAATTAAAATTTTAAAAAACCATTAGCACTATTCATAATTCATCTTCTTTTGATCAAAGAATTGAAGCATCAACACAAAAAGATGTTGGGAAGCTAGCATATCAGTTGATAGTCCTGAAAAAAATTAAATGAGATAAAGTTTGGAGAGATCCATTATCTATTTCAACTTCAGTTGATAAGCAATAAAGCAGTCTCTCTGAGGACTTTTGTTGTTTGTCCAATCATCACTTCATATAATCAAAAACAATTTCAGCCATTTTTCAGACACACAACATAACATTTTCTTTTTTGAAAATTATAACACTACTAAGAGTATAGCTTGAGTAACCAGATATTGGTCAAACATCAGAAGTTGTATTTTTACTTGTATATCCCATATACAACAGCAGTCCATTATGGTTATCTTCACAGACCCATCATTTTTTCACTAACTTATTATGTCTATCTGTATAGATTCATCATTTGAAATCTTCTTTCTGGTTTTGAGTAATCATATTATTTTACAATATTTTCAATTGTAAAGTTATTAATGACTTCACCTATTATCTCTCTATAAATTTAATATGCAGTTCTAAAATTTACATTGTGGTGGTTATGCATATATATGTGGAAATATTTTGAATGCAATCAGCCTGACAGTTTTATTTTAACTCTCTGCCTAGAGCAGTTGGTTTTCATTAGTTACCCTTCCAGGTAAAATCACTTCTAATTAAATAATTATAATCAAGCATTGTTAGCCGAGAGGTCATCGCAGCAGCCTTGCAAGCAAATAGTTGGTTGCAGACGGTTGTGGGTTTACGTTCCAGCTGATGCTATGACATATGAAAAAATAAATAAATAAATAATTATAAATGAATAACTCCAAATATTAAATATTTCCATCTAATTTTATAAATTTTATCATAATTTTTACTTTTAATATTTGTATTTTTTATTATTCTTAAAAAGTAAAATAAATGAAAAAAATCATAACTTCTGAAAAATAGAAAAGTCTCTCTGATTAAAATTTCAGATATTCTCTAGCTATATATAGCTGATCTTCAAGAAATGCATGTATTATAATAAAAATGGGTTAACTCGTGATACAAATTTAGCAGGCTAGAAACTTTTCTTGTATTTGTTAATATCACAAATGATTTTCCATATATTTTTTATCAAATAATAATAACAAATAAATAATAAATATTTAGAGTGATTAAAACCTTAAGCCTCATTAAAATTACCCATAGCCACTTGCTGGTCAATACCATTAATAATAAAAGTTCATTCTGGTTTAAACATAAAAAAAGATTGTGTAATAAAGACAACCACTGAATTTATGGATGAAATATGGTTTGTTAATCTTTTTTTTTTTTTTTAGAAATTGTAACTACTACTACTTCTGAGAAATCATTAGCAGAAATCTACAAGAGAGTGTAGCCTGTGAGTCCCGCATGGGGGAGTGACTATCAATTCTTGAATAAGTTGAATAATTCATTATACTTTTCTGTAAATTTCATGTAAGCATTAACCTATAAAAACAACTAAGTAAAAAAAGAAATAATGAGAAAAATCATCATAAAACATTTCTTTTTAATCATAGAGAAATAAAAATTATATTTTCTAAAAGTAAAATATAAGAGATATCAAATGATGTAAGTTGGACATGTGTAGTATATATGGTTTTACACTACTTTAAATTGAGCCAACAATTGCTCATTTCACAGAGAAAAACATCCTTTGTGCTAAGAGCATAATAATGGTTAAATGAGAGACCAGGCATACTCAATTTTCATATGTAAATATTTCAATAGATATTTACCATTAATAACAAATAATTCTGTAAGAATAATTTCCAAGAATGAAGTTTATGTAATAACATTATTCAAACTTTAAATAACAGGCCAAGTGCCAACAATAATCATATTCTAATAGAAATTACTTTATTTTTTTTTCAAGGTACATATCAATGAAGAAACTTATAGCTTGCACATAAATATGAGCTATTAGTGAAGAAATATATTAAGTTAGTTAATACAAAAGTCTTATATCATCATCAACAACAACCATTATCAATCTACTGCAGGATAAAGGTCTCTCCAAGTTCAATCCATCTTCTCTGATCTCTAGCATCTCTCCACATCACCCCTGCACACTTCCTTATTTCATCCATCCATCTCACATGTGGTCTCTTTCTGGGTCTTTTATAATCTCTTGGAATCTAGTTTAAGATTTTAATTGTCCATCTATTATAATCTCTTCTTGCAATATGTCCATCCCAACTCCACTTCAGTCTTTTAATTTTTTCAATGAGATCAGAAACACCTGCTTGTTCTCTTACCCATATATTGTGTTTTCGATCTCTTCTTGTTACTCCCCACATGCATCTCTCCATACTTCTTTAAGTTGTCTGAAATCTCTGTATTGCTCTTCTATTAAGTATCCAAGTCTCAGATCCATAAATAAGAGCTGATAAAACACATTTATTAACAACTTTCCTTTTCAAACATATACATATTTCCTTTTAGTATCAAGTTATTTCTACCAAAAGCACTCCAACCAAGTTTAATTCTATGATTATATATATACACTTGAATATTTTAATATTGAACTCATTCATATACAACTAATTTTTATATGTAAACAAAAATATGAATAATTAAAAATTATTTATAATCATTATTTTTCTCCACGCACTCTTCTTTTTATATCAAAATTTTTTTCAAAAAAACTGTAAATAATAGAAAAAGTTCGATAATATTTACCTTATGCAAATATGAATATAACTATAAATTAATTATATAATTATTTTACAAAATTACATCAAATAATATTAAACTTTCTCTTCTGCTAATATATCATATTGTAGCTTTTGGGATCACTCTGTACTCGGTAACATCTTTTTAAAAATATCCATTAGATATTAACAGCTTCCCAGGCATATTTTTTAAATAAAATTATTTTTATATCTTTACTTCTGTAATTTTAGGTTGAAATATTATTTAAATAATTCCATTGGAAGTTCCTTTATGTTTTTATTATTTTTTGTATTCTTAGCTAATTCCAATCAGAGATGGTTTAAAGGGGTGGGGTGCAAACAGTATGGTAGAACTAGCTACGTGATTATTAAAGCACAATGTTTATTAATAAGTTAGCTGGATGAACTATGTCTTTTTCAAAAACCACACATTTTATCACCCTCTAAATTGTTATATATTTAATTAGAATTTAATAAATCTTATCCACATATAATTAGATGGCAATTTCATTAATCTTATCAACATCAAAATGATTTAATTAACTTTTAACTGTACTAATAATTCCTTCTTCTCTCAATATGTTTAAAATTAGTACCTGGAATAAAAGAATAAGAAGTGGTGAGGAGGAGAGCAAAACAAAGACTCTTTTTTACTCTACTCTCTAGACCAGGGGTGTGCAAATAGTGGCCCAAGGGCCACATGTGGCTCACTAAGAGTTTTTATGTGGCCCACCAAGCCAATCAGAAAAATCCACCTTAAACTGAGATTTACTTCCCGTGCTACTGAAGATTCGTCTCACATTTTCCGCTAAAATGGCCACATCAATACACATGCACAGTGTAGATACAATGTGCAGAGCTTTTCCAATTGATCTAGTTAATTTCAATTTTGTCTTTGCATTAGCAAATATATACATTTCCAACTTTAGTGAAAACATGAACCCTCCAAAAAAATGTAAAATCGGTGATGACTGTCATGTGTTTAATGAATAATGGACAAACAAATATTTCTTTGGTAATACAGGGAATAAAGTAGTGTGTTTATTGTGACATGAAAAAAAGGTGCGGTCCTCTGCTAACCTTTACCTCCACAAAGTGGCCCCTGATGTGGTCCTCCACCAACCACTGCGGCCCCTGAGCCAAAACAATTGCCAACCCCTGCTCTAGACTTTTAATCTATTAATAACTGTAGTTGAACTTTAAGATTTCATTGTAAATTATATTCTGGCATGTAAATGACTGAAGCTGAAAAGATCCATCTATGAAGGTCTCAAAACAGATCTATGGTTTCATAATGATCTTCATGCATTGATAAATATTTTATTACTTATATTATATTCACCATAATTTTGTGGGTATATTTTTTATTATTACAATATATTATATTAAAACATATTTTTTCAATATTAAAGCATATTTTTTCATTTAAGAGACTAACCTGTTTATTTTTCTGAGGATTTGTGATGATGGTACATTAGGTGTGATAATATAATGGACTATTTCCATGATCTTTCCATAAATGTTGAATGTATAGAAAATTTTAAAATTTATTTAATCTTTTCAAATACAAACAACTTGTTAGTAATAACACACAAATAGACAACACAGGTTAGTAATGATACAACATTATAAGCAATATTATTCTCCACTGTCTTTTGGGTGTCACTGGCCTGTCCAATATTATTTTTAGCATAGGAGTCACACCTTTAGATTCAGGAAGATCAAATTTAAGGCAAATGCTCTAGCTAACAGCTATTCTGTCAAAGCCTCCTGTGTTAATACTGTCACTGGATACACTGGCAACACCTGAAGAAAGTGCAGAATAATACTATTCAAAACATTGTATCATTACTAATCTGTGTTGTCCATTTGTGTGTTATGACTAACAAGTTGTTTGTATTTGAAAAGTTTAAATAAAGTTTAAAATGTTCTATACATTCAACATTTACTGATAGATGATGGAAATAATCCAACATATTATCACAACTCAGTGCAGAAATGTTGCAGCAAGCAGTTGGTTGCAGACGGTTGTTGCGGGTTCGTCTCCCGGCAGATGCTATGATATATGGGAAAAAAACTAACTTGTTTATTTGAATTTATCAAACAACGTTTGCCTAACCTAAATTTGTTTATTAGCTTCAGTAGAATGGGGCTGGATAACAGGTGATAATAATATTTAAATTATAATATAATTTTAAAATTTACATAGATTAATGAGAATGTAATAGGATATATATATATATATATACAATGTGTGTGCATGTATAGATATATATGGGAGTATACAAGAAATGTCCAAGAACTAGAATAAAATGCAGCACTATAATCATTTTAGTTTCAAATTAAGCATATACAATTGTTCATCATTACAAATATAATTAATGATTATGAAAATATAGATCCTCTAACACTAAATAACCTCAATCATATATGCTTTTATATATATGAAGTTTATTAGATAAATACAGTTATTTTTTTTCATATGTCACAACATCCGCCAGGATGTGAACCCACAACCATCTGCAACCAACTACTTGCTTGCAAGGCAGTTGCAATGACCTCTCGGCTAACAACGCTTGACGAATTTCTGATCTATTGTTTATAGTTACAATCAAATGTTTGAATTTAAATATAAATAAACATTTAATTAATTCTGGCAATAATAAATTATATGACTAGTTATTCAAATAATAGTTTAATTACAATTAATGTATTCCATTGGCTAAACTGATGTCCATATTTTATTTTATTACATTTAAAATTATTCAGAAAACATTTGCATTTGAATCTGTTACTCTTCTATTGCACAGGGTATTATTTAAAATTGAAACATATTAATAATACTAATATTGTTTTGTAATGCATTAAAACACATAATACAATTAGAAAACATATACAAATAAATATATGAATGCAGTCAATATCAATTACAATCTCAATCTGTTGTCAAGGCAACCTTCTTTAAACAATAATGGCGGAAATTCACATTTATACATAGTCTAATATAATTACATAGATACTGAAGATTGCAACTTGACTACAAAGAATAACATTATTAATTCAAAGAAGTTTTGTGAATAAATGTCCTTTCACCATGAAATGTTTAAATTGTATTAAAAGTATAAATAAATTAATAATGTGACATGTTTTGAGGTATTATGCTCTTAATAAGTGCAACTCTCTTCATTCTACTCTAGAACCAGAAACTGATCTGAAAATAGAAATTTTACAATACTATATATTTTAGTTTCTTTTAATTACTTAAGCTTACAGTAGATGGCTCTGAAATAAGGTAAAGGTTAACCGTTGTTAGAAGCGCATGAATACGCATTTGAGAAAGTCATGTGGTATTGATGTTTTCTAATAAGGTAGGAATTAAAATATTTAAAAAATAATCTAAAAGCAATCATTTTTAACAGAACTATATTTCTATTTAAAAAATAAAAACAATAACTTACAAGTTAATTATAACGATTTTGTTATATGTGTTTCTATCAAGACAAAATTATCGCTTAATCAATATAGTAATTTTTTCCCATCTAAATAGACTGCGTGTTTATTTATATTTTATTCAGTAGAATTAAGTGGATAATGAAAATTAAGTGATTTTACTAATAACAACCTTCTATTTAGTATTTAACAATAATTATTAGATATCCACATAAAAAGGAAAGAAATTAGGTAAAATGTAAAAAAAAACAAAAAAACAACTAATTATATATTTTTTAAAACTATCAGTAATGAAGTTTATATAATTCTACTTGTTTAAAAAAATATTTATTTTTATTAGGAAAAATTATTATTCAAAGAACTTATAAATATAGAGGATTTGAATTCAGACTTTCAAGCCACTTCTCTATCCACACTATCTCATACACTGATACACATGACCACACACATGCAGAAAAGATAAATAATCACTAATAAAAGTATTTCGTGCTAAACCAGCACTCATCAGTTGGTCCAAATTACCATCTCTCATACATAGATACATATGAAAAGTAAGTTACTGTTAACACTAACTGAAATAATTATAGTAAATATACAAACCGTTTAGAGTTCTACATCTCAATAATAGCAAACGGTAAAATGATACCATTTTATAGAACTTTAAACAGAGGGCGTTACTGGATATTTGTAATTGTATACCATTTTACGGTTTGCTATTATTGAGATATAGAACTTTAAACAGAGGGCGTTACTGGATATTTGTAATTGTATAATGGTTTGTATATTTTATATATACATATATATAATCAATGCTCAGTTTATATTAAGATAGCAAATCCTCACACTTTAATGGACAGGCTTCAACCTACTCCAACCTCCAACTCTTCAGCCATCCATACCATTGAAAATCTGATGACATAATATCCAAATCCCATGCTGATGCCAATATTGTTGTCATACCCATGTTGACCAGAAGTCACTCTGATCCCTCACATATAGGACAGTATCCATTTAAATACATAGAGGGGTGGGCAGGTGTGTGTAAAATTAAGCAACTATAGCATTATGATGAATATAATATTATAGTATAAAAAATACAATTTAATACTATAATATAGTGCTTTCATGATGTTAAGAATTTTTATTAATCATTCATTAGATTAGTCTAGTGAATGACAAATAAAAATTATTAATGAACTTCCATCAAGTAGTTTGTGTCAAAGTTATGAGGGCAGTAAGTTTGACATATCTATAAAACTATAATAATTCCGCACAATCTATATTTACTGAACAATGATAAAGATATATGCAAGAGAATTTGATCTGGGCCAACTGATGAGTGCTACTAGTTCAGCATGAAATGTGTATCTTGGGGATCATAAAACTTTTTCATGTCTTTGATCATAGGTTTATGATTACACTTTCTCCACAAGGAATTAAAAGTTGATAGAAACCAGTCCCTACCTTGCATGTGACTGGCGGAATGAAAATTACAGAAATATTATTCATTAAGTGCTTCCATAAAATTTGTTAAGCCTATTATATTTCATGGATTGATTTTTTTTCTTCTTTTAGTCAGCATATTTAGTGACTTTATTAATCCCCTCAATTCTGTCAATGTAACCCACAAATTTGACAGCCATAAATTATATAATTCATGGTTTGATGATGGATGTGTGATAGCCATTCCATGGCCTTGGTGCAAGTGGCAATACATTAATATATGAAACAAATTACCTCCTCATGGACATCCGATTTCATCTTAATTAGTGATTAAAAACAGAAAAATGTAAAAACACATAATTAAATGAGAAAAAAACTAGCTGTATTTAGAATATTTTGATTTCAATTCCTTGAAAAAATATTGAAATAAGGTTAATATTTCGGAAGTGTCATTTTCACGACACCACTCTCATACAAAGTAGGGACTGGTTTCTATCTGCTTTTAAACTTTGTGATAGTTGTAAAGAATATGGAAGTTATCTATATATAAAAAAGATATTACGCATGGAAGAAAGAGAAACGTAAATAGTCATGTGTAAGTGCTGAAAATCAGATATATTAATCTTTAACTTGGATTAAAGTTTATATCTGTGCTAGAGAAAATCTCTAGTTTATTAAATGATTAGTAATAATCATTACGTGTTTATCAAAAAGTTGATAAAGTAAAACTTGGGAGAGGACTAAGTTGACTCTTGAAAATAAAAATGAGACAATTTGCTCTACATAAATACTCTTCATGTAATAAAGATATATATGAGAGATGATGACCTGGCCCAACTGATGAGTGCTGGTTCAGCACGAAATGCATCTTGGGGGTTATTTGTATTTTTATTTATATGAAATTATTTATGAAATAAAAAAGAATGGAGAAAAGTTGTCTATATATATAAAGTTGTAAAACATGAAAAAGATGTGTGATACCCAAAATTCACAAGGTATTAAAAATGGTTAGAAATCAGTACTTACCTTGTTGGGAGTGATGTACCTAAAATTACAGTACAGAAATATTCTTAACTTGAAATAAAAATTATTAATATACTTTCATTAAGTGGTTTAGGTCAAAGTTATGAGGGCAGTAATGACACTTATCGATAAAACTATCGTAATTGGCTATCTATATATACTAAACAATGATAAAGATATTTGTAAGACATTGTGATCTGGGTCAATTGATGAGTGCTAGTTCACCATAAATTGTGAATATCAGGGATCAAGCATTTTTTCCACATGTTTTCGGTCATATGTTGATGATCACAACCTCCACAAGGTGTCAAAAGTGAATACAAACCAATCCTTATATTGTGTGAGAGTGGTATAGTGAAAATTATATTACCAAAATATTATTCATTGAGTGGATAATCTCTCATATAATGAATGATTAATAAAAAATTATTAATAAATAAGATTATTGGAATCTCTTGGTATAAAATCTAATATGTGGAGGCTAAGAAAAACTGAGATACTATCATTATAGCTGTAATTTTTTTCATCTATAGATAAATTTATATTGCTGTTGATTAACTATAATCATATAAACAACTGAATATCATTAGGATAATGGATTTTAGAGCTAAAGATTTAAGGATCAAAACTTGAACTTGTTATGTCTGGTGCTTGAATGCCACATGATTTTGTCCTCTTAATGTAACTAATCTTTTTATTTATTTATTTATTTAAAAAATCAGTCATAAACTTCTGATAAATTATGTCGAAAACTTTGAATAGTTAAAATATATTGAATCAATAAAAATACAAAGAAAATCCTTAAATGCATTAGAATTGTTATTAAAAATATTTCCTGATGGATATAGTTAATATGATGCAGTTAGATTTAAAATAATTGAATAGTTGCCAAGGTTACTATATGAAAAAATAAAATCTAAAATTAAATTAAAAAGAAACAACATTAGTGAAACGTAAAAGAGGCAGATTGTGGACCAATAAAAATTTAATGTTTTAATATTGAATTGAATTGATAATGCATTGACATCTTAAATGTAACTCTAACAAAATGAATTGGATATGGAGATTTTAAGTAAGGAAAATATGTCTGTCCATATAAAACACAATTATATGGCTCTCATTGTTAGAAAAAATTTGCAAAGATTATCAAATACAAACCTGTAGTTGCCATGTTTGCAAATAGAAAAAAAAGTTTATGGACATTAGAACTACAAATAAAGCATAAAAATGACTAACAAGATTTTGTGAATTCATTCACCTTTTTAATGCAATAGATTTTTTACATATCCAAGATTCTGACCATTTGTATAGATATCATTCATGTGTTTCTACTGGAATCAGATTAATTACATTATTAGAAGAAACATGATTAGAAATAAATAGCATTAAATTCTTTCTCCTGTGTAACATTTGAATGAATTAAAAATAAAAACCGAATGATACCCACCATCTTTGTTTTAGCCTAGGGATCATTTTTGTTTACAGAAATAACATCAGAAACTGGCATAACATTGAACAAGATAAACGTTAGCATATTTAGGTATTCTTATACTTTTTCTATTAATTTATAGACAGAAATTTATGTGTGTAATTTTATATTTAAATGGATAAGGTCCTATGCATGAAGGATCAGAGTGACTTCAGGTCAACATGGGCATGGCAATAATGTTGGCATCTGCATGGGATTTGGACTTTCTATCATCAGATTTTCAGTGATATGGATGGCTGAAAAGTTGGAGGTTGGAATAGATTGAAGTCTATCCATTAAACTGTGAGGATTTGCTATTTTAATATAAACTGAGCACTGATTATATATATATATGGGAGATGATAATCTGGACCAACTGATGAATGCTGGTTTAGCATGAAATACATATATTGGTCATCATTTATCTTTTCCACATGTATGTGGTCATGTTTATCGGTTGTATGAGATAGTGTGGATAGTTGGTGGGTGGTTGAAAGTCTGAGTTCAAATCCCCTATATTTGCCATTACATTCCAGGTTTGTGAAGAGTGCCTGGTTTTCAAATAATACTGATTTGATAATATTTTGGACTATTTCCATCATTTATCAGAAAATGCTGAATGTATAGAAAACTTTAAACTTTTCAAATACAAACATCTTGTTAGTAATAACACACAAATAGACAACATAGGTTAAATAAGTACATAATGTTTCATATTGTATTATTCTTCACTCTTTTTCAGATGCTGCTGGCATGACCAGTGACCATATTTGCATAGGAGTTGAACACACACCTTTAGATTCTTGAATATCAAATTTAAGGCAAATGCTCTAATCAATTGAGCAATCCTGTCAAAGGCAACAAATAGTAGAAATTTTATATATAAGGTTTGATTCAAATCTTCCCGAGTCCTTCAATTTTCTTTGCAAGAGCAAGGTTATTTAGAGGCTTTTTTCTAAGAGCAAAGTTAATTAATGGCTTCCATACATTGGGTATTGTCACACTGGGATTACTTATAGGATTATTTGCTGTTATTATATGATCAGCTTCCTTGAATTTTTTTTTGCACCTTTTCCTCTCTATACAATATTTTTATATTTTGCCAATTAAACATATGGTCATTAGAACATACATGGTCTGCTACTATAGACACATCTGTTTTTCTCTTTTAAGTATTAGTTTGTGTTCTTTAAATTGCTGTTCTACCAAACAACAGGTCTCACCAATACTGTTTCCCTGTTGAATAGTGGCTGGAAGAAAATAAACCAATAGTTAAAAGAGAAAAAACAGATATCTACAGTAGCAGACAATGTATATTCTAATGACCATATGTTTAATTGGACAAATACAAAAATATTGCATAGAGAGGAAAAGGTGCAAAAAAGATAAATCAAGAAAGTTGCTCATATGAAAATGCAAATAATCCTATAAGTCAACCGAGTGTGGCAATACACAATATATGAAAGCCTCTAACTAACCATGCTCTTAGAAAAAAGTACCTCTAAATAACCTTACTCTTGAAATAAAACATTGAAGGACTCGGAAAGATTTGAACTAATCTTCATATACAAATATATTTCTACTATCACTTGCCTTTGACAGAATAGCTCAGTTGGTTAAAGCATTTGCTTTAAATTTTATATTTGAGAATCTAAAGCTGTGAGTTCGACTCCTATGTTAATATTATTACCGATCAGGCCAGCAACACCTGAAGAAGAGTGGAGAATAATACTACTTGAAACATTGTGTAATTACTAACCTGTGTTGTCTAATTGTGTGTTATTATTAACAAGTTGTTTATAATATTTTAATTTGCGATGCGCAAATAATTGAAAATTGAAATAAATTGAGATACTGCTGAATCTCATTGCACTCATAAAAATATCTATCTGACAACAATCAGATGTCATAATAGCTGTCTAAATAACAATCAAACCCAAACACACAACAAAGGTTTTATGATAAAAGGGTGCCACCCTTCTCTCAACTTTTCTTTCTATATATCTAAGCCAGTCATAAGTATTTAGGTTTAAAAGCTTGAAGCTTTAAATATCTTCACAAATAACTCACCGAGTCTAAATCATAATAATGTGAAATCCTATGATTTACTACGTAGTAGTTTTTAGAATACATAACAAGCAGTAAAGTATGTAAATAATATTTTAATTTACGAAGCGCAGATAGTTGAAAATTGAAATAAATTGAGATACTGCCGAATCTCACTGCATTCATTAAAATATCTATCCGACAGCCAATCAGATGTCATGATAGCCTTCTAAATAACAATCAAACCCAAACACACAACAAAGATTTTATGAGAAAAGGGTATCTCAATTTATTTCAATTAACAAGTTGTTTGTATTTGAAAAATTCACATAAAGTTTAAAATTTTCTATACATTCAACATTCACTGATAGGTGATGGAAATAGCCCAACCTATTATAACATATAATATAACATCATCACATACTTTCAAGCAAATATTAATACTGATTTATTCAACTTGTTTTATGTTAAATCATATTTATTATATTGTTCATTTATATGTTACAGGAAATTAAACTTTTTTAAAATCGAAGTTCTGTGTCAAATATAATCTTTATTCTTTAGAAATATATTCTATATTGAATCGAGTTATATATATATATATTCTAACCTGTAATCTCGTGCATCTTCACTTCCAGAATAGTATATGATATGAAATAAAATGGGTTCTAGCTCAGTTAATAATTAATAAATAAAATATTCAGCATTAAAATTAAAATATTTCACTAGCTCAAATTTAAAATACGAATAAGGTTCAGTTTATAAAAATAAATTAAATAAATATTTAATATTTTCATGAGACTTGAAGTGAAAATACAGGTGACAAGATAGATTACATTGAGCCAATATCCCACAGGATACTACCTCAATGGCATAACAACACTATCCCCCTTTATTACTATTTTAAATAACAAACTCATAGTATTCTTACGACTTTAATAACTTCTACTCACTAAGATTAAACTAATAATTAAGTCTTAATCTTCTATTTGTAATAATCTAGCTCAATAAAATAATCTCAGGTTCATAAAGTTTATTCTAAGTTAATTTAAAAATATGGTAGTAAAATATGAGAAGGGATTTTATGTCATAATCTACTACACTTAAACTAATAATAATAAATAATAATAATAATATTCTTCATTGTTTAATTACTACTGGATATCTTTTCTTTTCATTATATTTTTATTACCATAATAAAATAATAAAATAATTTTATATAATCTTTTATCTTCATGTAATAATATAATAAATACGTGGTAGCATATGATAATCTGATAAACAAAATATGTGTGGCAACTGATAGCATATAATTTAATATAATATTGTGATAACTGATTTATGACCAATAAAATAATGTAAGATTATAATTATTTAACTAAATGAATACCAATAAAATATTTAAAATTCTTAAAATAATTCTCTATTTATCTTTTTGTGCAAAATTATATATTTGTTTCGATTATTATGCATATATTGTGTTTTCATGCAGCGATGTCGAGAAATAAATAACTTGGACACAAAATTTTTGAAAATAACAAAATTTAACAAAATTTATTACTAACAACAAATAAGTAAACAATTTATTTACACTATTTACAGTGGATATCCTTAACTTTTTTTACTTTACAGTTTGATCTACCGGGTTATAAAAAAAATAATTTATATTTCAATTATATCTTTATTTTAGATTTAGGACAAAATTTTAAAAAATGTTACTATTTGGTTTCTCATTATGGTTAACTTATTACAAATATATTTATCTACTTTATTAGCAACAGCATTTTATCCTTAATATTATTAAACTATCTTATTTTAAAAAATTCATACTTAAAAAACATTCTATAGAAAACAAAATCTTATAATGAGTATGGACTTCTCAAAATATTAAAAAAATTTCATCTTGCAAAGTCAAAGATGTTACACAAAATATTATCCAAAATTCAGTACTAGATTTTAGTATTTATCACACAATGTTTACTAATCATAATATATTCTTCTTTAAGCCTTACTTTAGTATGATATAAGTGTAATCATCAATATATTTCTGTTAATCAATAAACAAAAAATATACTATGCATATTGTTTACATAATTTATTTTGTACTATTGTATTTTAAAAATATGCAATACTTATTTTTCTCTTAAAAAAAATAATACTAAAGCATTTAAAATTATTATCACTTTAAAGAAAATATCTTTGTTTAGATACTTTATTTTAAAAAAGTTTATATTTCATTTCCGAAATAAAATTCAAAATATATTCTATGATTCTTTTCTTTCCTTAGGATACTTTGGATCTTCAATTTTAAGTTATAACGTCCTATTCCTTCTAAGCAAATAAACCAATCTTATACAAAACGATAGCATAAACTAAGTTCTAAATTATTTATCATTTCTCTTAAACATATCTTACTGAACAATGCAGTTACATGAAATAAAGATAGCGAAAACAGATGCATAGGATTAAGGAAGAAAGCTAGAGTACTACTCTTAACATATCTCAAAATCATGGCACAGTGCGAAGAGGTATAACATTTACCTGCCTAATATCCTCTAGTACAGGGACGATGTTAAAGCTATTTCTTCAGCTTTATTAGAACATCAAATATTTAAAGAAATATAAACACTGTCCAAATAAAATGTGTATCAGTCATAGGGCTTTGTTAACTATGCTGATATTCACATAAAGACTAAATATTATTTCCATTCCTTATAACATCCTATTTCTTAAAACATCATCTTGTTTTCCTGTTCACTAAGTACTTCCAAGCCACTATCTCAACATTATTTCTCAAGATTTTCCACATCTTACATCGATAAATAACTATCTGCATTTACAAAACAATAAATAAAATTCATTAATAGTTAAACAATCTAGCTGTTCCACAAGAAAAGTCTGCTTACTTCATTATTCTATATGCCTAATCATATACAATTTACTTAGACACTATTTGAATATCCAATAACATGAAAATTTTAAAAGAATCACATAATTATTTGTTATGTTGGATTATATCACTATTAAAAAAAAATAAAAAAAATTGTCGTATGCATATTTTCAAATCAATCCTATCTCATAATGTTTTTTAAAATGTTGTATGAAATGCGGTACATATAAGTAAAAAAACTTTTACACTTCATTCTTCCAAGTTATGGATGATCTAAAGAAAACAAAAAAATATATACATTATAAATTATCAATAGTTATTATTATTACCAATAACCTTTATCTAGTCATCGTGTTCAGTAGGCTTCCTTTATTCACTTGAGCATTGCAGATATAAAAAAAAATTCACACCCATACACTTTATATTAAAATATTTTTAGCTAAATTATTAGATTGTTATATTATAAAATTTTAATATTAATAAATTAATGTGTTTATGTTTTTCCTAATCTTATATAAAAATTTAGATTTAAACTAGGTTAACAAAATAAAAGGAATCAAGACTATAATTACATATTTTTTTGACAATAGTTCCTGATAAGTCCAAAATGCTTATTATTTTCTCTAGAGTTTTTTAAAAATGTTCTCCTCCAAGCACGTTAAAGTTTAAAATAAAAATAATTATTAATCCATTTAGTAAAATTTATAGAAAATAATCCTTGGTTTTAGTATTTAGGACGATAATTATTAAATTATAATATTAATTAATCCCGTGAAGTTTTTTTTTTAAAGTATTTTCTCTGCCGGCGTATCCATGCATATTCCATCTAATTTAGCTTTAGTTATCTGATAAACTTTTAAGTACTATTTGTATTTTTATGGATCCATCTTTTATTCAACTATATGTTCACTTTTTATATAAGTTTCCTTCTTAATACATTTAAACTTTCGTTTGGTATTTTTATATATCACTTTAAAAAAAAATAATAAAAAATGTTACCTTCAGAAAGGATATAACATTTTACTCCTTTTGATATAATATTATATAAAATAATTCATGCAATATACAATTGTCTTATTACTATTTAAAAAATAAATCTTGGATAGGCTTATAAATAATAATGCATCTCCAATTTTTTCATTAGACTCTGTATGATGTCCGAGCTGTGGTTTTTTATGTACCAAACAGTTCTTCGGTGAAATATTAATAAAGCTGTATCAATAAATATTCCAAACATTTTTTCAGCATTACAACTTATATCCATTTTATTTCATAGTATATCCATTTTTATTGCGAAGTTTAGGTTAAATTTTTAGATAAAATACGACTGGTAAGTACTTTAAAAATTAGAAAATCATTTCCACGAAGTTTCTAAATTATTATATTTTAACACCCTCTTTTGCAAAAATACTTTTAAAAATTATCAATTAGTTTTTTTTTGCAAATAAAATGATAAGAAAGTACTAAAAAAATTGACTAAAATAAAAATTTTAAAAATACTATCTTTTTGATAGTTATAATTTACCTTTCTCTGGTTTCAATACATTATTAATCTCCCCTGATAACTTAGTTACGATGATATTTATAGTCTGTAAGAATACCTATTCCTATTGGTTAATTTTTACTTTAGCTTGAGAACAAATTTACATATTTTTAGTTTATAGTAGAATTAAATTTCAAAATTAGAAATTATGATGTAATGAACCTAAAATATTATTTAAAATTCCACTTTTACTTCAATTATTATTTTATTAAAACTATTTAAACATTTAAAATAACTTTTAAAATAATTTTAATAACTTATTCCATTTATCTATTTTTATTTAAACAAAATATTTAATTTTTATTATATCTGTATTCGTCTTTATTACATTACTTAAAACATTACATACGATAGTTAATTTAATATTTATTATTATTTGCTTTTATGATAGGCAATAATTCTATCCAATTCTATAATATAACTTTTAAAATATTTTAAACTTCGTTACTTTAAATACAAACAAGCATGTGTGTGAAAGTATTAGTATACAAGTCACATGATTAATAACTTTGACAGACGATTTTCAATCTATTTCTCTGCCTAGATTTATATAATTGATACACTTATTATATTATATAATTATAAAATTTGGAAGAACAATTTAGAAAATATAGAATTAAATACAATTCTCACCATCATAAAGTTTATTTTTAAAATATATTATATTAATTTTGACTATTAAATATGATTATAAATTTAAACATGGCATTTATTAAATTATCAGTTTTAAACTATTAAAATCGAATTTTTAAATATACTTTTAATATTTATAGCTGTGTTATTTAATATGGCCAGCTTTTACAACCATATGAAACAATATTTAAAGCTTTACAAAACTATTTCTAAATAATTCGCTATAATTTTATATACTACGTATTTGCTTTAGCCTCAAATTGTACTATATAACATAATTGACAAACTATAATTAATAAATCAAAAGAACATATTCTAAAATTTAAAATTTTTAGTAATTGACTGTTATGAACTATTACTGACCTATAGAAAAGGGTACAATATATATATATATATATATATATATATATTGTACCCTCCTCCCCCGACGTCGCCTCTCTCACGCGTACGCACTCCATAGAAAACAATCTATCATAATGTTTAAAATATATTCCCGGGTTCTCTCTAGCTCAGTCTTAACAAAATGAATGAAATTAATTTATTAAAATGATTACTACTAGCTCTAAACCTTAAAATATAAATACAGTTATATTATTAAAAATTTATTATTTTCATGAGACATGGAGCGACGACACGGGGAGCGAGACAGACTACATTGAGATATATCCACATGATACTATCCCAATGGCATAAGAACACTATACTAAATAATCAACTTATGGTATTCTTATGACTTTCCAAGCTCTTTTCATTACGATTAAGATAATAATCATATCTTATTATTCTTTGTAATAATAATCTAGCTCAATTAAATAATTTAAGTAAATAAATGAAATAAAATCAAATCAAATAAATCTCAGGTTCATAAATTGCATTTAAACTGATTTAAATTACGGTAGTAAACTATGAGAAGGGAATTTTATGTCATAAATTCACTACGTAACAACTAACAATAATAAATAAGAATAATGATAATAATAGTATAATGTAATCCTATTTCTTCTTAAATGAAATAAATAAATAAATATTACGTTCGTGGTAGTATTTAATAATCTGACAATCAAAATACGTGTTGTAATATTAGCATATAATTTATTTTAATATTGTGGCAACCAACTTATGACCAATAAACGATATAATTATAATCCTTTAAATTTATCATACAAATAAATCTTCAAAAATTATTATAACACTTTTATGTTTATCTACTTTGTGCAAAATTATATGTCTGTTGCAATTATAAATGTGTATTGCGATATCATGCATTCTATGTGGAGAAATATAACTAAGACACGAAGCTTACAAATAAATTTACAACATAGTTTATTAATAATTATACAAATAACAATATTTACATTATGTACATCGGATATCCCTACTTTCCTGTTACAAAATTACTTTACTAGTTTATCTCTTAACATTAAATTTCTACTTATTTTATTTTTAACTCTTATACAGTATTATTATTATTAGATATCTGATTTTAGTTTAGCTTGTTACAAAAAATGTATCTATCAATAATTATCATTAATACTTTATATCTCTATTAATTTTAAAATTATATTTTTACAAAAAATTTTACCTTCGTAGTAAAAATTATACAAAATCATAAAATTCTATTTTATATTATTATTCGTATGGAATCCTAAAGATTCAAACCCTTCTTGACATTTTGATGTTCCGTTTTATTATTGACTATACAATAATTATTAATCCAATACTTATCCAAGCCTTTGCTTCGTATGGTAACTACAATCATTAACATACCATGCACAAATACATATATCTGTTACACATTATTGAATCATTTTTCAACCAACATGCAATCTCTATTTTTAAATATCATATAAAATATTAAAATTTTATTATTACTTTAAAAAAACTTTGTTTAGATTTTTCCTTTAAAATCTTATATTCATTTCAGAATTACTTTTTAAAACTATATCATATGATTCTTCATCTCTTTATGACATTTATACTTTCACTTTTAAAATAACAATTCTAACTCATTCTAGTAAATAAACTATTCTTACATAACGACAACCTAGCCTCATTTCTATTTTATGTATCATTTCTATAAAAATATCTTTCTGACGATGTATATTCATGAAACAAGGATAGCGAAAATAGATGCGTAGGATCAAAACAACTAGAATATTATCCGTCATAAAACTTGACAATGATGGCACAGTGAATTTAAAGAACACCATAGAGGAGTGACCTTTATCTGTCTATCCACCTCTACTATAGGAGTGATGCTAAAGCTATTCCTTCAGCTTTATATAACATCAAAAAGTTTCAAAATACGTAAAAACACTGTCCAAAATATATGTGTTCAGTGATAGGACTTAGTTAGCTATACTGAAATCACACAAAATACTATGATCCAAATATTTGATTTTTCTTATTTCTTGGCAAAAAACATCATCTTGGTTTCCTCTACACCAGTACTACCAAGTCACTATCCGATTTTATTTCTCTAGATTTATCTATGCAATACATCGACAAATTTCTGTCTACAGTTCTAACAATAATAAAATTCATTTTTAGTTCAAACTATACAGCTATTCTTAAGAAAATCTTTTACTACTTATTTCGTATATTTATAATATACCAACTATTTTAAAATTATCTGAAGATTTTGCAACATAAAAGTTCAAAAGAATCACATAATTATTATGATACTTATTATTAATTATATTTTTAAAACAACTTATTGCATGCACATTTAAAATTACTACTATCTCAAATATATGTTTTAATGTTGGATAAAATGTGTACTTATAATTTTAAAACTTTCATACATCATTCTTCATTAATAGATGACCTAAAAAAAATACATTATGCATTATCAATAATATCACAATTACCAATACGATCTCTATCTTCTTGATCGTATTCTGAAGGCTTCACCATTCCATTACTTCTTGTAGATATTTAAAACTTCCATACATACATTTTATTTTTATAATAATATTTCTATCATTCTATTAAGCTATTATATTTAAAATCTCATTATTCTTAAATTCATGTTTATATGTTTCCCTAAGCTAATATAGAATTTTTATATTTTAAATACAATCAAATAAAAATATTAAATTATATTTACGATACTGCTTTGTCGAACTTGCTTGAAAATTGTTCATCGTAAAGCTAAAAAAAATATATACTTTATTTTTCATTCAGTCACTTAATGTTCTATTAAAAAAATAACTCTGTTTAATAATCTTCATCGACGATGATCCTTAGTTTTCTCTATATTTTATACACTTATTAATTCTTGATCTCCTTTAACATAGTCTGCTAGCTTTTTTCCCGCGCGCTTGGTTTCCCCCGATGCATCTTGTACGGACTTTTAAAATCTTCAATAAAATTTTGGTTTCCATGGATCCATTTTCATTTAGTTGAGCACTTTGATTTTAACATTTTAAATCAAGCATTTTTCTTCATTGAATACTTTATAATCTTTTTTCTAATAAGATAAAGTTTAGGCACCTTGCCATAAAATACTTATAGCACTTTAATCTTTTTACTTTCCTTTATTTCACAATTCTGGAACTATATCTTTTAATAATGTTTTCTTTACAAAATAAACATTCTTTCTCCACCGTTATTTTTCTTGATACTAGAACGCATATTAAAATTTTGTTCATAGAGAAGAATAATTTAGTTTTAAGATAGCTCTGTAAATTTATCGTCATAAATTGTTCTTGACGATCAGCAGCTTCTTTTTCAGATTTGCACATATCGTCCCAATTGTATTCCTTTCAGTTATAAGATTAAGTTTCAGGTTGAGCACAACTAAAGTGGCATTAAGATGATTTCCAATTATTTTTCTTTCAGCAATCACTTTAAATATTTTTTCTTGTACTTCCATGTTACTGTAGGCTTTCTGGTTAAATTTGAATAAATTTTCCTGGTAAGATCACTTATAAAATTAGAAATTCATGTCTTTGCAGTCAAAAATATATTATATGTTACAGTATAACTTTTAGAATAATACGAAATTATAGATTTATATTACTTTCAGCTACGATGTTACCAGCTATCAAAATTTGTTACTTTCTCTTTTACTTTCACATTACTTCTCCCCCTTCTTTGTATATTCTTAGATTTTTGTCTCTTAATTTTACATCCTTTGATTGGTTAATATTTATTTTAGCGCGAACAATTTATTCATTTTATTTTGATAACAGAATGAATGTTTCAAAATTAAGAATTGATGACGTAATGTCTGGAATTATTTATACCAATATTATTAAATTCAATTATAGTTTTTATAAAAAATTATCTAAGCTTTAAAATAATTATTAAAACAATATTTAATATTTTTTAACTTTCACTTTAAAGATCGATGGCAATTATATCTAGTTTTAAATTCACACAGTTTATTATTATTTTAACAAGAGTGTGTGTGAAGGCATGTAATATACGGTCACGTGTTTACTAACTTTTATCAAATGATTTTTTATTTACGTCTTGGTTTAAATTACCAAAACTGATATATTTTATAAAAAATTTAGAAAATAATTTATAATGTTAAACTAAATATAACTCTCACCATCCCACAGTTTATTAATAAATTATACTCTATTAATTTTGATTATTAAATATAATTATACACTACATATAGTATTTATTTAATTTATTAGTTTTAAAATATTATATTCAAATTATTAATCTACTTTTAACTATCTATAGCTGTATTATTTTGTATGGCCAGCTTTCACAACCATAAGCAATGATATGATTAAGCTTTATTTAACTGTTTTCTTTTAAATAATTTATTACACTGTTACCTACCAGGTATTTTTAGCTTTAAATTGTACTATAAAGTCTACCTATCCCATTATTATTTATATATCTTACAAATATAACTTAAAATTTAAAATTTTTTAATAATTGACCTTTCTACCCTACCTATGACCTACAGACAAGGGCACAATATATATAATAGAAATTCATATAATTTTACAATACTATCCAATTCTTTCACAACCAAAGTTTCATCTGTTAAGAAATATATCTTTTCAAGTGAAATTCAACAAGATACTCCAGATATACGCATAACAAAACAGCCGTCCCACCACTTATTTTAAAAACCAATTTCCTTTAACTTTAAATGATGTCTTCATGATGTTAAAGGAAGTTTTTAAAATAAATGATAGGAAAGCTATTTTGTTATGTGTATATATAATTTGCTGAATGTATCATTGAATTTCACTTAAAAATGTCTATTTGTTAATAGATGAAACCATGGCATAGAAGAATTTTAATAGAAATTTGGTTTTCTTTTTTAGATAGTACTATAATGTTATATGAATTTCTGTTTATCTACAATTGCTAGTATATTGGTAGATAGTATTTCATTTTTTATATATGCATTTGTTTGTTCATCATAATCAAAGTATTGTAGTTTAAAAAGTGTGTTGGATAATAAAAATATATGAGTGAAGAGAATATTGTAATGATATCAAGAAACAGTGAAAATACTCCATCTAAGAAATGGGTGTTGTCAAAAAGTAAGAGCTGGCTTTCGCCATCTTCTAGTACATATAATATAAACATGTAGTTCCATACCTGGGGTATCTAATTATATATCATGAAAGTGTGGAGATTTGAGTTGTTTCCTACTATCATTAATTGACAGGTATATAATTGGACAGATAATAACAAATATTTTATGACACTATATATAATTTAGTGATGTATATAACTAATCTTGTGGAAGGAAATTAATATTCACACATGCATTATTAGATTACATTCGCATGCACTCACCCAACCAATCATTTCTGATGATACTTAAATTAGAAGTTGAACTTAATATGACCTGATATTTTAATTGACAAATTATTTCTACAAATTTAGTTAATGTATCACAGGAAAGAGAAAGTTTCTCAATTTTAAATATCTGCCATCTTGAATTCTATTACTTTGAATATGAGTAATTATTAATAAATAGAGCACTTCTAAATTAAATGTAAAACAATGAAAGTGATTTTATTTTCTTCCTGCTGTAAATATTATTATACCACTACTTTATCAGAATGACTGCAAGTAGAAGATAATCTTTTAACCTGACATCTCAGATATTGTGCAGATTAACTTTTTAACATGTAAAATAATTAAGAGTCAAATCTAAATTAAAATCAGATGGAAACAAAGTGGCACAATGATATTAATAGCTCATAGAAAGTAAGTCATTTCCACTATTTATATTTAATTTAAAAATTAATTCTTGACTTTTTATTAATTAATCATAAGATTTTTAAAAGAAGAAAAATGTGACTCTTATCTTGCATTGATTACTGCCTGTATTAAATGAAGTTTGTGTATATGTGGTTAGAATTTAAATTTGTTCCTTTTTTCTTGTCAGAAAGCTTGACTATATAATATCTAAATGGCAGACGTAAATGATATTATTTTATACTTGGAAGCATTCTGACAAAGAACAGTGCAATGATGTATATAAATTCGTTGAAAACAGACAAAATTTAAACAATATCTATAACAATCTCAATCTGTTGTCAAGGCAACCTCATTTTAATGATAAAGTGAATATACATTTTTATTTATGGTCTGATATGTTTATATAGACCCTAAAGATTTCAACTTGACCACAGAGAGTGAAATCAGTGATACAAAGAAATTTAAATAAAACCCACAAAACAGGTAAATATATCCTATTCTGAAAGCAGACTAACAAACAGTCAATTATAATTTCAAACTACAATATATATATATATACTTTCAAAATTAACATATTACAACTAGTTATTTTAAATATAAATGAATAGCTATCCACCTTCAGCAAATAACTGCAAGTATGAAATTACCTTCAGTTTTAATCTTACCAATGATGATTTAAATTTTAATATTATCTAATAAATAATAGTTTGTAATAATAAAATTTAAATGTAATGTTTTTGAGATTAATGGATGCAAGTGTTTATTTCAAATATAAGTGAATAATCTTAAAGTCAATGCATTTTAATGTTAAAATGATACCACATTAACTTTGCTCTCTTTCATATATCAGCATTGTTGACAATCACCTGATATATGATGGAGGATGAAGTTAAAGGGTGTCATTTTAATTTTATAATGCATTGACATTTGCTGAAGCTAGAGAGCTTTTCAATTGTATTTAAAATAAACAGTTGTAATGAGTTCATCTCATAAGCATTAATCTAAATATTTAGCATGGTAAATTGTTATTTAATATATATATACTATTTAAATACATGTATGTTTTTTACATTAAACTTAATGTAATTATAAGGGACTTGAATTCAGACTTTCAAGCTTCCTACAGCTATCGAATCCATCCTATATGATCGATACACATGACCGAATATTTTCATATATATTTGGTCATGTGTATTGGTTGTATAAGATGGATGTGATAGCTGTAGGATTGAAAGTCTGAGTTCAAGTCCTTTATAAATATATATATAATACAAATAAAGTCCATTAATTAAAAACGATTGTAATAATAATAGTTAATTTCTGTTACATTTATTATTTTTATTGTTATTACAATATATATATATATATATATATATATATATATATATATATATATATATATAAAGAGAGATATGAAAAGTATTTAGCTATTAACATGGATGCCAATATTCATTTATAGCTCACCTAAAAAGTGAAGATTATCTTCAAATAAATACATGGTGAAAGTGCGGAAGATGTTGTTGTTTGACATTTTCTGCTCTAGTGGATAATTGTGATAGAACCACGATGAAGGAGTCATTAATAAAGAATCAAAAACCTTTAAAGAGATATTTAGTTTTTGAGGGATGAATTGTACAAAATGCTACATAGCATGCTGAACTATATTTATATAAAGAGAGGAAAATAATGATTTACTGCTAAAATACTTCAACATTTTTAGCAAGATGATTGCCAAGTAAAATCCAAACAACTTTTAGTATTAATAAAATAAGCATAAAGTAAATGATATTTATTTTCTGTATGGGTTTTGATATAATTGTAAAAATACATTTATATAAATTTCTAGCACTACCACTATGATATGAGTATTTGCTTAAAATGATATTTATAAAGTCTGCATTCATCATGAATAATTATGTGATTTTTTTTCATGTGTCAAAGCATCAGCTGAGATGCAAACCTGCAAATCTGGGACAACTGCTTGTAAGGCAGCTGTGCTGACCACTCAAACACCAATGCTTGACTGATTATGTGATTTCATTCATAAAAACAGCAATTTGAGTAAATTCCATTATGAATATGAGCCAAAAGCAATAAAATAGTATTGATATTAAAGTTGAAGAAAATAATCTGAAGATCTTATGGACTGCTGCAAAAATCCAAAGACTTCTTTGTTCTTTTAATAAAAGAAAATATGCAGAGTGTTTTTACACTCCTCTGGTCTAGTTATCACATGGAGATTTGAAGAATAATTTTAAATGATTTTTGTTTATTTATAAAATATGTTTGATTATTTTTACACACTAATTGGTTCATTATTATAAACAAATATGCAGGTGAACTTCAAATTTATTTATTTATGTATGATTTAATTTTTATAAATAGAATTTAATACACTTGACCATAATATAAAAACAACACCAGTGTCTATTAGAACATTGTGTGTCAAAATTGATAGAAATATCAAAGCTGATTTTGATAGACTTATTTTACGAGAGAGTGCAAGTCTCTCAGCGCTTGTGATTATTAATAGCCAATCAGATCGTAAATACTGGGACAGATCTTTTCTTGTTAAATCATTGTCCCAGTATTTACGATCTGATTGGCTATTAATAATCACAAGCGCTGAGAGACTTGCACTCTCTCGTAAGTTAATTTCAAATCATCTACGCTTTGAAAATAAATATTATTTACATAGACTTATTATAAATTTACCTTCATTTGTTCCCCTTAAAAAACACCATTATAAAAATGAGTTTGTTCATTTTTAATTTTAATGTTTATATAAATATCTGTGGTAACATTTATGATAAATTTTTATATTTGCAGATCAGTGTTCAAGTATTTAATACAGTCAAATGTGATTTTTTTATAATTAAATGTTAAAAAATCCAAGTCCAATTTATTGAGTTTTTGTATAAAATAAAGATTTTATAAAAACAAAAATGTTGAGCAATTCCAAAAACTATCATCAGTTGAAAAACTAGAATATTTCAGAATGCAAGAGTTTTAAACTTGCTTTTAAAAGAATAACTTTTTTATTATCATCCCAAAAAGCCAAAAATAAAATGTTGGCAACATTTAAAAATTTTTTCACTTTTATAAACTAAAATCAGCTGCTTTCGTAGTTATTTTCACAGTCAAGCTAAATTATATAATGATTTAACACTTCAAAATAGAGAAATTTAATAAAACGATAGTTTTCAGTTTTAATCAACATTGAAAATTAATATTTAAGTGCAGTCAGAATTAGCAATCATAACTTTATTTAACCTCCACCAATTCGCAAATTTTTATTAGAAGTATATATTTTTTCTCATGTGTCATAGCATCAACCAGAAAGCAAAACGGTTAAACCAGGACAACTGCTTGTAAAGCAGCTCTCGACCACCAATGCTTGACTATTAGAAGTATATTTTTTTATGAATTTGTCATGTTTTACAATAATTAATGTTTTTAATTCATGTCATATAGTGAATTTCATTTTCAAATGGCAAGAAATATCTACATTTTATTTACCTTTCATAAAATATTATTGTATAGTTATAATTATGTATTAACCACACAGGAAGTATTTGTAAATACTGTTAAGACAGGCTATAACCTCTATCAAATGTGGCTTGAAATTTATATTAGTCAAGCAATATCTTTATTTTACCAATAGAGGGACCTCTCAAACCATGACCCAAGGTAGCAACTTTTAAAAAGATAAGAGCGACCATCTTATCTTATCATGCTCCCAAATTAAGATACTTCAGAGTTGCCTATATAAGTGGAAAGTTAGTTAAAAATAAGATGACCGATCTTATCTTTATAAAAGTCACTATCTTGTGTCACGGTTTGAGAGGTCCCTCTATCAGCAAAATAAAGATATTGCTTAACTATTATAATTTTCAAGGTGCATTTGATACAGGTTATAGCCTGCCTTAAAAGTATAAAATATTATTTTACACTTAAGTTATAAAAGAAACAATTTAAATTAAAAAGTTATTGGTAACAAAATGTAATTATGCCACAATACCAATGTTTAAATATATAACATGATCATATTAAAAAAAACCTATCATATTCTTAAATTGCAATGTATGTCCTTTTAAGCTTTGACATTGTAAAATGCTTTTATTTTATAAACTTCTCAGCAGTGAAATTTCCGTTTTATGAAACTAGACATTTTATCATGTTTTACAATACTTCAACCATAATCATGTTAAATTGTGTTGAATGAAAATCCTATATTCAGAATATTTGTAATATTTAGATTATAAAACCGTAAAATCTTGTTTTATTTATGCTTTTTAGATAAAAGCATTTTGTTTATTAGTCTCCCTTTTGGATACATATATTTATGACTGCTTAATTGTAGAAATTATGAACAAATGAGATGATGATATTCCAGATTCACTTCATATATTAAATTACATTTGTATGAAAGAAAAAAAAATCCAATTTGTGTAAATACGTCCAAATGCAAGGCTTAGTGAAAAAGTATAATAATAGAGTTGAGTTGTGCTCAAACATCTTATTACCATATAACATCACATGATCACTATTTCCTATGCATCCCTTGATTATTCAGGCTTGGATTAGGTAGCCTTACTATATGGAGAGTTTATTATTGCATAACTCCATAATTTTCAAATTTTTAAAAAGAGAGAGCAGAAAATTTAATAATCTTTAAATGATTTTATATGGTAAAGATTTCTTAGGCTTTTTTCCTTAGATCACTTTAAGATTAGCCTTTCTTTTTTGATTTTTAATCCAGAGACTTTATAAATACTACATTTTTCAATGGTCTTTACTCAATGGTGTTCAATTACAATTGATATTTCTTTTCTTTTTTAAATTATTCTTTATTAATATAATTCACAAAGATAATTTACAAATGTTACATTATACTAATATCCTCAATTATTCTGACCTAATTCAATTTAGTTGTGCAGCATCATAATTGAACAATCGGAAATAATGTAATAAAATGTGTTCACGTATATATAGGAATATAAAATTATACAGATTTAAAGTTCACAAAATAATGTTTTTTCACAATGTATAAGATGAAAGAAAAATTTTAAAAAAAGATGCTAGTGATTTAGAACTGCAATAATCAATTCTAATATTATGATATAATAGTTATCGTGGTGTATTTTATTTTCGAGATATCAGTTATGCCTTCTAAATGTGTAGGAAAATGTTACATTAAAGTTTTAAATACAGGCACTCTTCATATACCTGGAGCCTAATTATAAATATAAGGGATTTGAACTCAGACTTTCAAGTACCTTTCAACTATCCACACTATCTCATACCACCAATACACATGACCACATACATTTAGAAAATCACCAATACACGAAATTCGTGCTAAAACAGCACTCATCAGTTTAAACTTAAAATTACTGACGACAAAGATTAATAAAATTTAGACATATGTTGACATTTGAAAAAGCAATATATTTTTTAGTTCAAAATTAAAATATTAATATAATAAGAATAATCAATAATAAATTATAAATAAAATATAACATTTAAAAATATAAAGAGTTAAAAAAAAAAAACAGAGTGTAACGCAATACGACTGCCTCATCTATGCGATTTGGCTGCAAAATTTTACATGACAGTATCTTAGATATTTATGAACAGTATACAATGTGTTATATTTTTAAATATATATTTATATACAATGCAGTAATGTTTTTACACACATATATACTTAAGACAAACAATTTAAAAATTATTCATATTAAAAATATCAATAAAATAAATTGATAAAAACGTACAATCATGCAATTGTGAAAAAGACAGGAATATAATCAACTGAGAGCGAGTATGTGTGTACGTTAACATAAATGTCGATTATTTAACTCTTGGTGAGTATATATGTGAATGAGCGTGTACAAGTTTTTCAGAACATCCCTATCCTCAGAATGTATTCTTCGAGTTCCCTCCTCATTAGAAAAAGTTTTATGATTTCTTTTATATATTACTTTTGTATTAAAATTGATGAAGATAAAATGTAAATGGTTAATTTTATTTGAAATTAAATTTGCATAGATAACTCCAGTTTTTTAATTATTATGTTTTTTTTCTCATGTGTCATAGCATCAGCCGGGAAGCGAACCCGCTAACCTGGGACAACTGTTTGTAAAGCAGTCATCGGTGACCTCTCAACCACCGACTACAGTGCATTAGAAATTTAAAATTTCACTTTAAAATGATTTCAAAGTGCAAAATTAATAATTATAGAAATTTTAGCAAACTTGAAAAAAATTAGGATGTATCATCATCATCGTCAACCATTATCAATCCACTGCAGGATGAAAGTCTCTCCAAGTTCAATCCATCTTCTCCGATCTTTAGCTATTCTTTGCCCCATCACCCCTGCACATTTTCTTATTTCATCTATCCATCTCACATGTGGTCTCTTTCGGAGTCTTTTACAATCTCTTGGAATCCAGTTTAAGATTTCAAGTGTCCATCTATAATCATCTCTTTTAGAAATATGTCCAGCCCAAATCCACTTCAGGCTTTTAATTTTTTCAAAACACCTGTTTGTTCTCTTACCCATATATTACAAATTTTGATCTCTTCTTGTTACTCCTAACATGCATCTCTCCATATTTCTTTGAGTAGTTTGAAGTCTCTGTATTGCTCTTCATATTAAGTGTCCAAATTTCAAATCCATAAGTAAGAACTGGTAAAACACATTTATTAAAAATCTTCCTTTTCAAACACATAGAGATATTTCCTTTTAGTATCAAGTTATTTCTATCAAAAGCACTCCAACCAAGTTTAATTCTATGATTAATTTCAGCCATTATATTTCCATCTGTATTAATAATCTGACCTAGGTATTTGTAGTTGTTAACTTCTTCTAACTCATTAAAATCAATCTTTATTTTCATATTTTGAGAAAATCCATTAAACAATATCTTTAGTCATACTCTCTTACTTTCATTTGATAACTCCTGCAGCTCTAAAACATTATTTGTAAAAACAACTACATTATTTGCAAAAACAACTACATCATCTGCAAAATCTAAATGACTTAAATAATTTCCATTTACTTTTATTTCCTTAGTCTCCCATTTTAATCTACAAAATACTTCTTGCAGCACTGCTGTAAAAAGTTTGGAGATATGGAGTCACCTTGTCTTACATCTTTTTCAATGTTGACTTTCCTAATATCATTATGTAATCTAATATTGTTGTATATTTATATTGATTTTTGAATATATAAAATTACCCTTTATTCATAATAAATAATTTGGTGTTCTTTTGGTAAATCTTTTGCTGAAGTCTTTATATAAACTTAACATACATTACTGTAACAAACAAAAAAATATTTTCATTAATATCTTTCCTCCCCAATTTTATGTTGTTTTTTTTTAGTCTTAACTAAACAATTATCACATATAGTTGATGTAGCTTTAGCAATTTTCAGAGCATAAGTAATCTTAGCATATATTTTTTTTCTTTTGTACTGTTTTGTCTATCATTATTTTTTTCTTATTGAATGTCCATCCAGGTTTCAAAAATTAATCAAGGGTACTTTGGTTCATACTGCTGTGATGTAATTGTCTGGACAATTATTCTAACTTTGCAAATTATTCTAACACTTTGCATTTATATTTTAACTTTGCAAATTATTCTAACACTTTGCATTTGTTTTTGTTTTTTAAAAGATTAGCAAACTTTATATTCTGAAGATAAGTCTTTTGAATTCAAGAAAGTTTTAAAAAATTATTATGAATATGAACTTTATATTTAAAAAATTTAAATTCAAGTTAATTTTAAAAATTTATTATGAATATGATATAAATAAAAGACTTTTTTTTTCATATGTCATAGCATCGGCCAGGAGACGAATCCGCAATAACCGTCTGCATCTGCAACCCCTCTCATCTAACAATGCTCTGCTAACAACTATTTTCTAAAACATTTTTTGGATTAAAAAATTAGTAAACAAAAGCAATTTTTGACATTCAGTTTATTTAATTCAAATCTTTTATTTATATCACATTCATCTTATTTTTTTAAAATTAACT